>CM056057.1:209737628-210105128 GCA_029574335.1 Rana kukunoris
AAAACCAATATTTCAAATATTTCAAACGTGATCCCTTCACCAGTAAAGATGGGTACTCTCACCTCACACCAAGACCCTTGTTTTACCAAAGGTCTAAAACGCTTAGAACAAATGGCAGGAAATCCAGATGGCTCAAAGATGTGCAATTGTCAGCTGAAGGACCCGGAGATATGCAAGTATCCTCAGTGGCACCAACGAATCAATATGCAAAGAAAAAAGGCCAGATCTAAGAGCTTCCATATAAACCAGGTCTCTTTAATGAGTAAAAAATGTGCAGGGTACTCACATTCAAGTAGAAAATACAGGCATAAAACACCATATCAGGCAGCTCAAATGAAGATGTGGGACATCAAGGAGTGACAAGGGATGGTTCCTGACCCCGGACGCGTATCGTAATACTACTTCCTCAGCAGGGTCCTTCAGCTGACAATTGCACATCTTTGAGCCATCTGGATTTCCTGCCATTTGTTCTAAGCGTTTTAGACCTTTGGTAAAACAAGGGTCTTGGTGTGAGGTGAGAGTACCCATCTTTACTGGTGAAGGGATCACGTTTGAAATATTTGAAATATTGGTTTTCCAAGTCACATGGTGGAGATACTCTGACTGTTTTGATCACAGGATTTGTTTGCACTTTGCAAATGTGGACTTTCTTTTTATTTTATTTTATTTTATTTTTTCACTGTTATTAATTCAATTATGTCTTCACTGGTATGAGCATATTCGTTTTAATATTAATATTATGCTATTTAGGTTTGCGCTGCACTGCTCTGTTTGATATGTTCTCTACATCATATCACTTAAATATATAGGGATGTATTAGGCCACTAAGGGAGTCGGTATGAAATACCATCAACCCTTAGCATAGAAAAGTTAGCATGAACATGTTCAACAAGTTAGGACGAGGCCTATAAGCAATATAGAACTTATGTCAAGCACGTAGTAAATAGGAGTTGTAGAGACAACTAATAGTTGCGTATAAGAGGCAATATAGCTCAGGATATAATAGTTGCATATAAGAGGCAAATATTGCTCAAATAATAATAGTTGCATATGAGAGGCAAGTATAGCTCAGGTGATTTGAGTGTAGATGTCCCTTTAAGATATTCCTTAGCAAACAGTCATTTGCACAACAGTATATCCCAAGTAGTATGTTAATAGCCTTAAGCCATAATGAATTACAGCAATTGTTTTATATGGATAAAAGCAGCAGATCTTCTTATAGCACTACAAGTGACACAATAGCTACTTATCCATTTGCAGGGCTTCAGTGTAGAAAGTAGGGATTCCGTAGTGAATGGTGTCCACAAGGAAGGCCTCAAACGTTGTTCCCAGCAATGGCTCTCTGTTGCAGTAGATGTAAACAGCACTAAAGTAGTAGTTGCAGGCTGGAGGGGTGTTGCAGCATGGGGAGAGATGGCAGCAATATGAGTAGCGTGGCCGAGCTACGGCTGACAATTATAGAACGCTGTCTGTGTATAACCTGAATGCCTTTATAGGCAGGAGACAGCAACAAGACAGCAGTAGTGCATTAGCAGTTATTCAAAAGAAGTGCTGTATACTGAAGCGCACTTCCGCGTTCTGCGGTGGAACGCACGCCGCGCCGGGCGATGACGTCATCTTGCGGTCACCGTAATGCATTCTAGCGTGGAACGCATTACAGGAAGAAACAGGTGCACGGAGCGTATGTTACGCCCAAGGGGGTTAGCTTGCGAGCGCGCTCCTCTGATACAGCCGGCGGCTATAGCCGCTGACTGTATCACTCTGCCCCCGGCCCCCCGGCGTGCCACGTCATTGATTTGATTGACAGCAGTGGGAGCCAATGGCTGCGCTGCTATCAATCAACCAATGAATGAGCCGAGAAGCCCGGACGAGAAGCCAGCACCGGACTTTCGAGAGGTCAGGTTAGTAAACAGAAATAGAATGCATTAAGGTGAAAAAGCATGTACCTTCACAACCCCTTTAAAGTTCATGTGCGTGTAAAGGAAGGTGTCCCAATACTTTTAACAATATAGGGCCAGATTCAGGTAGATCAGAGCATCTTTGCTCTGGAGTAACGCTTCTCATTTACGTTACTCTGCCGAAATTTTAGGAGCAAGTGCTGTTATTCATGAAGCACTTGCTCCTAAAGTTGCGGCAGCGCATCGCAAATGAGCCGGCGGAATTCAAATTGGGCGGGTACGGGGCGTGTAGTATTCAAACTAAGCGCGATCCCGCGGCGAACGTACTACGCATGCGTCGAGTGTCAAAGCATCCCAGTGCGCATGCTCCAAATTCTGTCAGTGGACGTCAATGACGTCACATCCCCATTCATGAATGCTTTACGCAAGCGACGCAATTTGTTTTTTTTCCGACGCGATGACGACGCCTATACTTAACATAGGATACTCCACTAGGGGGCTGCTTTATCTATACGCCGCGTATCGCTTCCGGAAACGTCGTAAAGTCACTGCGTCGCGCCCGAAAAAGATCGTGAATTGCCGATTCCCGCTCATTAACATATTTTTTGAGCGTAAATCGGCGGGAACGCCCCCGGCGCCATTTTTAAGTTGAAGTAATGATGCGATGGCGAAATTCAATTGCGCCGATCGCATCGGAACTCCATCCCGGCGTTTCTTGTTTTCTGGTTACAGAAAACAAAAACGCCGGCTTAAAGTGACAGTTAGTTAATCAATGGATCCGCCAGCCTAACTCTACCTGAATCTGGCCCATAGTGTTATAGGGTTCTAGCAAAAAAAAAAAAAAAAAAATGTTTTTTTACATGTAGTAGAGGGATATGAGAAATGGAAGTGGTTAATCGTGTGCATTAAATACAATAAATGTTTCTGGCAGTGAAGGGAACACTTTTGGGAGTTCAGTTCCCCTCTAAGCATGTAGGTGGTGTCATCGGGAATCTGGGAAGACATTGTGCCTTGTAGCATCATACTTAGAATATCCATAGAATTATTTTTAGAATTTACTTTTACCTTTTATACCAATTTCCAGACACTGAAATAGAGAAAATCGGGGGTAAGGCTGGCTGCGTCTCGCGCATTCGCCGCCTTCTGACACACAAAAGATAAATTTAGATATCTGCCAAGGAAATTTAATTAGATTTGTAACAACTGCTGAACTGTGTTGTGACCGATCCCGGGAACGAT
This sequence comes from Rana kukunoris, assembly GCA_029574335.1. Classification (NCBI taxonomy): domain Eukaryota; kingdom Metazoa; phylum Chordata; class Amphibia; order Anura; family Ranidae; genus Rana; species Rana kukunoris. The sequence continues at coordinate 209,740,766 of CM056057.1, forward strand.
CCGAAAAATCTACCCAATTTTATTTTTACTTTTTAAACAAAAGAAGAACCCAAAGAGCCGGATATTAAAGAGGAACCCTCGGGAACAATGACCTGTCAAGGCGACGTATCCGGAAACAAAAATGCTAATTCTACAGCAGCGCAGAGATCGAAATGTATTAGTTACAAAGGTAAATATTGCTGAATTTGTAAGATTTATAAGTAATTTTACTGATTTTATCTTGTGATAAATTTCACCTTTCACAATTACAAATAGGCATTTAAATCTGATCCCCATCCTCCCCTTCAGTGGAGACATTTGGCTGTGAATTTGTTTCCTTACCAAATTTTGCCAAATGTATTCATTTTTAAATATCCGAATTAACCTATTTAACACATTTTTCTTTGAATATTCCTAAATTAGAAAAATGTTGTAAATTTGAATATTCGAAAAACTCATAAATTCGAAAGTATGGAAATTCGGTAATTTATAAATTCGGAAAATCGTAAATTCAAAATCTGAAAACTCGAGAATTTGTCAATTCGAAAATTGGATAATCTGAGAATAAGAATGAAGGATTCAAAAGAACAAATATCCAAAAATTTAAAAACCCAAAAATTCAAAGATCCTAAATAATAACTAACTAATAATAACTATAACTAACTATTAAATTATAGGTATTGGAATCTCCTTTTAAATTTGTCAGTTAGTGAACGTAGTAAAAAGAACAATACAAAAATTCAAAAGAACGGAAATCCGAAAATTAGAATGCGAATTCTACAGAACGGAAATCTGAGAATAAGAATGAAGGATTCAAAAGAACAGATATCCAAAAATTACAAAACCGAAAAATTAAAAAAATCGTAAATAATAACTAACTGATAATAACTATAACTAGCTATTAAATTATAGGTATTGGAATTTCTTTTTAAAATTGTCAGTTAGTGAACGTAGTGAAAAGAACAAAACAAAAATTCAATAGAATGAAAATCCGAAAATTAGAATGAGAATTCTAAAGAACGAAAATCAGAAAATAAAAACGAATATCCAAAAATTTCCAAACCTGAAAACTCAAAAATCTGAAATAATAACTAACTAATAATAACTAACTATTAAATTATAGGCATTGGAATTTCCTTTCCAATGTGGCTTTTAGTGACTGTAATGAATACGAAGTCATGAATGGATGTAACAAATTAGTAATAATAAATAACAATAATAATAAAAACTTTTTATTATTTATTATTAATTTTGTTCTGTTCCATGTGTTTAGATGTGGCATTTGTTATCTCAGAAAATGTGTAACTTCGGATGAATTTGTATTCGTTACATTGACTAACTTTTTGAATTTTCTTTCTTATTTTCGGGTTTTTGAGTTTTCGAATATCCGATTTTTCTAATTTCCGAATTTTTGAATTACCATATCAATAAATCAACGAATCAAGAATGAACAAATTAATGAATTAATGAATTTAAAAACTTATGAATTTTGAAATCAATGAAGCAACAAATCAACAAATTAACAAATCAATAAATCAAAGAATCAAAAAATTTATGAATGAATTAAAAAAAAAATTGGAATCAATGAAGCAACAAATCAACAAATTTTTGAATTAACAAATGTTTGAATTATCAAATTAACAAAATCAACAAATTAATGATTTAGAAAATTAACACATTTTCTAATTTCCAGATTTTTGGATTTTGAAATTTTGAATGACCCAACAACCGAAAACTTTTTTTTTTAAACGAAAACGAAAAAAAAAAAAGAATAAAATAATTAACAAAAGGGTTTTTTAACAGAGCTGTAATAAAAGCCATATCATTTGTCAAATTAGATATCTATCCACATCTAGTATAGAAAAAGTAAACTTTTAGTCCCTACTATCCACAGTGAGTATCTCCTGTTTATTCAGCGACCTCAGTAACAGGAAGTCATTGGACCAGTGTTCTGGCTATCAATAGGAGCTGGTCCAGGAGGTGGGACTTTTTATTAAAGAGGCCGCCGAGTAAACAGGAGATTGTATGTAATCTGACGGTGCTCATCCCGCCCCCCCCCCCCCCGAGATGGGCATTGATCAGGCTGCATTCATGGCAATGGTGAGGCTAGAGATGGGCATTAATCAAGCTGAAATTATGGGCAATTGAGGCTGCAGATGGGCATTGATTAAGCTGCATTGATGGGTAATTGTGAGGCTGCAGATGGGCATTAATCAAGCTGCAATGATGGGCAATTGAGGCTGCAGATGGGAAATGATAAAGCTGCATTGATGGGCAATTGTGAAGCTGCAGATGGATGTTGATTAAGCTGCATTGATGGGCAATTGTGAAGCTACAGATGGATGTTGATTAAGCTGCATTAATGGGCAATTTTGAGGCTGCAGATGGGTATTGATTAAGCTGCATTAATGGGCAATTTTGAGGCTGCAGATGGGCATTAATCAGGTTGCATTGATGGGCAATTTTGAGGCTGCATATGGGCATTAATCAAGCTGCAATGATGGACAATTGTGAAGCTGCAGGTGGGCATTGATCAAGCTGCAATGATGGGCAATTGTGAAGCTGCAGGTAGGCATTGATCAAGCTGCAATGATGGGCAATTGTGAGGCTAAAGAAGGGCATTGATTAAGCTGCATTGATGGGCAATTGTGAAGCTGCAGGTAGGCATTGACCAAGCTGCAATGGCAGGTAATTGTGATGCTACAGAAAGGCATTGATCAAGCTGCATTGACTGGCAATTGTGAGGCCACAGATGGGCATTAATCAAGCTGCAATGATGGGCAATTTTGAGGCTGCAGATGTCCATTGATTAAGCTGCATTGGTGGGAAATTGTGAGGCTACAGATGGGCATTGATAAAGCTGTATTGATGGGCAATTGTGAGGCTATAGAAGGGCATCAATCAAGCTACATTGATGGGCAATTGTGAAGCTGCAGATGGGCATTGATTAAGCTGCAATGATGGGCAATGGTGAGGCTGCAGATGGGCATTAATAAAGCTGAATCAATGGACAATTGTGAGGCTGCAGATGGACATTAATCAAGCTGCAATGATGGGCAATGGTGAGGCTACAGATGGGCATTGATAAAGCTGCATTGATGGGCAATTGTGAAGCTGTGGCTGGGCATTAATAAAGCTGCATCAATGGGCAATTGTGAGGCTGCAGATGGACATTATTACAAAGTTGCATTGATGGGCAATTGTGAAGCTGTGCCTGGGCATTGATCAAGCTACATTGATGGGCAATTGTGAGGCTACATAAGGGCATTGATTAAGCTGCATTGATGTTCAACTGTGAAGCTGCGGGTGGGCATTGATAAAGCTGCATTGATGGGCAATTGTGAGGCAGCAGATGGGCATTGATAAAGCTGCATTGATGGGCAATTGTGAAGCTACAGAAGGGCATTGATTAAGCTGCATTAATGGGCAATTGTAAGGCTACAGATGGGCATTGAATAAGCTGCAATAACGGGCAATTGTCAGGCTATAGCTGGGCATTGATAAAGCTGCATTGATGGGCAATTGTGAGGCTACAGGTGGGCATTGATTACGTTGCATTGATGGACAATTGTGAGGCTGTAGATGGGCATTGATCAGGCTGCATTTATGGGCACTGACCCTTATTTTGCTTTAAAGTTCATTATTAAAACGTTTTTTTCCTGAAAATTCCCTCCTAAAATTAAAGTGCGTGTTATACGCCTGTGCGTGTTATACGCCAATAAATACGATCAGGGCCGGACTTACCACTGGGCTTTGACTGTGCTAGAGCCCATGGGCCCTGCCCAATAGGGGGCCCTGGTCCCAATCGCGGCAATAGCAGCAACCCCCTCCCGCAATTTCATGGCAACCCCCTCCCACAATTTCGTGGCAATCCCCTCCCGCAATTTGGAAGCAATCCCCCTCTGGCAATTTTGGCACCCCCCGCTCAACAACTTCGACGGATGGATGTAATTCTCGCCAGCCCCCAGCCCCCCTCTCAACAATTTTGATGCCCTATTGCAGCTATGTAAGGGGCCCCAAAATTACTGAAGGTGGCCCTGGGAAGAGGTAAGAAGTCTGCGCAGTGATGCCTGTCCCGCTCAACTTTGATAGTCGGCGGATCTCCCCCTCAACAAGTATGATTGGTCGATGCCCTGCCCCCCGCTCAACAACTTCAATAGGTGGGTCGTCGGATCCAGCCCCCCCTCAACAACTATGACCAGTCGGCGGTAACAACCCAACCCCTGCTTCTCTGCTCCAGGGGGCCCCTTCAATTATTAAGCCCAGGGGCCCCCACCACCCTAAGTCCTGCCCTGAATACGGTATATACTGTATATATAAGCTGTATATTTATCTGCTTAGCAGAAGATGCCTATTAATAACTTGCAGCCACTTGCAGCCTCTTGCTGAGCCATCTTCTGTAATATGATTTATTTTCTCATGGCCCGATCCCTTGAACTCACTGGAGGCTTTACAGGCAGTTCAGAACGTTGGGTCTAGTAGGAACAATTCCGTTAGCATGCACATCCATTTTTTTATAATGGAAACTGGAATGAGATAGTAAGAGAAGGGGAAAAAAAATGTTCCTTCAGAAGAAATAACGTTATACATTCACGTTCGCCCATTTTCTTCTCTGACAGCCGACATCAACGAGGGGGGAAAAGATCAAAAGCTTCAGGAAGTTTTACAAGGAGTGAAGTGAGTCTGCAATAACGGGGCCCCTTCTGATATTTAATTGAAAAAAAGAGAACAAAGTATCGCTCTTCCGTCAGTTGATGTGACCTTAGCTGTCTTCGATGTGCCTGAAGCGCGCCAGAAGCAAAACAGCACTAACAAGGCGGATGGCGGCTCAACCTCTTTACGCCTCTTCCAAGTCTTCGGCTCCTGCCAGTGTGCAGCGATTGAAGGTGGTTTTCTGCTCCCCTCCCCCCCCCTCCAACCTTCACTTCTGGAAGTTTGTTACTTTGGCTTGGAACAGGTGCTGGTCCATCTGTGTGGAGCGTGTTGTACTGTCCTGAAGATTCCTTAATGACAAAACGCAGCAGAAAAAAAAAATCGACACAGTATAATCTTTAATAGTGTTTACTGTGGAACCAGAATAAAAGAAAAAAGTGCGCTTGAAAGGTCGCGTCCACTGCGGCGGACAAGGCTTTAAAGTTTAAGGAACAGATCTGGTCTAATTAAAATCTGGATTTCTTTTGAAATTTGCAAACTGCAAGGAACAAAAGTTTTTTTCTTTTTTGTTCTTCTTTTGTTGGGATGAGAGAACAGTCAAAAAAAAAAATGGGCAGATTTCCGGTGCTTTCTGGGGCAGTGTGCAAGGGTGGACTAACTGTTCGGGCACTCGGGCACTGCTCAAGGGCCCCATGCCACTAGGGGGCCCCATCAGGGTTGTCAGGCTCAGTAAAATTGGTGCAGATGCAAGAAAAGGTATGTGAACCTCAACATTTCTTAATTGTAGGTCTTCTGAGAGCTCTTTTGTGCGAGGCATCATTCACATCAGGCAATGCTTCTTGTGAAAAGCAAACCCAGAACTGGTGTGTGTGGTTTTTTTTTATAGGCAGGACAGGGCAGCTGTAACCAACACCTCCAATCTTTGATTGGACTCCAGTTGGCTGACACCTCACTCCAATTAGCTCTTGGAAATGTCATTAGTATAAGGGTTCACCTACTTTTTCCACCTGCACTGTGAATGTTTACATGGTGTGTTCAAATGGTAACATTTAATTCTTTGTGTGTTATTAGTTTAAGCAGACTGTGATTGTCTATTGTTGTGACTTAGAAATCCATATCATTCCAAAGGGGTTCACATACTTTTTCTTGCAACTTTTTTTTATAAAAATGCAATAAAACTATCCCCTATTTTGTAAACACTATAACTTGTGTGCAAACCAACCGATAAACGCTTATTGCGATTTTTTTTTACCAAAAATATGTAGAAGAATACGTATTGGCCTAAACTGAGGAAAAAAAATAATATCTTTTTTGGGGATATTTATTATAACAAAAAGTAAAAAAAAAAATATTGATTTTTTTTTTCAAAATTGTCGCTCTATTTTTGTTTATAGCGCAAAAATAAAAACCGCAGAGGTGATCAAATACCACCAAAAGAAAGCTCTATTTGTGGGGAAAAAAGGACGCCAATTTTGTTTGGAAGACCGCGCAATTGTCAGTTAAAGCGGCGCAGTGCCGAATTGCAAAAAGGGCCAAGGTCCTTAACCTGCATAATGGTCCAGGGCTTAAGTGGTTAATTGGCCCAGATGGGAAGTGGATAGAGTGCATGATGGCAGGAAGTGTTTATAGAAACAATGAATGGGATAAGCAGCACTGCAAAAAGGTGATTATTATTTGATTTTATATTTTTTAATTATTTTATTTAAAATAAATAACAATTGTTTGATACACAATACAAAGAGCAAAGTAAATATCCATTCATTATATTTATATACATTGTATCATTTAATATTAATCTATTTTACCAACAGATACATGTAAATCATGTTTTATACTCCACAGAAGGACAGAAAATTTTGCCCCCCCCCCCGGCAGAAAACATGATTTTTATTTTTTATTTTTATCATTGCGTGCCTGAAGCCGCCCGTCTTCCCGGGAACGGCCGCGCTCTCTCGGCGTTCGCATCGATGTTCATCTGCGCGGAAACATATTTAAAGCACTGGCCAAATTAATCATCTAACTTTATATATTTTTTAACTCACAGGCAGTTCAGCCATCAGATCATGCAGCTCAACGATAACAGTGCTGCGTCCGCGCCGAGGAACGCAAGATGCGCCTTATTATACACGTCACATTTCACTTACTGGGGCATATGGTGAAGAATCGAGTTTACTGATTGTAGCAATGTGCCGCTCTCCTTTTTTTACATTGCAACTAGACATTTACAGTTCGTTTCGTTCCGAATTTCGGATGAATTTTCTTTTTTTCGGAAATTCGGATGTATCCGAATTTCTGAATTAGAATAGTACCCATTTTAAACGAATCCCAAATAACAAAAACATAATAATTGGGCGCAATTAGAATTCAAATTGTTTTTAAATACTTTTTGATTTTTAATAGTTTTCAATTTCGAATTCGAAAAGTTTTTTAATTGAATAATTTTTCAATTTCCAAAGAGAATACAATAGGAAATAAATGGTCAGAGAGAGATCACTTTGACGCAGTTGGCCAAAGAGGGATCACTTTGACGCAGTTGGCCAAAGAGGGATCACTTTGAGGCAGTTGGCCAGAGAGGGATCATTTTGAGGCAGTTGGCCAGAGAGGGATCATTTTGATGCAGTTGTATAAAGAGGGACCACTTTAATGATATTGGACAGGGTGCCAGAGTGCGATCGCTTTGACGCAGTTGACCAGAGAGGGACCATTTTGATGCAGTTGGCTAAAGACGGATCACTTTGATGCAGATGACCAGAAAGGGATCACTTTAAAGCAGTTGGCTAGAGAAGGATCACTGTAAAGCTATCACGTTAACATAGTTGGCCAAAAAGGATCACTTTGATGATATTGGCCAGAGTGGGATCACTTTAATGCAGTTGTCAAGAGAGGGATCACTTTAATGCAGTTGGCCAAAGAGGGATAACTTTAAGGCAATTGGCCAGGGAGAGATCACTTTGACACAGTTGACCAGAGAGGAATCACTTTAATGCAGTTGGCCAGAGAGGGATTATTTTGAGGCAGTTGACCAAAGTGGGATCACTTTTACGAAGTTGACCAGAGAGAGATCACTTTAAAACAGTTGGCCAGGAAGGTATCACTTTAAATCAGTTGGCCAGAGAGGGATCACTTTACCACAGTTGGCCAAAGAGGGGTCGCTTTGATGCAGTTGGTGAGTGAGGAATCACAATGCAGTTGGCTAGAGAGGGATCATTTTAATGCAGTTGACCAGAGAGCGATAACTTTAATGCAGTTGGCCAGAGAGGGATCACTTTGATGCAGTTGGTGAGTGAGGAATCGTGATGCAGTTAGCTATAGAGGGATCACTTTAATGCAGTTGGCCAGAGAGGGATCACTTTGATGCAGATGACCAGGGAGAGATCACTTTGACACAGTTGGCCAGAGAGGGATCACTTTGACACAGTTGGCCAAACAGCCAATAGAGTGATAAGTTAGATGATATTGGCCACAGAGGGATCACTTTAAAGAAGGTGGCCGGAGAGGAATCGTTTTGACGCAGTTTGCCAGAGAGGCATCACTTTGATGCATTTGGCCAGAGAGAGATCACTTTGATGCAGTTGGCCAGAGAGGGATCACTTTGATGCAGTTGGCCAGAGAGGGATCACTTTAATGCAGTTGGCCAAAACGGGATCACTTTGTTGGAATTTGCCAGAGGGGGATCACTTTGTTGCAGGTGGCCAGAGAGGAATCACTTTGTTGCAGTTGGCCAGAGAGGGATCACTTTGATATTGGCCAGAGAGGGATCACTTTGATGCAGTTGGCCAGAGAGGGATCACTTTTTATGCAGTTGGCCAGAGAGGGATCACTTTGATGCAGTTGGCCAGAGAGGGATCACGTTGATGCAGTTGGCCAGAGAGGGATCACTTTAACACAGCTGGTCAGAGAGAGATTACTTTGATGCAGTTGGCCGGAGAGGGATCACTTTGATGCAGTTGGCCGGAGAGGGATCACTTTGATGAAATTTACCAGAAGGGGATCACTTTGATGCAGTTGGCCAGAGAGGGATCACTTTGACGCAGTTGGCAAGAGAGGGATCACTTTGATGATATCGGCCAGAGTGGGATCACTTTGAGGCAGTTGGCCAGGGAGGGATCACTTTGATGAAATTTGCCAGAAGAGGATCACTGTGTTGCAGGTGGCCAGAGAGGGATGACTTTGAGGTAGTTGAAGTCATTTCATTGCGTTTCTACACAAGGCATATGTAACAGGAGGGCCCATGGGACCCAGAAGCTCTTACACAGATTGAGCCAGAAAATCAGGGACATATGTTGGATTGTTTAAACATGGGTCTGTAATTCATAATATATTCAAGAATGTCTGGAAGAACTATTTACAGGTTGTTGATTCTGAACCCAACAGGTCAATAAAAAGAGTGATTCATTCAATGTGGAAACACGACTGTTAAGGTGTTTAATGGTGTCTGCTACTGTCATGTAAATGAACCTTAGTCTGGCTCTTAAGAACCGTTCATTGTGTGATGCTAATTGACACTGTATTGTGTAAATTTCTATTGATGATAAATGTGTATTGTATAGCAGGTGAGAAGAGCTTATCTCGGAGTCACCTTGTCTGGGTAAATGATTAGTTATTAGCTCATGTAGATTATCTCGGAGACAGAGGCCCAGATCCACAAAGGAATTATGCCGGCGTATCTCCAGATACACCGCCGTAATTTCAAATGTGCGCCGTCGTATCTGTGCGCCGATTCTCAAAGCAAGATACGCCGGAAAACATGGCTTCAGCCATCCGGCGTAACTTGCCCACGCTGTCGTGGGCGCATAGTTACGCTGGGCGCATTAGACGTTCCCATTAAAAATATGCAAATGAGCTAGATACGCCGATTTACGAACGTACGTGCACCCAGCGCATTGATATACGTCGTTACGTAAGGCATATGAGCAGCGTAAAGTTACCCCTGCTATATGAGGCGCAGGCAATGTTAAGTATGGACGTCGGAACAGCGTCGAATTGTACGTCATTTACGTCGTTTGCGTAAGTCGTACGCGAATAGGGCTGTGCGTAAGTTACGTTCACGTTGAAAGCATTGAGTATTTGTGACAGTGATTCAGAGCATGCGCACTGGGATACGTCCACTGACGGTACGTCCGTCGTTCGTTCGGCGCGTCATTTACGCGGGGTCACCATTCATTTACATACAACACGCCCACTACCAGCCTACTTTGAATTACGTGGACTTACGCCGGCCCATCTACGCTATGCCGTCGTAACTTAGGACGCAAGTGCTTTGTGAATACGGCACTTGCCTCTCTATGTTGCAGCGGCGTAGCATAAATGAGATACGCTACGCACGCACAAAGATACGCCGCGGTACGTGGATCCGGGTCAGAATGTCTGTCTTCTAGGCCGCGTACACACGATCGAATATATCTGCTGAAACTGATCCGACGGACCGTTTCGGCAGACATATCCGATCGTGTGTACGGGCTAGCGGACATGTTCTCCCAGCGGACAAATTTCAAAGCATGCTTTGAAATTTGTCCGCCAGAGACATGTCCGTCGGATATGTCCGCTGGTTAGTACACTTACCAGCTGACAGAAATCTCCGCACATGCGTCGAATGGATTCGACACATGCGTGGAAGTATTTTACTTCCTTGAGTGGTGACGTGGCGGCGTCAACGTCACCGCATCCTCAGCCCGAGGGTATTTTCGTCCGATGGTGTGTACACGCCATCGGACCAAAATCCGATGAGACAGCAGTGCAAACGGTCCGTCGGACATGTTTGAGCGGACATGTCTCATCGTGTGTACGCGGCCTTAAAAGACGTGTATTGCGCTCATTGTGTCATGTTGTGGGTGGAGTTAAGCCATTGTTCCTTGGGTTTTCTAACTGTATAAAAGCCTAAGGCGGCGTACACACGACCGAGAAACTCGTCGGGCTAAACTCATCGTTCCGCCCGTCGAGTTTCCCCGTTCAGCTGTCGAAAAGCTTGTCGAGCTAAATTTCCCCATGGAACAACGAGGGAATAGAGAGCATGCTCTCTTTTTGGCTCGACGAGCTTCCCGACGGGTTGCTCGGCGAAAAGTCTACACACGACCGGTTTTCTCGGCAGAATACGTCTCCCATCGAGGTTCTCTCTGGATTCTGTGTACGCCGCCTGAGTTTACCATTAAAGTGTCTATTTGTTTGAACCTCAAACAGAGCTGTGTGTCTCGTTATTGGGGTTCGTCTGCCGGATTGTGGAGTGTCGGTAGCTGTCATGGGTTCGGAATGGAATATCGTAAACGGCGTTAACCCCTGTCCCATTTGGGGTTCCTTTACAGCATACAATTAAATAAAAAAACTTGAAATCATGATAAAAGGGACAGCATAATGTGTAATGGCTAGCCGGTGTTCATTACCGGGTAGAAGTGTCTCAAATAAGCGCCCAAAACTTTGCAGGACTTCAAGCTTTCTTTCCTTTTTTTTTCTTAAATCAAGCAGGTGAACGGAGATCATCACCGAAATGCTTTTCTGACTTCTCGGTGATTAAACTGAAACTAAAAATGGCTCCGGATGCTCAGCAACCCGGCGAGGCGACAAACGTCGGCGTCATAAATCATCTCGTTAAACTCAGGTTTTTGGCCGGGATCAGATCCGAGTGGAAAGGATTGCAAGTCAGCAGGAAAAAAAAAAAGAAAAAGAGAAAAAAAATAAAAAAAAATAATAATGAATGTGTTATCATAATAAATTTATGAGCGCGCTAAATTATTCCGCAGATCCGCACAATGAGCGGAGCCCGACTGCGGCCCCAACGACGGACAATTAAGAGGAGCCAAGAAACAAGATGGACACGAGGTCACGGCCGCAACAAATTACCAAGAGAATGACAAGAGGAGAAGATTCTTCTATTTTAGGCATTTTTAGCAGGAGACGAGCGCGCTCGTTATTATTGCTATGGAATGGCGGAGCTCTGATGTCTGCTGAGCAAAGGAACTGATGCAGGTTGCAATCGCCTGCTGCTTTCTTAGCAACCAGTGATGTGGGGTGCAAGCACCTGCTGCTTTCTTAGCAACCAGTGATGCGAGGTGTAAGCACCTGCTGCTTTCTTAGCAACCAGTGATGTGGGGTGCAAGCACCTGCTGATTTCTTAGCAACCAGTGATGTAAGGTGCAAGCACCTGCTGCTTTCTTAGCAACCACTTATGCGGGGTGCAAGCACCTGCTGATTTCTTAGCAACCAGTGATGTGAGGTGCAAGCATCTGTTGCTTTCTTAGCAACCAGTGATGTGGGGTGCAATCACCTGCTGCTTTTTGTGCAACCAGTAATGTGGGGTACAAGCATCTGTTGCTTTCTTAGCAATCAGTGATGCAGGGTGCAAGCATCTGTTACTTTCTTAGCAACCAGTGATGTGGGGTGCAAGCACCTGCTGCTTTCTTAGCAACCAGTGATGTAAGGTGCAAGCATCTGTTGCTTTCTTAGCAACCAGTGATGTGAGGTGTAAGCACCTGCTGCTTTCTTAGCAACCACTAATGCGGGGTGCAAGCACCTGCTGCTTTCTGCGCAACCATTGATGCAGGTTGCAAATCGCTTATTGCTTTCTTGGCAACCAGTGATGCAAGGTGCAAGCACCTGCTGCTTTCTTAGCAACCAGTGATGCGAGGTGCAATCACCTGCTGCTTTCTGTGCAAACAGTGATGTGGGGTGCAAGCATCTGTTGCTTTCTTAGCAACCAGTGATGTGAGGTGCAAGCATCTGATGCTTTCTTAGCAGCCAGTGATGCAGGGTGCAAGCATCTGCTGCTTTCTTAGCAACCAGTGATGTGGGGTGCAAGCATCTGTTGCTTTCTTAGCAACCAGTGATGTGAGGTGTAAGCACCTGCTGCTTTCTTAACAACCACTAATGCGGGGTGCAAGCACCTGCTGCTTTCTTAGCAACCAGTGATGTGAGGTGCAAGCATCTGATGCTTTCTGAGCAACCATTGATGCAGGTTGCAAATCACCTATTGCTTTCTTGGCAACCAGTGATGTAAGGTGTAAGCACCTGCTGCTTTCTTAGCAACCACTGAAGCGGGGTGCAAGCACCTGCCGCTTTCTTAGCAACCACTGATGCGGGGTGCAAGCACCTGCTGCTTTCTGAGCAACCAGTGATGTGGGATGTAATCATCTGCTGCTTTCTTAGCAACCAGTGATGCAGGGTGCAATCACCTGGTGCTTTTTTTTAGCAACCAGTTATGTGGGGTGCAATCACCTGCTGCTTTCCTAGTAACCAGTGATGCAGGGTGCAAGCATCTGTTGCTTTCTTAGCAACTGGGATGTGGGATGCAAGTACCTGCTGCTTTCTTAGCAACCACTGATGCGGGGTGCAGGCCCCTGGTGCTTTCTTGGCAACCAACCCAGTACTAGCAAGGGGGTCCTAATAAAGGGGGTCCAACCCGGTACTAGCAAGGGGGACATAATAAAGGGGGTCCAACCCGATACTAGCAAGGGGGACCTAAAAAAGGGGGTCAAACCCAGTACTAGCAAGGGGGACCTAATAAAGTGGCCAGTGAGGGAATATATGGGAGTTCAAAGGCCAAAGGGGGTCCAACCCGGTAATAGCAAGGGGGCCTTAATAAAGGGGGTCCAACCCAGTACTAGCAAGGGGGACCTAATAAAGGGGGTCCAACCCGCTACTAGCAAGGAGGACCTAATAAGGGGAGTCTAACCGGTACTAGCAAGGTGGACCTAATAAAGGGGGTCCAACCCGATAATAGCAAGGGGGCCCTAATAAAGGGGGTCCAACCCAGTACTAGCAAGGGGGACCTAATAAAGGGGGTCCAACCCGATAATAGCAAGGGGGCCCTAATAAAGGGTGTCCAACCCAGTACTAGCAAGGGGGACCTAATAAAGGGGGTCCAACCCGCTACTAGCAAGGAGGACCTAATAAAGGGGGTCTTACCGGTACTAGCAAGGTGGACCTAATAAAGGGGGTCCAACACAGTACTAGAAAGGGGGACCTAATAAAGTGGCTGGTGAGGGAATATGTGGGAGTTCAGTAACATATACAAAATAGATAGCATATTATGTAACAGAAATTCCAAGTAGTAAAAATGATATTAAATATGATAATAAACATGTATTTTGAAGTAATTCTCACCGTATTATACAATACAGAGTAATGTGAATTCTTAACAATAAATCTAAATGATAGTTATGATCTATTTTAACAACATTAAAGTGTTTTTAAGGTCAATTCTTAGACACAAAGCAAACGAATGTCATTCATTTGGGGTTTACATTTACTTTTAAATAATATTATTAGTAATGATAAAAATAGGGATTCCCGGGAGAGCGGTCACGGCCCATTGATCCCCCTCACAATGGAAAGCGGTAAATTGGGAAATGGTTTTATGATAGGACGTCGGATATTCCTCTCTCTTTCTCTCCTACCGCCTCCCAGACAGTTAATGGTTTCTTTTCATTTTATGACATTATAAAACTTTATGTGGCTGCAGCAAAGATACATGGAACTTTATACCAGTAAATAGAGTCAGATGGGGATCTGTCAGATCCAAGAGAGGAGTGATGTTATTTTTAATACATAAGAAAATTTGGCTTACAGAAGGTGTGAAGAACAGCCTAAAAATCCCACTGACAAAATACGCATGGCACATTCCCGTCAACGTGAAAACTTGGGACTCGGCAGGCTTCCAGGGTCTCCAATTTTGACAGACGCCTGGTCTGCCCACATACCTATTAAGGTGACATGTATCCTTTTTTCTGGATTTGTAAGCCTGTCATAATGAAAAGTGCTGGATTCCCATTGTGAAGGAACCGCTTGGCACCATGATTACCGTATATACTTGAGTATAAGCCGACCCGAATATAAGCCGAGGCACCTAATTTTACCACAAAAAACTGGGAAAACGTAACTATTGACTCGAATAAAAGCCTAGGGTGTCCATCTGTATGCCTCACTGTGCCTCACTTAGGCTGCATTCACACCTGAGCGCCGCGTTTGTCAGGTTTCGTGAATTTGGACAGGTCTAGGGTCACCAATGTTAAAAACAGAAAAACGCCCAAATACGCTCAATTTGAGCGACAAAAAAGGGTCCAGAACTTGTTTGAGCTTCAGGCGTTCGGCGTCAGGCGTTTTGGAGTGGAGATGTGAACCATCTCCATTGAAAATAATGTATTTTTTCCTCACTGTGTCCATGTGCATGCCTCACTGTGCCTATGCCTCACTGTGTCCATGCCTCACTGTGCCCATGCCTCACTGTGTCCATGCCTCACTGTGCCCATGCCTCACTGTGTCCATGCCTCATTGTGCCCATGCCTCACTGTGCTTATGCCTAGACTTACGTTTAACATGGGAGTATATAGAATGGGTGCTCGGCTTTGAAAAACTGGTGATCCCTGACCAGTTCCCAGACAGCACCCTTGTAGAGGAGAACGGAGGCTACATTTGTGCCAAGATTCAGGGGACCTACGGCCGGTGGGTACCAGGTCCCCAAATTTACCGGAGAAATGACCGTTTAACATGGGAGTCAATGGAAGGGGTGGCAACTTTGAAAAATCGGTGCTCCCCAGCCGTAGGTTCCCCAGACAGCAAACTTTGCACACAGGTGTGCCAAGTTTGGGGTCCAGGGGATCCATGGCCGGTCGGTACCGGGTCCCCAAAGCTACTGGAGAAATTACAGTTTAAGATGGGGGTCTATGGAAGGGGTGCTTCCCGGCCGTAGGTCCTTCGGACAGTTTTGGGGTCCAGGGGACCTACAGCGGGCCTTTTCCGATCCCCAAAGTCTGGGAGATCAGGCGCAAAAAGGTGACTCAAGTATAAGCCGAGGGGGGCATTTTCAGCACCAAAAAATGTGCTGAAAAACTCTTGAGTATACTTGAGTATATATACGGTATGTCCTTCTGCCAACCAGTGCCCCCTGCCCTCCAAACTCTTCCGAGTAGACTTAGAGCTGATACCAATCCTTTTTACCCCATTTACCCCAGGAAATGTAGATGGAGAACAAGTTGAGGACAATAGAAAAGCAGAGATGGTAAGCAGACGGAGGGGAACAACAGATAAGTAGGGGAAAGAAATCAGGATGGGATGCAGAATTGCTGTCAATGGAACTGTAGCAGGCTAGAGTTGACAGGAGGTGAGGGTCACCAATGAGAGGTGGCCAGGAACCAGCCATGGTCATCAACATCTGGACACGATAGAACACCTACTTTGACACTGTAGCACTCATGGATACTTGAGAAACCAAACAGGTAGTGATAGGTATTGACCATCAGCTCTCTACCAAGATGGGAATGTTCTACCAAATTTACTGGGAATGAGGAACCTTAAATAATACAAATAAACAAACAAAGAAGGACGCAAAGGCCTAGTGTATTAATTTTTTATTGAAATATAAAAAGGATGAGAACTTATTCAAAAAAGTCAAAGTAGAAAAGCGTTGTACAAAACCAAAGAAAACAGAATGATAATCCCACAGATGGAACTGGTAGGGCCCATGAGTCAAACTAGTGCTGGCACATTTTGAGGGTCACCGATGAGAGGAGGCCAAGAACCAGCTAAGCTCATCAATAGCTGGACAAGGTAGAACAAACACTTTGACACTGTAGTGCTTAAGGATATTTGAGAAACGCAATGGGTAATAATGGGTGATGACCATCAGCTTTCTGCCGACATGACCAAGGTCATCAACAGCTGGAAAGCTAGAACAAATACATTGACACTGTAGCACTCATGGATACTTGAGAAACCAAACGGGATGATGACCATCAGCTTTCTGCCAAGACGGGAATGTTCCACCAATGCTGCCCCTTTGAGATCAGGAAAGGGCAGTAAAGAGGAGCAGCCCATGCCCAGTAAGATACACGTTGGAAGATGTGTTGGAAGCTGTTTGTGACAGAACCAACTGTCACTGTATGTTTTGGAGGGGGCTGTGGGCTGGCCTCCTACCCAAAGGCCTACAAGAGACTGAGAGACTTGGGGACAAAATGGCATTGAGATAATGTATTGTAATGTAATGCATTATCCCTTCTCCCCCCCACCCCCCTGTTGTTGCTGTGTGTAATTGTGTTGGGCCATGGCATGTAGACAAAGGTCTGGAGACACCTCCCAGCAGGGGATGTGTAAGGACGGGCTGCCTGCTTATCATAATCCCTTGTTGTGTTTCAACTGTAGTTGTTTGAATATACAAGTGTTGAGTTCCCATTGATTCTTCCTTGTCCCCTCCCCTCTATGACAAGGCTAAGGGGAGTGTCCCTAACTGTGTTTAAAAGTGTATGTTTGGTACTTAACTACTTCCCGACCACCCACCGCAGGTATACGTCGGCACTTTGAAGATGGATATCTCGGTAACGGCAGCAGCTGCTGTCACAACCGAGATATCCATCTCTTCTGTGGGCGGTCGGGTAAACGATAATGGCGGGCTCCGCGGCGGAATCGCCGCGAGATCACCGTTATCGGTGGCGGGCGAGCGTCCCCCCCTCCCGCTGCGCTCCCGCGCCCTCCGCCGCTTACCGGAGCCGTCGGTAGCGGCGGAGGCGATCGGGTGCGCTCGTCTGTTCAGCGGGGATGCGAGTGAGGGAAAAAATTTCCCTCGTCCATCCCCGTAGCTCTGCTGGGCGGAAGTGACGTCAAACGTCAGTTCCAAACAGCGTCTTAAAGAGACATTTTTTTTTAAATGTCATTTGAAAAATGACATTTTAAATTTTTGATATTTTTTTTGCATTTTAGCCTAAATATGAGATCTGAGGTCTTTTTGACCCCCAGATCTCATATTTAAGAGGACCTGTCATGCTTTTTTCTATTACAAGGGATGTTTACATTCCTTGTAATAGGAATAAAAGTGATCATTTTTTTATTTTTTTTTATTTTAGTGTTAAAAATTGGTAAAATAAATACAAATAAATACGAAAACAAAAAAAAAAATTTTAAATCGCCCCTTCACGACGAGCTCGCGCGCAGAAGCGAATGCTTACGCGAGTAGCGCCCGCATATGAAAACGGTGTTCAAACCACACAAGTGAGGTATCGCCGCGACCGTTAGAGCGAGAGCAATAATTCTAGCCCTAGACCTCCTCTGTATCTCAAAAAATGCAACCTGTAGAATTTTTTAAACATCGCCTATCGAGATTTTTAAGGGTAAAAGTTTGACGCCATGCCACGAGCGGGCGCAATTTTTAAGCGTGACATGTTGGGTATCATTTTACTCGGCGTAACATTATCTTTCACAATATGTAAAAAAATTGGGCCAAATTTATTGTTGTCTTATTTTTTAATTTAAAAAAGTGAATTTTTTCCAAAAAAAGTGCGCTTGTAAGACCGCTGCGCAAATACGGTGTAACAAAAAGTATTGCAATGACTGCCATTTTATTCTCTAGAGTGTTAGAAAAAAAATATATATAATGTTTGGGGGTTTTAAGTAATTTTATAGCAAAAAAAAATGTTTTAGTCTCGTAAACACCGAATCTCAAAAACAGGCCCGGGGCTTAAGTGGTAAACAGTTTTATGCTCTGCATGTTTAACCCTCAACGCCTGTGTGGATTGTCTCATGATTGAGGGGTTAAGGGCTGGTAATGGCGAGTCTGCAGGCTGCGCGTGCGTTTGGAGGACAGGAGACACAGATCTGGTGGAGGTTTCCATATGGGGTACCTGAGATCCGTCACACTCTTTATTGAAAATGGCAACAAACAACCCCACAGATGGAACTTGAACATGAGTCAAACTACTACCGCTGACATTCCCTTTTCCTTAAACCTAGACAAAATAGATACTAATGCGGTAGTCGTCGTAGAGTCATCAATGTGTGGCCAGTAAAGTACTGGAGCAGCAGTTAAGAATCATATTCGGGGGAACAAATCGGGGTCAGTAGATGAGCAGATAGTGCTGAACCACAGATGAGTCAAGCAGCAGGTTTGAGTCAACAAAGGACTTGGTACTGGATGAAGGATCACTGGTCACAGACATACAGCTGAAGATCTGTGTTACATACCTCATAGTAGAGCCGGACTTGTAGGAGGAGACCTCTCTTACAGCTCTGGCTCAGGAGCCACTGGAGTGGGAACAGTGGTCTCGTGTGCGCAGTGAGGTAGGAGTACCTGTGGAAGTAGTAGCTGGCACAGTGGTAGGATGATAACCCTCCAGGAATGACTGGAACTGCAGATGATAGCAGAGGCAGGTGCAGGTCTGCGACTTGGTGGGCTGGTAGATGCAGGATCGGCAGCAAGCTGGAGCAGGGTGAGACAAGGAAACACAGGAAATACAGCAAGGCAGCAGGCAGTAGCACGGTCAGACAAGCCGGGTCAGAGTAGGCAAACAGGCAGGTTAATGCAGCAGGCTGAAGCAGGGGCAGATAAACAGGCAGAGGTTGGCAACAGGTAAACAAGCAGGAGGTATAAGCAGGGTCAAGGCAAGCCAGGGTCAGCATTGGAGATAACAGGTAAGTCAACAGAGAAGGCTCGGTACAGGCGATCAGCTGGCAGGGTACAGGTTACTAGGCACAGAGCTGCAGATCAAACAGCACAGCACAAGTGCAGCTGCTGTCCTTTTAAAGGCCTATTGGCGCCAAGTAGCGTTTAGCGTGCACGCGCACTCACTGTGATGGATTGAGATGAGCATATTGATAACCAGAAAATGCCTATTCACTATGCATCGTTTCTATACTATAAAGTCTATATTGTTTCTGTATGTACACTGCTTTAATAGTCCTTACTCAAAATGGCCTCTAGGAACACCCCCTCCCACCGAGATCAAGGAGATGGCTGAAGACAAATATGGCGTCTGCCTCCTACTACCCACGCAATTAGAAGAATGAGGAAATATAAGACTGGACAAGTGATGAGCAAGCTTCAGCCAATCAGATGTGCTTTATAGACTGATAGGGCCAGATTCAGGTAGAGTTACTCTGGAGTATCAGTGATACTCCAGCCTAACTCTCACTTTGAGCCGGCGTTTCTGTTTTCAGTAAGCAGAAAACAAGAAACGCCGGGTTGGAGTTCCTATACGAGCGGCGTAATTGTATTTCGCCGTCGTATCGGAACTGCAATTTTAAAAATGGCCCGCTGATTAACGCCGAGAATATGTTAATCAGCGAGAATCGGCAATTATTCGGGCCCGACGCAGTGACTTTCCGACGTTTCCGTAAGAGATACGCGGCGTAAAGATAAAGCAGCCCCCTAGTGGAGTATCCTATGTTAAGTATGGGCGTCGTCATCGCGTCGAAAAAAAAAAATTTGAGTCGTTTGCGTAAAACGTCCGTGAATGGGGATTGACGTCATTGACGTTGACTGACAGAATTTGGAGCATGCGCACTGACAGTCGACGCATGCGCAGTACGTTCGCCGCGGGATCGCGCCTAGTTATAATAATACACGCCCCCTACCCGCCCAATTTGAATTCCGCCGGCTCATTTTCGCTACGCCGCCGCAACTTTAGGAGCAAGTGCTTTGTGAATAACAGTACTTGCTCCTAAAGTTTCGGCGGAGTAACGTAAATGAGAAACGTTACTCCAAATTAAAGATTCGCCCATCTACATGAATCTGGCCCATAATATTTACATAATAGTAACGTATGCTTTATCGCACTGTCTGTAAAAAAGCTTGGCACTGCCTGCAATGAAAGAGAGATAAGAAAGTAGGTGGACTGCACAGACGTGTCAGTGTGTTACTCCCAGCGTGCACGCATCGCTACACATTACAAATTCAGGACAGCGGCAGGAAAAAAAATGAACCCCTTTGAGGTTCCGAACCATCACAGCACCTGTTGCGCGTGCACGGGCACCCAAGGCACGTGCTGGTGCACATGCGCATAATGGGGCCGCCGTCTAGTCTGACCAGGAACGTACCTCCTTTCTGTCCTGGCAAGTCCCTGACAATCTGTCAGCACTGAGGGTCTTGCAGTTCCTAGCCTCATATTGCCTGGCCAACGAGCGTGCACGTACGCCCACGTGCACGCCACGAGATGCAACCACTGGGCTTGCATACAGATGCGTGACTGAGAACAATGTGCAAGTGCTTGAGCTGGAATCCAGCTAGGCAGGCCGGCCTAATCTTCCCGACACATGCAGATCTGTACAGTTAGTAGCAGGTGCTGAATCCTCGGTTGTGTTTAATGACACGTTGAGTTTTAACATCTTTAATACCCGTTGCCTTTTTAAAAATCCTTTCTATTTGCGATAATGGCCAGGCTCCCTCCGTCTTACAAAGACTATATTTGTAAAACTAACGGCACTGCTATTCATGGCTGATTTAGAATGTTCAGCTCATGAGGAGCGTAATGACCTTCACAATGACATCCTTAATATGCACATTACAAATGAACAGATATATTGTAGGAAAGAACGGCATTAGCATAAACATATTTTCTTCTCCGCTGAATATTTGGAATAAATACCAGGCGCTCTTGCAGACTGATACCACGCTGAAGGATTTTTTATTTTATTTTTTTTTCCTGCGTGAGGATTTCTTTCCTTGGTGGAGTAATCCACTTAACAATTATGTGAACTATACTTAATGCAATGCGTTTAAAAGCCGAACTCAAGGCAAAATGTGCTCTTGAGATGCTTAACCAGTCGCCGACCAGCCGCCATCGTTATACTGCGGCCGCTTTGCTCTCTTTGGGCAAGTCGCCATAGCTGTACGTCGGCCCTTTAAGCAGCTGTAGCAGGCGTGCACGTGGCCGGCGGGGGTGATGTCTGATCGCGGGCACAAGAGCCAGAATGGAGATATGTGTGTGTAAAACACACACATCCCTGTTCTGACAGAAGAGGAGAGACAGATTGTCAGTACCTGCGCCCGAGATCGTGTTTCCAGCGAGATTGCGCCCGAGATCGTGTTTCCAGCGTGATCCCATCACTGCAGGCTGTACATCTTGCGCTCGCTGCAAAAGGGAAACACATTTTCCTATTGCAGCGAGCCAAGAAATATGTGACAATGTCCCCTCTCTATGGAGGGGACATTGTTGCTGAATGTAAGCAGAGGCGTTGCTAGGTGGGTGCGGGGGGTGCGGGTCGCACCCGGGTTACACCCGCCAGAGGGGTGACACCCATGGGTAGCAGCACCTCTAACACCGCCCGCTGCCCCGATTAGTTCTGCCTACACAGCGGCGCGGACCGAAGCCGTCTCCTCCTCTCTGTTTACATCCACAGAGCAGGAGGAGCCTGCGCTCGAGGGACACACAGTGTGTGTATCAGTCAGCGCTGTTCTGAGGTATGTAAGGCGGGCCTCTATACTGGGGGAGGTGTCTGTATTGAGGGGGGTATGTAATGCTGGGGGGGTCTGCACTGAGGTGGTCTGTAATGCTGGGGGGTCTGCACTAGGGGGTGTCTGTTTTGAGGGGGTCTGCACTGCTGGGGTGTGTCTGTACTGATGGGGGTCTGCACTTGGGTAGTGGTGTCTGTATTGATGGGGGGTCTGCACTTGGGTAGGGGTGTCTGTACTGATGGGGAGTCTTCACTAAGGTGGGGGTGTATGTACTGATGGGGGTCTGCCCTTAGGTGGAGGTGTCTGTACTGATAGTGGTCTGCACTGATAGAGGGGTCTATACTTAGTGGGGGGTCTGTACTGAGGGAGTGGATTTGTACTTGGTGGGGGGTCTGTACTTGGTGATAGGGGTCTGTACTGAGGGAGGGGGTCTGTACTTGGTGATATGGGTCTGTACTGAGGGAGGGGGGTCTGTACTGCGGGAGGGGGGTCTGTACTGCGGGAGGGGGGTCTGTAGTTAGTGGAGGGGGGTCTGTACTGCGGGAGGTGGTCTGTAATTAGTGGAGGAGGGTCTGTACTGCGGGAGGGGGGTCTGTAGATAGTGGAGGGGGTCTGTACTGTTGGAGGGGGGTCTTAGTGGAGGGAGGGTCTGTACTGCAGGATGGGGTCTGTACTGTGGGCGGACTAAAGTTGGTGGGGGGGTGACACCAACCCTAGTGATGCCACTGAATGTAAGTAATGCCTTGTCGCTCAATAGGAAAGGATAAAAACAAATCCTTTCCCAATGAGCGACCCAGCTCGGCGCTGGCTCCCGCGACAGGGCTCGCAGGTGTCAATTTCGCCGATACTAGAGGTTAAATTGACACAATATTGCGGCCACATGCTGTAGCTAGGAACATCGATCTGGCTCCTCTTCTCGTCAGTCACATCGCCATACAGTTATGCCTTGTACCAACGAACACATTTTCCACGGACAAAGCATAGGACTTTTGTCCGAAGGGCATTGGCCAGGAACTTGTATTGCAAAGGATTGTCGGCTAACAAACACAAAACGATGTGGTTTTTCAGCTCCTTCCACCCCAGAATTAATAGGCCCCTTCCTCAACCATAGATCCTCCCAGCAACAATTGACCCCTGCAACATATGACCCCCTCAACAACAATAGACCCTCAACAACTGAAAAACAAAAACAAGGTATGGACTTTTTTTATATATATATATTATTATTGAAAACCTTCTACCTCCTGGGAACCCAGTTCTCAGCCAACCCTGGGAATCTGGCACCAAGTGTTACCCTCCTCAGCACCTGGTGAAGGCTGAAGATCCGTTGCTTCAGGCTAGGCCCATCGCCAACCAGTCGTTACCATCCCTTGTCATGATGTCATCATGCCTCTGGAGCCTGTGAGCGCCCTTCCAATGGACAGCCAATGGGAAGATTGGAAATAGATACCAGAAACTAGTGTAGTGTGACGTGACCAACTTTTTTTTTTATATATATAATTATTGAAAACCTTCTACCTCCTGGGGACCCAGTTCTCAGCCAACCCTGGGAAGCTGCCATCAAGTTACCCTCCTCAGCACCTGGTAATGGCTGAAGATCCATTGCTCCAGGCTAGGCCCATCGCCAACCAGTCGTTACCGTCCCTTGTCATGATGTCATCATGCCTCTGGAGCCTGTGAGCGTCCTTCCAATGGACAGCCAATGGGAAGATTGGGAATAGATACCAGAAACTAGTGTAGTGTGACGTGACCAACTTTTTTTATATATATAATTATTGAAAACCTTCTACCTCCTGGGGACCCAGTTCTCAGCCAACCCTGGGAAGCTGCCATCAAGTTACCCTCCTCAGCACCTGGTGAAGGCTGAAGATCCATTGCTCCAGGCTAGGCCCATCGCCAACCAGTCGTTACCGTCCCTTGTCATGATGTCATCATGCCTCTGGAGCCTGTGAGCGCCCTTCCAATGGACAGCCAATGGGAAGATTGGGAATAGATACCAGAAACTAGTGTAGTGTGACGTGACCAACTTTTTTTTTTTTTATATATATAATTATTGAAAACCTTCTACCTCCTGGGGACCCAGTACTCAGCCAACCCTGGGAATCTGGCACCAAGTGTTACCCTCCTCAGCACCTGGTGAAGGCTGAAGATCCATTGCTTCAGGCTAGGCCCATCGCCAACCAGTCGTTACCGTCCCTTGTCATGATGTCATCATGCCTCTGGAGCCTGTGAGCGTCCTTCCAATGGACAGCCAATGGGAAGATTGGGAATAGATACCAGAAACTAGTGTAGTGTGACGTGACCAACTTTTTTTATTTTACTGATTACTCCCTTATTATTACATTTTACAAGACATCACAGTTTATGAGTGTCAAGGTTAAAGGGCCCCACCTGAGCTAGCAGAACTAAATATATGTTTTGTAATCCCAATTATTGTACATTTTTCCTTGAGGCATGGAAGGTTTTGTATTAAACCCTGAGCCCTGATCTCACTAGGGTTGAGAACCCCTGCACACAGCTGACTCTCACATCCCCGGCCAAGGAGTTTATCTTTTAATTCTCTTGCTTGTTGCTCAAATTTCTTCAATTACAGTTCAGTCTAACAGATCGCCCATCTGGGATCGCCTTCTTATCGTGATATGGATGACGACTATCAAACCTCAGTAATAAATCCGTAGCTGTTCCAGTACCTTCCCGCAACATTGAGTTATTAAAGCTGGATTCCAGAACATTGAGACTTCTGCACTGGTCAATGACCATAATGACTAATTTGCTCAGTGAAATAAGTGAATCTTATAGTAAGCAATATATATATAATAATATATATATATATATATATATATATATATATATATATACATTTTTTATATATTTATTATTATTATTATACATATATATTGCTTACTAAAAGGTTTACTTTTTCATATATAAATATACAGTATATAAAATAATTATATATTATATATAAAAAATATATTATATATATATATATATATAAAGTGCGGAAAATAAGTATTTGAACACCCTGCTATTTTGCAAGTTCTCCCACTTGGAAATCATGGAGGGGTCTGAAATTGTCATCGTAGGTGCATGTCCACTGTGAGAGACATAATCCAAAAAAATAAATTCCAGAAATCACAATTTATGATTTTTTAACTATTTATTTGTATGATACAGCTGCAAAGAAGTATTTGAACACCTGTCTATCAGCTAGAATTCTGACCCTCAAAGACCTGTTAGTCTGCCTTTAAAATGTCCACCTCCACTCCATTTATTATCCTAAATTAGATGCACCTGTTTGAGGTCATTAGCTGCATAAAGACACCTGTCCACCCCATACAATCAGTAAGAATCCAACTACTAACATGGCCAAGACCAAAGAGCTGTCCAAAGACACTAGAGACAAAATTGTACACCTCCACAAGGCTGGAAAGGGCTACGGGGAAATTGCCAAGCAGCTTGGTGAAAAAAGGTCCACTGTTGGAGCAATCATTAGAAAATGGAAGAAGCTAAACATGACTGTCAATCTCCCTCGGACTGGGGCTCCATGCAAAATCTCACCTCGTGGGGTCTCAATGATCCTAAGAAAGGTGAGAAATCAGCCCAGGACTACACGGGAGGAGCTGGTCAATGACCTGAAAAGAGCTGGGACCACCGTTTCCAAGGTTACTGTTGGTAATACACTAAGACGTCATGGTTTGAAATCATGCATGGCACGGAAGGTTCCCCTGCTTAAACCAGCACATGTCAAGGCCCGTCTTAAGTTTGCCAATGACCATTTGAATGATCCAGAGGAGTCATGGGAGAAAGTCATGTGGTCAGATGAGACCAAAATATAACTTTTTGGTCATAATTCCACTAACCGTGTTTGGAGGAAGAAGAATGATGAGTACCATCCCAAGAACACCATCCCTACTGTGAAGCATGGGGGTGGTAGCATCATGCTTTGGGGGTGTTTTTCTGCACATGGGACAGGGCGACTGCACTGTATTAAGGAGAGGATGTCCGGGGCCTTGTATTGTGAGATTTTGGGCAACAACCTCCTTCCCTCAGTAAGGCCGCGTACACACGAGGGGATATGTCCGCTGAAAACGGTCCGATGGACCGTTTCAGCAGACATCTCCGCTCGTGTGTATGGGCTAGCGGACAGATTTCTCCACCCGACAGATTTCAAAGCATGCTTTGAAATCTATCGGGTGGAATCTGTCCGCCCGACATGTCTGCTGGTTAGTACACTTACCAGCAGACATGTCGGGTCCCACCGCCGCCGCGCCGCTGCCGAATGGATTCGGCGCATGCGCGGAAGTGTTTTACTTCCTGGTGCGGTGACGTGGCGGTGACGCGGCGGCGTCAACGTCACCGCCGCGTCACCGCGCCGTCCGGCGGCGGGGAATTTGATCCGATGGTGTGTACACGCCATCGGATCAAACTCCCGATCGGATATATCCGATGGAAATGGTCCGCGGACCGTTTTCATCGGATATATCCGATCTTGTGTACGCCGCCTTAGAGCTTTGAAGATGGGTCGAGGCTGGGTCTTCCAACATGACAATGACCCGAAGCACACAGCCAGGATAACCAAGGAGTGGCTCTGTAAGAAGCATATCAAGGTTCTGGCGTGGCCTAGCCAGTCTCCAGACCTAACCCAATAGAGAATCTTTGGAGGGAGCTCAAACTCCGTGTTTCTCAGCGACAGCCCAGAAACCTGACTGATCTAGAGAAGATCTGTGTGGAGGAGTGGGCCAAAATCCCTCCTCCAGTGTGTGCAAACCTGGTGAAAAACTACAAGAAACGTTTGACCTCTGTAATTGCAAACAAAGGCTACTGTACCAAATATTAACATTGATTTTCTCAGGTGTTCAAATACTTATTTGCAGCTGTATCATACAAATAAATAGTTAAAAAAATCATACATTGTGATTTCTGGAATTTTTTTTTTTGATTATGTCTCTCACAGTGGACATGCACCTACGATGACAATTTCAGACCCCTCCATGATTTCCAAGTGGGAGAACTTGCAAAATAGCATGGTGTTCAAATACTTATTTTCCGCACTGTATATATATATACTGTGTGCCAGACCCACGAACCAACATACGCCTAAAAACGGGCCACCCTACCCCGACGTAGCTTACATCCCCCGGCGTAGCGTGGGCGCACATATGGGCTGGACGCATGTTGCTGTTCCCATTGATTAGGCATTCAAACATGCAAATGATGGAAATACGGCGATTCACGAACGTACGTGCGCAGGACGCATGCCGCGCGAGGTGCGCGTAAGTTGTACATCCGGCATAAAGTTATTCCAAATAGATGAGGCGCAATCCGGCAACAGACATGCAAAAGTCTGCACCAGAGAACACAGACCGGCGTATTGGGCGTATGTTAGGTTCACAGCGTACGTGGTGCTCCGGCGTAGCTTAGGCACTCGTGTCGGCGTAGTGGTGAGCATGCGCATAAGGGTGCAGTTTCATTCGTCCACATCACGCCTACTTCACGGCTCATGCGCAGTTCCTGATACGCCGGGCGTAAAACACTGCGCCATGCTCGGACTATCATTTGCATGGGGTCACTCCCACTTCCACCTACGCCGGTCTGCGCGTTTTGAAAAATACGCCACACCGACGCTACATTGGGAGCAATAGCTTGCTGAATACAGTGCATGCCTCTCCGCGCTTTGGTTGACTTAATAAAATATTTACTTAATTCACTAAGCATATACACACACAGTATCTAACAAAAGTAAGTACACCCCTCACATTTTTGTAAATCTTTTCTTGTATCTTTCCATGTGACAACACTGAAGAAATGACACTTTGTATCTACAATGTTGTGTAGTGAGTGTACGCTTGTATAACAGTGTACATTTTCTGTCCCCTCAAAATAACTCAACACACAGTTTAAACCGCTGGCAACAAAAGTGAGTACACCCCCTAAGTGAAAAAAGGTCCAAAGTGTCAATATTTTGTGTGGCCGCCATTATTTTCCAGCATTGCCTTAACCCTCTTGGGCATGGAGTTCACCAGAGTTTCACAGGTTGCCACCGGAGTCCTCTTTCTAGGGCCACCATCAGGAAATATGGGGCCCCTTAAACAGAGAACCTGTGGGGGTGCTGCCGCCTCAAATTGAGAAGCGGGGGGGCTGCCATGAATTGAGAAGTGGTGGGTGCTGTCGCTAATTGAGAAGCGGGAGGTGCTGCCGCTGTGAATTGAGGTCGCCCTGGGGACCTCTGGGCCCCTTACAATAAAAATAAAATAAAAAATTATAACAAAAAGGGGGGGATAGCCACCCGGGTCCCTGGGGACCTCCGGGACCTTTAATAAAAAAAAAAATATACATATAAAAAATAAAAACATGATGTTAAAAAATAGGGGGGTAACCATCCAGGGCCCTGGGGACCTTTGGGCCCTTTATTAAAAACAAATATATATTTATAAAAATTATAAAATTATAAAATTAAATAAAAAAGGGGGGTTTCCATCCAAGGCCCTGGGGACCCCCCTGATGATGGCGCTGCCTTTTCCACTCCTCCATAACAACATTACAGAGCTGGTGGATGTTGAAGACCTTGCCCTCCTCCACCTTCCGTTTGAGGAGCCCCACAGATGATCAATAGGGTTTAGGTCTGATGGGGGTTTTATTTTATTTTTATTTTATTTTTTTTATTTTTTTTCCCTCTCAACATGTGCTTGGGTTGTATGTTGTTATTGTTGTCTATGTTGTCTGTATATAAAAGAAATAAAAAAATGATATGATTAAAAAATACATTTACATTTTTGGCTGTAACATGACAAAATGTAGAAATTGTCAAGGGGTGTGAATACTTTTTTTTGGAGAAAGTTCTGTCTATTAGCCCAGAAAATTGGCATTTTTTTTTTTTTTTTATTTGACAGATTCAAGGCTCCCATTGATCCCAATAAGGCTCAGCATCTCTTTGAAGTTGGAAGAGCCCTGCTTGAACCCAACCCAGGGCAGTCGGGCTCATCCCTTATCAAGTCCTGATGAAAGGCGAAGTGTCAGTGAAGTATTGATGACAGATTGCATGGGCACATCTATTACCTGTATAGGATTGGATATCGCTGATCTCAACTACAAGAGAACACAAATGTGCTCAGGCAATGCTCGGTGGCGTCTTCCATATTGAGTACGAAGAGAGAGGATTATCCACGGGATTAATAATGTATAGAAACTGGTTCCCGATACACTAACATCAACTCATCCATTACTCATCAGATCAGGAACCCTTCATATTACTGGATGTCACAGTCATGTATCCCTCACTTTTATTTCACATTTATTTATTGAAATCGTTCTCTATGTTGTTTGGGCTACGTTCACTTCTACAGTAAAGTATGGGATAGAATTAGAAAAAAATACACTTATTATTTAGTTTTTTTAATCTGTCTGTCAACCAAGGAACTTATAGAGACCTTCATTGAAAGGCTAGAGTTCCCCCATAATATCAATGCATTGTAAGGCTTGCTAGAGTTCCCCCCTATAGAACTAGATAGAGACCCTCATAATAATAAAACCTGATAGGGATCCTCATAAAAATAGAACTTGATGGAGACCCTCATAATAATAACACCTGATGGAAACCCTCATAATAATAGAATTTAATGGAGACCCTCATGATAATAGAACCTGATGAAGACCCTCATAATATTAAAACATGATAGAATCTGATGGGGACCATCATAATAATAAAATCTGATGGGGACCCTCCTAATAATAGAACCCGACAGAGACCCCCATAATACTGGAACTTAATGGAGACCCAGACCCTCATTAAAATAGCACCTGATGGAGCACCTCATAATATTAGAACCTGATAAAACCCTCATAATAATAGTACCTGACAGAGACCCTCGTAATAAAACCTTATGGAGACCCTCATAATAATAGAATTTAATGGAGACTCTCATAATAATAGAACCTGATGGAGACCCTCATGAAAATGAAACCCAATAGAGACCCCCAAAATACTGGAAATTAATGGGGACCCTCATAATATTAGAACCTGATGGAGACCCTCATAATAATAACACCTGAAAGTGACCCTCATAAAAATAGAACCTGATGGAGACCCTCATAAAAATTAAACCTAATGGAGACTCTCATAGTACTAGCACCTGATGAAGACCCTCATAATAATAAAACTTAATGGAGACCCTCATAATAATAGCACTTAATGGAGACCCTCATAATATTAGAACCTGATGGAGACCTTCATAATAATAGAACCTGATGGAGACCCTCATAATAATAGAATGTGATGGAGACCCTCATAATAATAGAATGTGATGGAGACCCTCATAATAATAGAACCTGATGGAGACCCTCATAAAAATTAAAAATGGCAGAGACCCTCATAATACAGGAACTTAATGGAGACCCAGACCCTCATAATAATAGCACCTAATGAAGACCCTCATAATATTAGAACCTGATGAAACCCTCATAATAGTAACTGATAGAGACCCTCATAATAAAACCTTATGGAGACCCTCATAATAATGGAACTGTAAAGAGACCCTCATAATAATAGCACCCAATGGAGACCCTCATAATAAAACCTTATGGAGACCCTTATAATAATAGCACCCAATGGAGACCCTCATATTAATAGCACCCAATGGAGACCCTCATAATAATAGCACCCAATGGAGACCCTCATAATAAAACCTTATGGAGACCCTCATAATAATGGAACTTGAAAGAGACCCTTATAATAATAGCACCTGATGGGGACCCTCATAATAATAGAATTTAAAGGAGACCCTCATAAAAATAGAACCTGATGGAGAACCTCATAATAATAGAACCTGATGGAGACCCTCATAAAAATGAAACCCGATAGAGACCCCAATAAAACTGGAACTTAATGGAGACCCTCATAATACTAGCACCTGATGGAAAACCTCATAATAATAGAATCTGATAGGGACCCTCATAATAATAGTACCTGTTAGGGACCCTCATAATAGTAGAATCTGATGGGGACCCTCATACTAATGCCTCGTTTCCACTGAGCGGATCGGGTCGTTTAGAATCGGACCATCCGGGACCATACAAGGTTTAGAAAAAAAGCCTAGCATGTCCACCAATCAGTGAGATATATTGTAGGTCGGCCCCAATGGAACCGTTCCATTTTCTATGGCCCCACATCTGAAGCAGGACCCTTGCTGGTGCGGTACGGTTTGCTTTTATGGCACGCTTTCATAAAGGAAACGCCCAAAATAGTAAACCGTACAGAACCGAACCGTAATAGAACCTTATGGAGACCCTCATAATAATAGCACCCAATGGAGACCCTCATAATAAAACCTTATGGAGACCCTCATAATAATGGAACCTGATAGGGAACCTCATAATAATAGAATCTGATAGGGACCCTCATAATAATAGTACCTGTTAGGGACCCTCATAATAATAGAATCTGATGGGGACCCTCATACTAATGCCTCGTTTCCACTGAGCGGATCGGGTCGTTTAGAATGGAACGGATTAGAATGGTCCGGTCTATTCTGCTGAGCATTTCCACTGCAAACCGTACAGAACCGAACCGTACAGAACCGATCCGCTCAGTGGAAACGAGGCATAATAGAACCTGATGGGGACCCTCCTAATAATAGAACTTAATGGAGACCCTCGTGATAATAGAACCTGATAGAGACCCTCATGATAATAGAACCCGACGGAGACCCTCATAAAAATTAAACCCGACAGAAACCCCCATAATATTGGAACTTAATGGAGACCCAGACCCTCATAATAATAGCACCTGATGAAACTCTCATAATAAAACCTTATGGAGATCCTCATAATAATAGCACCCAATTGAGACCCTCATAATAATAGAACCTGATGGAGACCCTCATAATAATAAAACCTGATAGGGAACCTCATAATAATAGAACCTGATAGGGAACCTCATAATAATAGAACCTTATGGAGACCCTCATAATAATAGCACCCAATGGAGACCCTCATAATAAAACCTTATGGAGACCCTCATAATAATGGAACCTGATAGGGAACCTCATAATAATAGAACCTGATGGAGACCCTCATAATAATAGAACCTGATAGGGAACCTCATAATAATAGCACCCGATGGAGACCCTCATAATAAAACCTTATGGAGACCCTCATAATAATGGAACTTGAAAGAGACCCTCATGATGATAATGATAATAGAACCCGATGGAGACCCTCATATAAATTAAACCCGACAGTGACCCCCATAATACTGGAACTTAATGGAGACCCAGACCCTCATAATAATAGCACCTGATGAAACTTTCATAATAAAACCTTATGGAGACCCTCATAATAATGGAACTTGAAAGAGACCCTCATAATAATAGCACCTGATGAAACTCTCATAATAAAACCTTATGGAGACCCTCATAATGATGGAACTTGAATGAGACCCTCATAATAATAGAACCTGATGGAGACCCTCATAATAATAGTACCTGATAGAGAGCCTCATAATAAAACCTTATGGAGACCCTCCTAATAATAAAACCTGATAGGGACCCTCATAATAATAGAACCTGATGGAGACCCTCATAATAATAAACCCCGTCCCGCGGAGCTCACGTGCAGAAGCAAACGCATACTTGAGCAGCGCCGCATATAAAAACGGTGTTCAAACCACACAAGTGAGGTATCACTGCGATCGTTAGAGCGAGAGCAATAATTCTAGCCCTAGACCTCCTCTGTAACTCAAAACATGCAACCTGTAGAAGTTTTTAAACGTCGCCTATTGAGATTTTTAAGGGTAAAAGTTTGTCGCCATTCCACGAGCGAGCGCAATTTTTAAGCGTGACATGTTGGGTATCAATTTACTCGGCGTTACATCGTCTTTCACAATATAAACAAAAATTGGGCTTTTTTTACTGTTGTCTTATTTTTTTATTCAAACAAAAAAAAATTTTCCCCAAAAAGTGCGCTTGTAAGACCGCTGCGTAAATACGGCGTGACAAAAAGTATTGCAATGCCTGCCATTTTATTCTCTAGGTTGTTAAAGAAAAGAAATGTATAATGTTTGGGGGTTCTAAGTAATTTTCTAGGTAAAAAATACGTGTTTTTAACTTGTAAACAACAAATCTCAGAAAGAGGCTCCATCCTTAACCACTTAAGACCCGGACCATTATGCAGGTTAAGGACCGGGCCCATTTTTGCGATTCGGCACTGCGTCGCTTTAACTGACAATTGCGCGGTCGTGCGACGTGGCTCCCAAACACAATTGGCGTCCTTTTTTTCCCAGAAATAGAGCTTTCTTTTGGTGGTATTTGATCACCTCTGCGGTTTTTATTTTTTGGGCTATAAACAAAAATAGAGCCACAATTTTGAGAAAAATTCAATATTTTTTACTTTTTGCTAGAATAAATACCCCCCAAAAAATATATATATATAAAAAAAAAAATTCCCTCAGTTTAGGACGATACGTATTCTTCTACCTATTTTTGTTAAAAAAAAAAATCGCAATAAACGTTATAGATTGGTTTGCGCAAAATGTATAGCGTTTACAAAATAGGGGATAGTTTTATTGCATTTTTATTAATATATTTTTTTTTCTACTACTAATGGCGGCGATCAGCGATTTCTTTCGTGACTGTGAAACGAAGGCGGACACGTCGGACAATTTTGACACATTTTTGAGACCCTTGTCATTTTCACAGCATACAGTGCTATAAAAATGCACTGCTTACTGTGAAAATGACAGTTGCAGTTTAGGAGTTAACCACTAGGGGGCGCTGAAGGGGTTAAGTGTGACCTCATGTGTGTTTCTAACTGTAGGGTGGCGGGGCTGGACATGTGACGTCAGTGATCGTCGCTCCCTATATCAGGGAACAGACGATCACTGACACTGCCACAGAGAAGAACGGGGAAGGTGTGTTTACACTCACCTCTCCCCGTTCTTTAGCTCCTGGGACCGATCGCGGGTCACCGGCGGCGATCGGGTCTGCAGGTACCGTGGGCATGGTCACAGAGCTTCGGACCGGGTCGCGGGCGTGCTGCCGCCGGCGCACTCGCGACCCCACGACTGGGCCTTAAAGAGGACGTACAGGTGCGTGCCTGTGCCCAGTCGTGCCATTCTGCCGACGTATATCGGCGCGAAGGGGTCCTTAAGTGGTTAAGGAAACGATATAAAGCACTCAGCTGGCCCCTCCCACCAGACATTATCTGCCTGTATCGCAGGCACAGCGACCCGTGATACATAAGGTATGTAATGAAAACAGAAAGTTTCTTTTTATTTTCTTTTAATGTCATTACCATGTTGATAAGAAGAGAAAATGGGGAATCTGGGAAGGCAAATATAAAGGGATTAAACTTCAGCTTTGAGGCAAACATGCAAAAACAGAACATCGCGGCGCGTCTAATCATCGCAATTACCCCCGAGGATTTTACTGTCTTGTCCTCCCGGCTCACCTCTGATCTGTGATTTACTTCATTTCATTAGATTTTATTTGTATTCATTGCTTTTCAAATCATTTTCTTTGTATTCGGTAATAACATTTCCAGAACCTCTAACTCGAGGTAATACTAATTTGGCGGCGATGAAACTGAAGCAGCCTGACGTTGGAGTTGTGGATGGCAGAACAATAGGACGCGGGATGTTCATCCGCGCCCCTCTTCCCCCCCAAGTCAGCGACGCAGCTTTTAATTTACAGTATTTTATAACGTTGGATAGGCGCCAAAAGGACGAGTCGCCGAATATCAAACAGGCGACGCACTCTATGAGGGATTTACATAATCAGGGTCGATCCTAGGCAGGGTGCACAGGGTGCTTTACACCCAGGCGCCTGCAGAGGATGTGGCGCCAAAGTGTCAGAGTTCCCCCCTCCCTCCTTCTCTCCTTGTTTGTGTCCATCCAGAACTAGTGTTCTGAGTATAGGTGTGTGTCTGTCCAGAACTGATGTGTCTCTGACCATCTCCTTTACTATGTCTGCAGTCTCTGACCATCTCCTGTTATATGTCTGCAATCTCTGACGGTCTCCTGTACTACGTCTGCAGTCTCTGACTGTCTCCTGTACCATGTCTGCAGTCTCTGACAGTCTCCTGTATCATGTCGGTGGTCTCTGACCATCTCCTGTATCATGTCAGTGGTCTCTGACCATCTCCTGTATCATGTCTGTAGTATGTCTGGGGGTCTTTCTAGCAGACTCTCAGAATCCCTCTATGTGCCCATCAGAGAGGCCCAGGTCCCAATAATGTACTCTGCCTCTCTTCCTGTATTTTGTTTATTGTTAAGAGATCATGTAAGGATCCCAGGGTAATGAAGACTTCATGGAAGAGCATCTCTGTGGTTGAGACGTTGCCATAGAAACATTTGTAAAGGGGAGGAGTTAGTAAAAATGACCACGCCCATGTGGGGGCGCCAGAAATATTTCTGCACCCAGGCACCTGTGACCCTAGGATCGGCCCTGTACAGAATTCTTACTTCTTGTGTCGTCAATGTATCTATAGAGATGGACTGAACACTCCCATGTTCGATTCACATGAGAACTCCCGAACAGGAAAAAAAGTTTGGCGCCGAACTGAAAAACTCCACTGAATGCTTGAAGTGAAACAATAAAAATTTAGTGCCTGGGGGGTCCCCCTAGTCTGCCTGTAAAGTGGTGCATCTGCACCATGTATAGAACCTGCTGCAGCAAAAAAAATTACAATTTAAAAGAGAAAAAAAGGGTCAAATTTAAATTGACTTGTGGTTGCAATTGCCTGGCAAAACTAAGAAAAATTACATAGGGCCCCCCACATGAAGAAGCCCTTGTTCCCATCAACATGGGGACAAGGTGCTTTGGGGTGGGTGGGCATTCTGCTCCCCTGCCCCAAAGCACCCACCGCCCATGTCTATGAGACCCAAAAATTAAAAAGCAAAAGTCCCCATTTTAAAGGCTTATATGCAAATAAATGGCCATAAAAATGGATATGGGGGTCTGGGTACTGCCCTGGAGGGCATGTATCAATGCAAAAAATGCTTTTAAAAATTCGAATTTTTTCAGGAGCAGTGGTCTTAATGATGCTTGAAGTGAAACAATAAAAATGTAGTGGCTTTATATTAAAAAAAAAGTAAAAAAAGTGCAAAAAAAAATAGATAAGTAAAAAAAAAAAAAAAAAAAAAAAATTAAAACGCCCCTGCCCCCGGTAGCTCGCGCTTAGAAGCGAATGTACGAGGGAGCTGTGGTGGCTCAACGTGATTGGCACTGCGCTGACAAGCCATTCACCTCTGCAGCCAAGGGTTCGGATCCCGGTCTCGGCTACATGTGAATTGAGTTTGGTGGTCTCAGCCCGGCTCCCGGTGGGTGTGCTATGCAAGGTACGCCTGTGCTTAGTACGCCCACCCCCCCCCCACAAAAACCACCACACTTGCACGCACACAAAATTGGTTTAAAAACACATGCACTTTGGCCATGCGGTCTCTTAAAATAAAGAGAGGCGAAGGACCTACGGGGCTGGCTGGGTGGGCTAGGCCCCCTCACTCCCTCATAGGGGGAGTCCCTCTGCCCCATTGGGGTCCCGTTGGGCCCCAGTTGGGCTCCCAAGAGGAGCAGGTAGGGCGGGGTGAGTGGGAGGCCCCCCTTCACACCCGCCATTGCCACCAGGGGCATGGAGAAGGATGGCGATTGCCTCCGGGGGGAGGGTCTGCCTACTCCCAACTCCTGCAGTCCGGCTCCTCTCTCTCGAGTTCACGCACAAAAATACACTTTAAAAAAAGAAAAAAAAAAAAAAAGAAGCGAATGTACGCGTAAGTCCCGCCCACGTATGTAAACTTTGTTCAAACCCCACTCGTGAGGTATCGTCGCGTGCGTTAGAGCGCCAGCAACAATTCTAGCACTAGACCTCCTCTGTAACTCTAAACTGGTAACCTGTAAAAAATGTCAAAGCGACGCCTATGGAGATTTTTAAGTAACGAAGTTTGGCGCCATTCCATGATTGTGCGCAATTTAAAAGCGTGACATGTCAGGTATCTATTTACTCCGCGTAACATCGTCTTTCATATTTTACCCAAAAATTGGGCTAACTTTACTGTTTTGTTATTTTTTAATTCATGAAACCATTTTTTCCCCCCAAAAAAAGGCGTTTGAAAAATACTGTGCGAGATAAAAAGGTGCAATGACCGCCAATTTATTCCCTAGGGTGACTGCTAAAAAAAAACCACATATAATGTTTGGGGGTTCTGAGTAATTTTTGTAGCAAAAGAATGATGATTTGTACATGTAGGAGAGTAGTGCCAGAATAGGCACGGTACAGAGGTGGGTATAAAAGCCCGGCATTGAAGGGGTTAATTCCAAAAAAAGTTGCGCTTGTTAGACCACTGCGCAAATATAGTGTGTTACAGAATGTATTGCAATGACCGCCGTTTTATTCTCTAGGGTGTTCGAAAAAGATATATATAATGTTTGGGGGTTCTAAGTAATTTTCTAGCAAAAAAAAAAACCTTGTAAACACTGAGTCTGAAAAACAGGCTCGGTCTTTAAGTGGTTAATGGACATGTGCGGCTTCTTCACACATTGATATCACCTCATTGGCGCAGAACTAACTTACACGTCTGATTCTCTTTTTTAATAATTGAACAAATCCGCATCTCCTACCGGGCCAGTCCCTGTTTCTGTGTCGGCTCCTCGAAGTGTTTGTGTAGCGTCTGAAGGCTTCTGCTATTTACTGTACAGCTTCTAAAATATTCATATCACAATTAGGAGGTTGAGCCAAATATATGTCTTGTAGATGCAATATGGATGCGTTGCTGGACTTGTGCCGGCGAACTGATTATGCGAATGTAAATAGATTTTCTAAGTAGTGTGCAGTGAGAACACCGGGGTCTAGTTAAGTTTTCTTGACGTGAATATTAATTGTGGACATGCCTGTTTAAACACCCCGTGGCCTCCAACAAAAAAAGGGGAGTTACGCTGCCCATAGACACGGGAGACCTTCATCTCCTGGATAATTCCTGCTGGAGACCTTCATCTCCTGGATGATTTCTGCTGGAGCCTGTCATCTCCTTGGCTGAGACCTCCTGGCTGGGACACACCTGACCCCTGGCTGAGACCTCCTGGCTATGGCACATCTGTTTCTTGACTGAGACTTACTGGATGAGGGCCCACCTGTCCCTTTCCTGAGACCTCCTGGATGAGGGCACACCTGACCTTTGACTGAGACCTCCTGGGCGAGGGCACAGTTGTCCCTTGACTGAAACCTCCTGGATGAGGGCACACCTGACCCTTGACTGAGACCTCCTGGATGAGGGCCCATCTGTCCCTTGACTGAGACCTTCTGGATGAGGGCCCACCTGTCCCTTAACTGAGACCTTCTGGATGAGGGAACACCTGTCCCTTAAATGAGACCTTCTGGATGAGGGCACACCTGTCCCTTGCCTGAGACCTCCTGGATAAGGGCACACCTGACCCTTGACTGAGACCTCCTGGGCGAGGGCACACTTGCCCCTTGACTGAGACCTCCTGGATGAGGGCACACCTGACCCTTGACTGAGACCTCCTGGATGAGGGCACATCTGTTCTTTGACTGAAACCTCCTGGATGAGCGCACATCTGTTCTTTGACTGAGACTTACTGGATGAGGGCACACCTGACCCTTGACTGAGACCTCTTGGTTGGGGCACACCTGTCCCTTGACTGAGACCTCCTGAATGAGGGAACAACTGATCCTTAACTGAGACCTCCTGTCTCCAGGTCTGGGAGCTCTGAGCTATCCTCAGGCTAGATATATAATGACTCAGGGGTCAAAGGGGGCAATGCTGTCCAATCATAGGCGGACACAAGGAGGGTCACAAAATGAAGTTCTGAAGT
The DNA here is from genome assembly GCA_029574335.1 of Rana kukunoris. Classification (NCBI taxonomy): domain Eukaryota; kingdom Metazoa; phylum Chordata; class Amphibia; order Anura; family Ranidae; genus Rana; species Rana kukunoris. The sequence continues at coordinate 209,779,364 of CM056057.1, forward strand.
TCAGTGTTCAGATTCTCATCCCTAATAAGCAATGACAGCCCACACATATTTCTTGTTAAAGCTTTCCCTTAAATATCGAACTTGAAGGATCTTTATGTGCCAAACTGGCAGATGGATCATTTACACAAATTAACTATCGCTTCAGCTGGCTGTTCACATCGTTTTATTTTTTTTATTTCACCTAAGTACACATAATTCTGCATATTTCCAGGATAAATGGTTCTAATCTGCTACTATGATGTCATGCCAAAATGACGGATCATCGATATACCCAAAGTAAATGGAAAGTCAATATAAACCTTCTTAGTTGGAATGAGACCTCCAGTCCACTGGCTGGAGCACAACTGTCCCCTGGCTGAGACCTCCTGGATGAGGGTATTCCTGACCCCTGACTGAGACCTCCTGATTAAGGTACACCTGACCCCTGGCTGAGACCTCCTGGCTGGGGCAAACCTGATCGATGGCTGAGACCTCCTGGCTGGGACACACCTGACCCCTTGCTGAGACCCTATTGGCTGGGACACACCTGACCCCTGGCTGAGACCTCCTAGCTATGGCACATCTGTTCCTTGACTGAGACTTACTGGATGAGGGCCCATCTGACCCTGGACTGAAACCTCATGGATGAGGGCACACCTGTCCCTTGATGAGACCTCCTAGGTGAGGTCACACCTGTCCCTTGGCTGAGACCTCCTGAATGGGGGCACACCTGACCCTTGACTGAGACCTCCTGGATGAGGGCTCACCTGTCCCTTGACTGAGACCTCCTGAATGGGGGCACACCTGTTCCTTGACTGAGACCTCCTGGATGAGGGCCCACCTGATCCTTGGCTGAGACCTCCTGTCTCCAGGTCTGGGAGCTCTGAGCTATCCTCAGCCTAGATATATAATGACCCAGGGGTCAAAGAGGGCAGGCATGACCAATCATAGGCGGACACAAGGAGGGTCACAAAATGAAGTTCTGAAGTTCAGCGTTCAGATTCTCATCCCTAATAAGCAATGACAGGCAGCCTGCACATATTTCTTGTTAAAGCTTTCCCTTAAACATCGAACTTGAAGGATCTTTATGTGCCAAACTGGCAGATGGATCATTTACACATATTAACTATCGCTTCAGCTGGCTGTTCACATCGTTTTTTTATTTTTTATTTCACCTAAGCACACATAATTCTGCTTATTTCCAGGATAAATGGTTCTAATCTGCTACTATGATGTCATGCCAAAATGACGGATCATCGATAGACCCAAAGTAAATGGGAAGTCAATATAAACCTTTTTAGTTGTATCTGTGAAAGAGATCCTCTTATTGTAAATAATCTTCCTCCGAGAGTTGATTTTGTAATGATTTTTTTATTTTTATTTCATAGCTTGTAGTTATGTTTTTATATTGGCACCGCTAAAGATAAAGCCAAATTCTAAACGAATGTCGAATATAATTTACTTTATTGAAAACCGTAACAACAAATGTCTCTAAATATGGATTTAGCATGCAAGCAAATGTTTTTAATCAGGGGTTTGCGCGCTAACTCCATATTTATCTGTTACTTTTTTCAATAAAGTGATTTATATTCGTCATACATATAGATTTCAGCATTATCTTTGGCTGTGTGGATTTCTTTACACAGAGGGAAATCTTTGTGGTTTGCTTGTAGAGTATGTCACTTTCTTTTCTGTGGGTTTTTTGGGTAGCAGTTATATTTTAACAATGGAACAGACATACTGTATTTGCTTATAATCAGTGGCGTAGCGCGGGGGGTGCGAGGGGGGGGGGGGCACCGCCCCGGGTGCAAAATTTACAGGGGTGCTGTCACGAGTGTGGAGAGGAGGGAGTGCCACCAACAGATGGGACATAGGAACATATGCATGATGTCACCACTCCAGGCTTTACCAGTCGTTATCAAGCACGCTCACCTCTTACCTACAGCCACTGCTGTCTCACACAGTGGATCATGTGACCAGACTGGAGCTAGCTGAAAATAGGTAAGTCCATGGGTCAGCGGGGGGGCGCAAATTACTTGCCTCGCCCCAGGCACTGACAACTTACGCTACGCCACTGCTTATAATATCTACATTCAGTGGTGGATCCACGTGCAGGGGGACTGGACAGTCTGTAACGGAACGTCCCACACTCCGTTTGAGTGTTTCCGTCATATACCGCTTCCTGTCAGTCTGGATATAGATATCAGATATTCTCAACACACAAGACGAGACTTGTTTGTGTGCTGAACATGGAGTGTTTATTAAAACTAAAAATACAATATTATATAGAGTTTAAAGAGGAGGTAACCATAACATAAATTAACATGAGCTAATTAACTAATCATTTACCCAGACTAGGCGACTCAGACATGACCTTTCAGGGTAGACGTCACGTCTCCTCGCTCACCTGCTATACAATACACATTATCAAAAGTGTAAACACAGGACATCTTCACACAATAGCAGGGTCAATTAGCACAGAGAACAGACAGATGGCTGGAGGTGAGGACATTAGCATCTAACAGTATGTGTCCCAACAGTATGAATGAGTCACTCTTACAATTAACCCGTTAAGTTCAGAATCAACAAACAGTAAATAGTTCTTTACAGATATCCTGGAATATATTGTGAATAATAATTACATAATAATCCCATCTCAGGTAGTCCAAGATATAGTTTCTCAGTCATCCTATGCCCCTAGGGGACATAGGATGATTTTAGACATAAGAGGGTCCTGTGATGTCCCTGGTAAGTCTGTCACACAGTCCAATAAAGCTTCATCTACTGTGTTTCCCCCGATAATAAGACCTAGTCTCTTGGAGGAGTGCTTGTCTTTCTGGTGGAGCCCACCTGACTCTTGGGGTGAGACTTCCTATCTCCTGACTGGGGAAACAAATGTAACCTGGCTGAGACCTCCTGCATGAGGGCACACCTGACCCCTGGCTGAGACCTCCTGGATGAGAGCACACCTGACCCCTGGCTGAGACCTCCTGGATGAGAGCACACCTGACCCCTGGCTGAGACCTCCTGGATGAGGGCACACCTGACCCTTGGCTGAGACCTCCTGGATGAGAGCACACCTGACCCCTGGCTGAAACCTCCTGGATGAGGGCACACCTGACCCTTGGCTGAGACCTCCTGGATGAGGGCACACCTGACCCTTGGCTGAGACCTCCTGGATGAGGGCACACCTGACCCCTGGCTGAGACCTTCTGGATCTAGGCACACCTGACCCCTGGCTGAGACCTTCTGGACGAGGAGACACCTGACCCCTGGCTGAAACCTCCTGGATGAGAGCACACCTGACCCCTGGCTGAGACCTCCTGAATAAGAGTACACCTGACTACTGGCTGAGATCTTCTGAATGAGAGCACGCCTGACCCATGGCTGAGACCTCCTGGCTAAGGCACACCTGATTGCTGGCTGAGACCTCCTGGCTAAGGCACACCTGACCCCTGGCTGAGACGTCCTCCTGGATGAGGGCACACCTGACCCCTGGCTGAGACCTCCTGGATGAGGACACACCTGACCCCTGGCTGAGACCTCCTGGATGAGAGCACACCTGACCCCTGGCTGAGACCTCATGGATGAGAGCACACCTGACCCCTGGCTGAAATCTCTTTGATGAGGGCATACCTGAACCCTGGCTGTGACCTCCTGGATGAGGGCACACCTGACCCCTGGCTAAAATGTTGGTTTTGGGATATACTCGCCGTATAAGACGACCTCTTCCCCCCCTCACTGTGCTATTGCCTCACCTCACTGTGCCAAAATATATTACTATTAGGGGAGGACAAGAAGTACATTTTCCTTAAGAGAGAAAAAAAAAAACTTTGAGGCATTTCTAAGACAAAATCTGTAAATATCCCCATCGTATGACATCAAGAGTCATGGAAAAAAAAGGAGTGATATCTCACTTTGGCCTTTAGGATCACTTTAATGAAGGCCATAGAAGTACGAATCTAATTGACCAATAATTCCTCAATTATGACTGATTGAGTGGCCATGCTTCTAGTCTTCTGCAGTTTTATCGAAATTCCGTCAATCACGCACAGTAGGCAATTTCATTATCGATCGATCAATATTTAGCTTCTAAGGTTGTTTCGGCAGACGATTGATCCATCTGGATGATCATTGAAGCATAAATCGAGGATATTATTCTCTAGATCAATTTTGATGGATATCTGATCAAAACGAATTCATCCCCCTTATGCTGACAATTAAACTTCCAACAATAAAACTACATTTGTAAAAATCCATTGGCAGTTGATTTCAAGGTTGATCGTGCAAATTGCTACAAGTGTGATCTGCATAATGCTTGGCCAGTCTTCACTGGATCCAACCACCCACCTGTACAGGGGAGACACCTGACTGGTATTTTACTGGTTTTGTCCATAGACACATGTAGCACAATCCGACTAGTTCCTTAGTGCTGAGGCAATTGATGGGCACAGTGGCTGAGTTTGATGGGCACAGTGGCTGCAATTGTTTTTTTTTCTGTTTTTTTGCACCCCCCCCCCCTAAATTTAAGCACCAGTCGCCACTGGATGGAAGTCTATTTACATTTGTACTGAGTGGATTGAAGTCTACATTATGAAATTCTTCTTGTGCGGTAAGTCACCGTATTATGCATTGTACTTGCTGTTTTCACCTTTTTTTTTATTATTGTAAAAAAAAAAAGAAAATATGAAAAAATAAAAAGAACTTTGTTCTCTTTCAATAAAAAAAATACCTTGATGGAAACAAAATGTCCTCCAGCCAGGGTTTTTATCTACATTAACCACTTGCCGACTGCGTCACGTGCAGGCACAGCAACATATATTTTATATACGTTGCTTTAAACCTGCCCCCTAGCGGGCGTGTGCAGACGACAGCGCGCATGCGCCCGCCAAGGTCTCCGTGCTGTGGGACCTGCGGACTCGGTTTTTGCCGGTGTGTCGAGGTCTCCCTGCTGCGGACTCGGTTTCTGCCGGTGTGCCGAGGTCTCTGTGCCGCGGGATCAGCGGACTCGGTTTTTGCCGGTGTGCCGAGGTCTCTGTGCCGCGGGACCTGCGGACTCGGTTTCTGCCGGTGTGCCGAGGTCTCCGTGCTGCGGACTCGGTTTCTGACGGTGTGCCGAGGTCTCAGTGCCGCGGGACCTGCGGACTCGATTTCTGCCGGTGTGCCGAGGTCTCTGTGCCTCGGGACCTGTGGACTCGGTTTCTGCCGGTGTGCCGAGGTCTCTGTGCCACGGGACCTGCAGACTCGGTTTCTGCCGGTGTGTTGGGGTCTCTGTGCTGCGGGACCTGCGGACTCGGTTTCTGCTGGTGTGTCGAGGTCTCCGTGCTGCGGACTCGGTTTCTGCCGGTGTGCTGAGGTCCGGCTCCGGGGCTGAAGTGGGCTGAAGTGGTTAAGAGGAAACAAAATGAGAATATTGCTAATAGTGCTGAGGTCCGGCTCCGGGGCTGAAGTGGGCTGAAGTGGTTAAGAGGAAACAAAATGAGAATATTTTTTATTTTATTTTCCCTGAAAAGGTTCAAATTTATATTTATCTCATGGACTGAGTGGCGTCAACCTATTGTGTCTTTTTTTCATTTATTTTTTGTAGTCGGATAAAGCAGGTGGAAGGCACCGCAGGACAACCCCGGGGGAGGCGAAAGGGGGGAGGAGCCTTTCGGGTGAATTATTGCCGAACTAACAAACTTCTGCTGAACGTCATTTACAAATATATAAAAAGACTCTAAATTATTCAGTAGCGTAAAATGCTCAAGTCCTTAAGAGGAAAGACTCCGGGTTTCTAAGAACTGACTCATCACAATGTAATTACGGAGCATTTTATCTGCGGATGCTTTGAACTGCAATCCCCGACGACCTTGAAGGTTCTTTTCTGTTTCTTTCCTGAACTTCAATAAAACTTCAATCTGCATATGCATCTTAGAAAAGAAAAAAACATTGATGGATGGATAAGCTTTTTACGCCACATTCTTTTTTAAAAAAAGATTCCAGGCGTGTGCTATGTACAGGGTGCAGATTCCAGGTGTGTGCTATGTACAGGGTGCAGATTCCAGGCGTGTGCTATGTACAGGGTGCAGAATCCAGGCGTGTTCTATGTACAGGATGCAGAATTCAGGCGTGTGCTATGTACAGGGTGCAGAATCCAGGCGTGTGCTGTGTACAGGGTGCAGTTTCCAGGCGTGTGCTATGTACAGGGTGCAGAATCCAGGCGTGTGCTATTTACAGGGTGCAGAATCCAGGAGTGTGCTATGTACAGGATGCAGAACCAAGCGTGTGCTATGTACAGGGTGCAAATTCCAGGCGTTTGTCATGTACAGGGTGCAGATTCCAGACGTGTGCTGTGTACAGGGTGCAGAATCCAGGCGTGTGCTGTGTACAGGGTGCAGAGTCCAGGCGTGTGCTATGTACAGGGTGCAGAATCCAGGCGTGTGCTGGGTACAGGGTGCAGAATCCAGGCGTGTGCTATGTACAGGGTGCAGAATCCAGGCGTGTGCTATGTACAGGGTGCAGAATCCAGGCGTGTGCTGTGTACAGGGTGCAGAATCCAGACGTGTGCTATGTATAGGGTGCCTTGCTGATCCCTGATTCCAGGGGGGGCACAAACAACCACCACCCCCCTTTACGGCACCTCAACCTCCCCCCTTGCTCTCTACCGGTCCTCTGCCACTCACCCCATCTAGGCGGCAGGCACATGAGGTAGAGGCAGGGATCGGAACATCAGCACACATCAGGCTGCAGTGGGCATCAGGCAGTGGCTCCTGTGTCTCCTCCTCGTCGCTTCAGCCGTGCGTCTCCACCCCTCGTCCTAGGCATCTAAAGGATTGCCTGTCCATTCAGCCAATCGGGCCATGAATATCAGAACTGCTTCCATGATTGCCCGGGAGGAGGATCAATGTTGCAACAGCGAATATTCATTTGCAGGCAGTACACCTGTAGGGGCCCCCGGAAATCCCCAGGGGCCCGGATGGAAATCCCATTTTTTTTTATTTATTTTTTTGTAAGAGGTCCGGAGGTCCCCGGTGGCCCAGAGGTTCTCTCTTTATTTTATTTTTATTTAAAAAAAAAATATTTTAATAAAGGGCCTGGATGACAACCCCCCTTTTTCTATAAAAAAATGTATTTTGTTTATATATATATATATTCAATTAAAGAGCCCAGACGTTCCCAGGGGCCCAGAGGTCCCCAGGGCCTGGGATGGCAACCCCTTTTTGTTATAAAAAAATAAAAATAAAATTATTTATATTTTTTTATTTATTTTTATTAAAGGGCCCAGAAGTCCCCAGGGGCCTGGATGACAACCCCCCCCCCTTTTTTCTATAAAAAATGTATTTTGTTTATATATATATATATATACATATATTTAATTAAAGGGTCCAGACGTTCCCAGGGGCCCAGAGGTCCCCAGGGCCCAGGATGGCAACCCCCTTTTTTTATAAAAAAAAATTAAAATAAAATTATATATATTTTTTATTTTATTCTTATTAAAGGGCCCAGAGGTCCCCAGGGGCCTGGGTGACAACCCCCCTTTTTTTCTATAAAAAAATGTATTTATATATATATATATATATATATATATATATATATATATATATATATATACACATACATATATATATATATATATATATATATATATATATATATATATATATATATATATATATATATAAAAATATATAATTAAAGGGCCCAGGGGCCCAGGATGCCAACCCCTTTTTTTTATAAAAAATAAATAAAAAAAATTATATATATTTTTTATTTTATTTTTTTATTAAAGGGCCCAGAGGTCCCCAGGCCCCCCCCTGTTTTATTATTATTTATATATATATTTTTCTTTTTGTAAAGTCCCCCCGCTTCTAAATTTTCTCAATTAGCGGTGTGGCACCCCCCCTGCTTCTCAATTTGCGGGGGGGAGCCCCCCCGCTTTTCAATTTCAAGCGGCAGCACCCCCCCCCCCCAATTCTCTGCTCCAGGGAAGCTGTGTAAGGGGCCCCATAATTCCTGATGGCGGTCCTGCAAGGGAGGCCGACCTCCTCGCCATTCCAGACCCCTACCAGGTATGTGACACCCAACCAGTTATCTCATCTAGTAAAGCCTTAAGAAAAATTCATCTGTATATTCCCATTTTTGGCGGTCATTTTTTTTTTTGGGGGGGGGGGGGATTGGCGTTTATCCTTTAGAATAATTTCCGTTTAATGCAGGCTTCCTGGCTCCTTTATCTGACGGCATATTGTAGTAAAGGAGATTTCATGTTGCCGGTTGGCGGCAGTCCAGTCCATTCCGGATCAGTCCAAGAACGCCGCCGACTTTGGCCGAATTTCCCCTTTGTTTATTTCCACATATTATTGGAAGTAAAAAGATTTATCTTGCAAAAATTCTTTCTTTGTTAAGTGAATGTCTGTGTTTACCGGAAAACATCATTTTGTGTCGGCCCATGCGGTCCCTTGAGATGAAGAGTTTGGGGAATTGGGATAGCGAAGGTTGCTATACTATTATCCTTAACGCAGCAATTTCCCTGGAAAGGAAGTACTTTGGGCGCTCTACAATCACAGGAGAATCAGAGTGAGCCTAAAATGATTTCTTACACTTACAAGTATAGAGAACCTCGCAGTCCCATAATTTCCCTGTTTGTTATTTCACACAACACTCCTGAAGATCTCTGCTGTGCCTGAAATGCCTCTTGTGTAATGACCGTCCTGACGGAACCTCGCCGGGGGGAAATATTTCATTCCCGCGGGAAACCTTCTCCTTGCAAATGTTTAACCGCTTAAGACCCGGAACCTTTAGGCAGCTAAAGGACCCGGCCAGGTTTTGCGATTCGGCGCTGCGTCGCTTTAACAGACAATTGCGCGGTCGCGCGACGCGGCTCCCAAACAAAATTGGCATCCTTTTCTTCCCACAAACAGAGCTTTCTTTTGGTGGTATTTGATCACCTCTGCAGGATTTTTTTTTTTTTTGCGCTATAAACAAAAATAGAGCGACAATTTTGAAAAAAAAAAAACACTGTTTTGCGATTCGGCACTGCGTCGCTTTAACAGACAATTGCGCGGTCGCGCGACGCGGCTCCCAAACAAAATTGGCGTCCTTTTTTCCCCACAAATAGAGATTTCTTTTGGTGGTATTTGATCACCTCTGCAGGTTTTTATTTTTTGCGCTATAAACAAAAATAGAGCGACAATTTAAAAAAAAAAAAACTTTTTTTGCGATTCGGCACTGCGTCGCTTTAACAGACAATTGCGCGGTCGTGCGACGCGGCTCCCAAACAAAATTAACGTCCTTTTTTCCCCACAAATAGAGCTTTCTTTTGGTGGTATTTGATCACCTCTGCGATTTTTATTTTTTGCGCTATAAACAAAAATAGAGCGACGATTTTGAATAAAATAACACTTTCTTTGCGATTCGGCACTGCGTCGCTTTAACAGACAATTGCGCAGTCGCGCGACGCGGCTCCCAAACAAAATTGGCGTCCTTTTTTTCCCACAAATAGAGCTTTCTTTTGGTGGTATTTGATCACCTCTGCGATTTTTATTTTTTGCGTTATAAACAAAAATAGAGCGACAATTTTGAAAACAATTCAATATTTTTTACTTTTTGCTATAATAAATATCCCCCAAAAATATATAAAAAAAAACGTTTTTTTCCTCAGTTTAGGCCGATACGTATTCTTCTACATAATTTTTGTAAAAGAAAATCGCAATAAGCGTTAATCGGTTGGTTTGCGCAAAATTTATAGCGTTTACAAAATAGGGGATAGTTTTATGCCATTTTTATTTATTAATATTTTTTTGCTACTAATGGCGGCGATCAGCGTTTTTTTTCTTTCGTGACTGCGACATTATGGCGGACACATCGGACAGTTTTGACAAATTTTTGGGACCATTGTCATTTTTACAGCAAAAAATGCATTTAAAATGCACTGATTACTGCGAAAATGACATTTGCAGTTTGGGAGTTAACCACAGGGGGGCGCTGATGGGGAATGTGTGACCTAATGTGTGTTTACAACTGTAGTGGGGTGTGGCTGTAGGTGTGACGTCATCGATTGTGTATCCCTATAAAATGTATTTATTTTTTTCAAAATTGTCGCTCTATTTTTGTTTATAGCGCAAAAAATAAAAACCGCAGAGGTGACCAAATACCACCAAAAGAAAGCTCTATTTGTGGGGGGAAAAAAGGACACCAATTTTGTTTGGGAGCCACGTCGCACGACCGCACAATTGTCAGTTAAATCGACGCAGTGCAAATCGACGCAGTGCCGAATCGTAAAAAGGGCCCAGGTCCTTTATCTGCATAATGGTCCGGGTCTTAAGCGGTTAAATGCAGCATGTTTATTCTGTACCCGATTCTCATAGACTTATGACTGTGTATCTCCACGTACGCCATCGTAAGTCCGAATGTACGCCGTCGTAAATGCGCGCCTGATTCTTAGAATCAGTTACCCATTAATTCGGCCAAGATACGAGCGGCGTAAGTCTCCTACGCAGTCGTATCTTGGGTGCATAGTTACGCTGGCCGCTAGGTGGCGCTTCCGTTGTTTTCCGCGTCAAATATGCAAATGAGCTAGATACGCCGATTCTCGAACGTACATGCGCCCGCCGCAATTAGTTACGCAGTTTACGTAAGACAGACGCCGGCGTAAAGATAAAGCTGCTCTCTAGGTGGCGCAGCCCATGCAAGGTATGGACGTCGGAACAAATGTATCTTTTACGGCGTTTGCGTAAGTCGTACGCTAATAGGGCTGTGGGTAAGTTACGCTCACGTCGTAGGCAGTTTTAGACGTACTGTATCTTAGGCATTCTATCCGACGCACGCGCACTGGTATACGTCCACGGACGGTGCATGCGCTTTTCGTTAAAAACTTCAAATACGCGGGGTTACGAGTAATTTACATAAAACACGCCCACCACCGCCACATTTGAATTAGGCGCGCTTACGCCGGGACATTTACGCATACGACGCCCTTACTTAGGACGCAAGTGCTTTGAGAGTACTGCACTTGCGTCCTAAGTTGCGGCGGCGTAGCGTATATACGATACGCAACGCCCGCTCACGTGAATCTAGGCCTCTGTGTTTAGATCTGAAACAATTGGAAACAATTATTTTATTTTTTTTTTGATCTTTTTTATCTCCTTTACACTCCTGGCATTGCAATAATAGACTGCTTGTTCCCACGACCCCTACATTGAATAAGATCCCATCGCAAAAAAAAACGCTTTCCGATGGAGCCGCACCACATTGAAGACTTCCAATAACGCATTTCAAAGCCGCCCTTTTTTGATGCCAAAGTACCAGAACACAGTGATAAAATGTTTTGACTACAGTTAGTCATTAATTTGCCGTCCTCGCCTACAAATTGTTCCTCGGCTTGCGCATTGTTCGGTTCGCGTCTCCTTGTTGCTGAATAAGCGCATTAATAATTCATCTCCAGATATGAAATTGCGCGATCGGAGATGACAGCCTTGTGTGACATTTGCAAAAAGTACCCCCGACTTCAAGAAATAAAAATAAAAAAAAGAATTGATACTTTTTTTTTTTATCTGCCTCGACGAGATAAAAAAAGAAAAAAAAGAAAAAGAAACAGAGTTTCAAAATATTGTTCCCAATCAGCGCCATTGAGCAGATTAATGAGGCCTGCGTTGTCACGGCAACCGGTGTATCATTTCACATGACCAATGCACCTTTTCAATCAAGAGCCATTCTTTTGAAAATTACCAAAGCTAAGGCATAAAATATGCAGAGGAGGAGACGCGGAGCCGCTCTCCTCTCTCGGCTGAAGGATACATTGGATTTTTTTTTTTTTTTTTTACTCTCGACTAAATGGCTCATTTGCAGAGTTTCTAAATCAAGAGAGACGTGACGTAAAACGGTAGACGGAGGATATGGGTTGCTATTAAAATGAAAAAAGCAAAAAAATAAAAATAAGTTTTGGTGTGCTTGCTCACAAGGCCATCTTAATAGCATCATGGGCCCCTGGGCAAAGTAATGCTCAGGGGCCCCTACAATGGAGACAGTGCAGGTAAATAGAAATCAAGTAGGTAGGAGGTAGGGGATATCTGGGGTGCAGAGGGGTCAGAGTGCTGGGGGGGATATCTGGGATGTAGAGGGGTCAGAGTGCTAGGGGGGATATCTGGGGCGTAGAGGGGTCAGAGTGCTGGGGGGATATCTGGGGTGTAGAGGGGTCAGAGTGCTGGGGGGATATCTGGGGTGTAGAGGGGTCAGAGTGCTGGGGGATATCTGGTGTGTAGAGGGGTCAGAGTGCTGGGGGGATATCTGGGGTGTAGAGGGGTCAGAGTGATGGGGGGATATCTAGGGTGTAGAGGGGTCAGAGTGCTGGGGGGATATCTGGGGTGTAGAGGGGTCAGAGTGCTAGGGGGATATCTGGGATGTAGATGGATCAGATAGCTAGGGAGATATCTGGGGTGTAGAGGGGTCAGAGTGCTGGGGGGATATCTGGGGCGTAGAGAGGTCAGAGTGCTGGGGGGATATCTGGGGCATAGGGGGGTCAGAGTGCTGGGAGGGATATCTGGGGTGTAGAGGGGTCAGAGTGATGGGGGAATATCTGGGGCGTAGAGGGGTCAGAGGTATAGGGGGAAATCTGGGGTGTAAAGAGGTCAGAGTGTTGGGGGGATATCTGGGGTGTAGAGGGGTCAGAGTGCTGGGGGGATATCTGGGGCGTAGAGGGGTTAGAGTGCTGGGGGGGATATCTGGGGTGTAGAGGGGCAGTGCAGGATCAGGGACAGCTGCTTTGGGGAAAGGGCATGGGCCCCCCATGGAGCTGGGGCCCCTGGGTTGTGCCCAGGTGTGCCCTCTCATTAAGACAGCCCTGCTTGCTCATAGAGATGGGCAAAGGGTTTTCAAGGTACAAGTTTTGATCTGAATTTAACTAATTTGATGGCAGTGGAGATTGGGTATTATTGCAACTGGGGGGGGGGGGGGTAAAGATGGGGTTTGGCATAGTCTAGAGTAGGGATGAGCTTGGTGTTCAAGTCAAACATGGTGCTTTGGACCCCAAAGCATCCTCCCCATGTTGAGGGTATGTGGCCTGGTACGGTTCAGAGGAGGGGGGGCGCTCTCTCGTTCCCCCCTCTTTTCCTGTGGCCTTCCAGGTTGTGTGCTTAGATAAGGGTCTGCTATGGATTTTTGGAGGGAACCCCAATCTATTTTTTATTTTTAATTTTGAGGGGACCCCTATGCCATTTAAAAAAAAAATTGGCGTAGGGACCCCCCTCAAAATCCACACCAGGATGGGTCTGGTATGGCTTTTAAGAGGAACCCTGCGCCATTTTTTTTTATTTTGGCGCAGGGTTCCACTTAAAAGCCATACCAGACTCTTCCTGGTATGGATTTTGAGAGGGATCCCTACGCCATTTTAAAAAAAAAAAAATTGGCGTAGGGTTCACCTTAATATCCATACCAGACCTGAAGGGCCTGGTATGGAATTTGGGGGGACCCCCACACAATTTTTTGTTAATTTTGGTGTGGTGTTCCCCTTAATATTCATACTAGACCCAAAGGGCCTGGTAATGGATGGGGGGGGACCAATGCCGTTTTTTTCAATTAATTTTATCTGTATTGCCGGGGCCCGACACTTTTTTATAGCTCAGATAAGGGTTTGGTATGGATTTTTGGGGGGAACCCCACGCCATTTTTTTTTATTTTGGCATGTGGGTTCCCCTTAAAAGCCATGCCAGACCTGAAGGTCTGGTATGGATTTTTAGGGGGACCCATACGCCATTTTTTTTAAAAATGGCTCAGGGTTCCCCTTAATATCCATACCAGACCTGAAGGGCCTGGTATGTAATTTGGGGGGACCCCCAAGCAATTTATTTTTTAAATTTTGGTTCAGGGTTCCCCTTATTATTCATACCAGGCCTGGTAATGGACTGGGGGGGGGGGGGGACCCATGCCATTTTTTTTAATTACTTTTTTATCTGTATTGCCGGGACCCGACAATTCATTATAGCCGCGAGTAGTTTTAAATGACTTTTCTTCCTTTAGAAATGTAATTTTGCTGTAGGACAGTTCTAAACATGGGAAAAATGCACCACTTTACAGGCATACTATACACTCCCACCCCAGGTATGACATTTAAAGGAATATTTTATATTAACGCTTGCTGCTGCTGGGGCGTTCCCGCTGATTTACTCCTAGAATATGTAAATCAGCGAGATACGCCTATTGACGAACGTACGCCCGGCCAACGCAGTAAAGTTACGCCGTTTACGTAAGGCGTTTTCTCCCGGCGTAAAGATAAACCACCAAAAGGATGGCGCAGCCAATGTAAAGTATGGACGTCGGGACCGCGTCAAATTTTTCAGATTTTACGTCGTTTGCGTAACTCGTCCGCGAATGGGGCTTTACGTCAATTACGCTCACGTCGAAAAGCAATGCGTCTTAGCGCCGTAATTTGGAGCATGGGATACGTCCACGGTTAAAAAAAAAAGCGTCAAAAACGTGGGGTCACAACACATTTCCATAAAACACGCCCACCTCACCCACATTTGAATTACCCGGGCTTACGCCGGGCCATTTTACGCTACGCCGCCGTAACTTAGCTTGGTGAATACAGCCTCGCTAATTTACGGCGTAAACAAGATACGCTACGCTCGCACAAAGTTACGGCGGGCTACATGAATCTAGCCCAGTATATTTAAGTTGCTTTTGAGCAGCCGTGCCGATCTGACGACGTAAGAGTGCGCGAGCCGGTCGGCAATCGGTTAAGGTATTGCCAAAGTTATCCCCAAATATACAGTAGATGCCTATATTGGTAATATAAGGGGGTACACGGGTACGGGAGCTGAAGTGGTTAAACAAATCATAGACCTGAACACTCTTCCAGGTTCTGCGCCAGCCGTTACCTCCAAGTACAGCCAACTCACAATGAGAACCGCTTGACTCAGGGAAATATTGAGGAAGCAAATGCTTTGTCTATCCGCCAGATAAATTTAACCCATGTGCTGTTCTCTGTATCTGCTGATCCTGTTTTCAGTGTGAGTCCCGCAAGATCGGCCAAGTTTTCCACTCCCCGCTCTGCGCGTTTGGAACGCCGCGAGGTTTGTAGATCTCCGTACATCTCCAAGGTCAATGCACCGCAAACAGAAACTTAGTGCTGTGTTTGTCGCGTTTGTGTTCCAGATATTTAACCACTTCAGCCCCAGGCCAACTAGTAATGGCGGCGATTAGCCATTTTTGGCGTGACTGCGACTTTAATGGCGGACACATCGGACACTGTTGGCACACTTTTGGGAACATTGTCATTTTTACAGAGATCAGCGCTTTATAAATGCACTGATTACTGTGTAAATGACACTGGCAGGGAAGGTGTTAACCTGTAGGGGCTCTGAAGGGGTTAAGTGTGTCCTAGGGAGTGATTCTAACTGTTAGGCCTTGTACACACGAGGGAATATTTCCGCTGAACATGGTCCGACGGACCATTTCAGCCGAAAAATCTGCTTGTGTGTAGGGGCAAACGGACCGTTTTGGCCGGATTCCTCCGGCGGCAAAATTTCAAAGCATGCTTTGGAATTTTTCCACCGGATAGCTGCCCGTCAGATATGTCCTCTGGTTAGTACGGCAAGCCAGCGGACATATCTGCCCGCACATGCGTCGTATCCTGTGAATGGATCCGACGCATGCGCGCGGAAGTGTTTACTTCCTGGTGGCGGTGACGTGGCGGTGACGTGGCGGCGTCAACGTCACCGCCGCGTCACCGTGCTGTCCGCCGGCGGGGAATTTGATCTGATGGTGTGTACAGCCATCGGATCAAAGCAATCCGGCGGACAGATCCGATGGGAACGGTCCGTCGGACCGTTCCCATCGGATATATTACCTCGTGTGTACAAGGCCTTAGGGGGCGTGGCTATGAGTGACACATTACTGATCGCTGTTCCCGATGAGAGGGAACAGACGATCAGTGACATGTTACTAGGAAGAACGGGGAGATGTTGTGTTTACACTGACACCTCCCCGTTCTTCAGCCCTGTGACACGATCGCGGGACACAAACTGATGAAAATGGACTAAAGTTTCATCGGTCCAAACCAACCGTGTGTACGGCCCATCAGTCTTTTGTCCTTCAGTCCAAAGTTTTAAAAACTGGCTTTAACCACTTAAGACCCGGACCAAAATGCAGGTAAAGGACCTTGCCCCTTTTTGCGATTCGGCACTGCGTCGTTTTAACTGACAATTGCGCGGTCGTGCGACGTGGCTCCCAAACAAAATTGGCGTCCTTTTTTCCCCACAAATAGAGATTTCTTTTGGTGGTATTTGATCGCCTCTGCGGTTTTTATTTTTTGCGCTATAAACAAAAATAGAGCGACAATTTAAAAAAAAAATGCAATATTTTTTACTTTTTGCTGTAATAAATATCCCCCAAAAATATATAAAAAAAAACATTTTTTTTTCCTCAGTTTAGGCCGATACGTATTCTTCTACGTATTTTTGGTAAGAAAAATCGCAATAAGCGTTAATCGGTTGGTTTTCGCAAAATTTATAGTGTTTACAAAATAAGAGATAGTTTTATTGCATTTTTAAAAAAAAATTTTTTTTTACTACTAATAGCGGCGATCAGCTATTTTTTTTTGTGACTGCGACAATATGGCGGACACTTCGGACAATTTTGACACATTTTTGGGACAATTGTCATTTTCACAGCAAAAAATGCATTTAAATTGCATTGTTTACTGTGGAAATGACAGTTGCAGTTTGGAAGTTAACCACAGGGGGCGCTGTAACTTTTGCTGTGACTGTGTGTGTGTTTACAACTGTAGGGGGGTGTGGCTGTAGGTGTGATGTCATCGATCGCGTCCCCCTATTACAGGGATGACGCGATCGATGCTGCGGCCACAGAGAAGCACGGGGAAGGTGTGTTTACACACGGCTCTCCCCGTTCTTCCGCTCCAGGGACGGATCGCCGCACTGCAGCGGCAATCGGGTCCGGAGCTTCGGACCGGGTCACCGGAACGCGCCGCGCGCGCGCGCGCGTGACCCACGGCTGGGTACTAAAATCAACGTATATATACGTTGATGTGCCCAGCCGTGCCATTCTGCCGACGTAAATGTGCAGTAGGCGGTCCTTAAGTGGTTAAAATCAGACTAATGGACGCCTGACCATCGATTAAAACTGATGGTTAGTATGCAAAAGCATTGGTTCAAAACCCGCGCATGCTCAGAATCAGGTCGACGCATGCTTGGAAGCATTGAACTTCGTTTTTTTTTCAGCACGCCGTTGTGTTTTACGTCACCGCGTTCTGACCCGATCAGTTTTTGAACTGATGAAAATGAACTTCAGTTCGTTTTTCATCGGTTTGGACTGATCGTGTGTACAGGGCCTTATACTCGAGTATATACGGTAATCTCATTTTTTTTTTATATAAATATTCACTGACAAAATAAAATTGCCGGCTTTATATAAATGTTGCCAATGTCTGACTTGTGAAAAAAAAAAATAGCTGTAATACCTTCCAGGAGGACAGGTCCTGTGTAATCGGGAGGCTCTGCGCTCTCTGATTACGGTTCGATGGTGCGAGATCCGTCGCACCGTCACAATATGAGCGCAACTCAAAATGGGACGATATAAACGAGGCTTGAAAGCCTCAATGACAAGAAGAATAGCGTTTAGCGGGGGACGGGGGACATTGAAGTGTTCATTTTATCTTTCAGCGGAAGAACCTTTACAGCAGATATGTCACACACGGGATGTAAATGAAGGTTTTGATGGACGGCGCCGAACGCGGTGAAGGTTGTCAATGGGAGTCGTGTCACCAGACTGGGTAAGAAATGGGGTGACATTCACTGAGGGGTTAACTCAAGTGACCTTATGTATTTCATCTACGACTATAAAAAAAAAAGATATATGTGGCACTTCCCTTCCAGATCTCCACTGTACGACGTCTCTTCTGAGCGGAAATGAATATTCCAGAAAATGTATCAAATTCAAAATAAAAAATACATTTTGTTACAATGTTAGAGGGTACCTACACTATATTACCAAAAGTATTGGGACACACATGAACTTTAACCACTTAAGGACCCCTTCACGCCGATATACGTCGGCAGAATGGCACGTCTGGGCGCATCCACGTACCTGTACGTGGCCCTTTAAACCCAGTCGTAGGGTCGCACGTGCTCGCCGCCGGCACGTGCACGAGACCAGGTCCGAAGCTCCGTGACCACGGGATCCGTGGACCCGACCGCCGCTGGAGTCCCACGATCGGTCCTCCGGAGCTGAAGAACGGGGAGAGGTGTGTGTAAACGCGGCTTCCCCGTTCTTCACGGTGGCGGCGTCATCGATCGTGCGATCCCTTTTATGGGGAAAGACAATCAGTGACGTCACACCTACAGCCACACCCCCCTACAGTTAGAAACAGAGATGAGGTCACACGTAACCCCTTCAGCGTCCCCTTGTGGTTAACTCCCAAACTGCAATTGTCACTGTCACAGTAATCAGTGCATATTTATAGCTGTGTAAATGACAATGGTCCCAAAAATGTGTTGGATGTGTCCGCCATAATGTCGCAGTCATGAAAAAAACGCTGATGCCGACATTAGAAAAAAAAAATGCCATAAAACTATCCCCTATTTTGTAAACGCTATAAATTTTGCGCAAACCAATCGATAGACGCTTATTGCAATTTTTTTTACCAAAAGTATGTAGAAGAATACGTATCGGCCTAAACTGAGGAAAAAAAATGTTTTTTATATATTTTTGGGGGATATTTATTACAGCAAAAAGTAAACAATATTGTATTTCTTTTCAAAATTGTCGCTCTATTTTTGTTTATAGCGCAAAAAATAAAAACCGCAGAGGTGATCAAATACCACCAAAAGAAATCTCTATTTGTGGGAAAAAAAGGACGTCAATTTTGTTTGGGATCCACGTCGCACGACCGCGCAATTGTCAGTTAAATTGACGCAGTGTTGAATCTCAAAAACTGGCCAGGTCCTTTAGCTGCCTAAAGGTCCGGGTCTTAAGTGGTTAATGACATCCCAGTCTTATGCCGCATACACACGCATGCAAATAAACTATGTTTTTCTCGACGCAAAGCGCGGTGACGTACAACACGTACGACGGACAGACAGGACGAGCGCTCCCGTCTCATAACTTGCTTCTGAGCATGCACGTTCCCCCCCCCCCTCGTTAAATCCCACACACGACCGTTTTTCACGACCCATTAAAAAATTGCATTTTCCCGTCATGAAAAACGGTCATGTGTACGCGGCATAAGTCACAGGGCCGCCATCAGGGGGTACAGGCATTACACCTGTAAGGGGCCCCATGGTCCCCAGGGGCCTGGCTGGCCCCACTACCGTTTTTTTTTTTTTTGCATTACACCTGTAAGGAGTTCGATGGTCCCCAGGGCCCCTTACAGGCCCGGTTGGCCCCATCCCTTTTTTTTATTTGTTTTATTATTATTTTTTTTTGTATTACACCTGTAAGGGGCCTGGCTGCCCCCCTCCCATTTTTTTTTTAATTATTAAAACAAAATATTTTTTATTACTTTTTTTATTTGCATTACACTTGTAAGGGCCCCGATATATCTCCAGGGCACCCCCCTGTTTTTTTCATCAGCCCCCCCCCCGGTTCTCTGCTCCAGGGGGGCCCTGCCTAAAGCTGTGTAAGGGGCCCCAAAATTTGTGATGGCTGCCCTGCTTAGTCCGTAGGGTTCAATATTGAGTTGGCCCCGCCCTTTGCAGCTCTAACAGCTTCACCTCTTCTGGGAAGGCCGTCCACAAGGTTTAGGGGTGTGTCTATGGGAAGACACAAGAAGTCCGGAAGTGGGTAAGAGCCACCAAAAACCATCTTAATGTTATATTCTTGCTTTGATCTCTGTAACTTTTATTTATTTACCAGTACTTATTTATTTTAATACCAAGAACCTCTGTAACCCCTTTAGTAGCCATTTAAAGTCGATGAAACCTTAAAAGCCATAAAAAAAAATCAACAATTTACTGTATATACTTGAGTATATGTCGAGTTTTTCAGCACATTTTTTTTGTGCTGAAAATGCCCCCCTCGGCTTATACTCAAGTCACCTTTTTGCACCTGAACTCCTGGACTTTGGGGACCCGGTACCAGCCGGCCGTAGGTCCCCTGGATCCCAAACTTGTAGCCCCAATCTTCCTCTACAAGTGTGCAAAATTTGTTGTCCGGGGGACCTAGGGCCGGGGAAGCACCGATTTTTCGAACCCGGGCACCCCTTCCATAGACTCCCATGTTAAACGGTAATTTCTCTGGTAAATTTGGGGACACGATACCGGCCGGTTGTAGATCCTCTGGATCTGGAACTTGGCACACATTTAGACCAATTTCTTCTCTACAAGTGTGCAAAGTTTGCTGTCTGGGGGACCTACGGCCGGAGAGCACCAATTTTTTAAAGCTGGACACTCCTTCGATAGACTCCCATGTTAAACGTCAGTCTAGTCATGGACACAGTGAGGCATGCAGATGGACACCCTAGGCTTAAACTCGAGTCAAAACGTTTTCCCATTTTTGTGTGGTAAAATTAGGTGCCTCGGCTTCAGTGGCGGCTGGGGCTCAACATTTTTGGGGGGCGCAAACGAAAAAAAAAACAATTGCAGCCTCACTGTACGTATCAATTGTCACCACTGTGCCATGCCATCAAATGCAGCCACTGTGCCATGCCATCAAAACGCAACCACTGTTCCATGCCATCAAAACACAGCTACTGTGCCATGCCATCAAACACAGCCACTGTGCCCCCAATTGTTGCCACTGTGCCCCCAATTGTCACCACTGTGCCCCCACTTGTAGCCACTATGCCCCCACTTGTAGCCACCGTGCCCAGTACCCCCCTGGCACTTACGTCTCTCTTTTGGTTTCTTTCTCTAGACTTGTACAGACCAGAGATTTTTATTTTGAATCTCGTACTGCAGAAGAGATTGGGCAAGTTCCCCAATTTATAACTTCAAAGTTTAATCTCATATAAGTGTTAACCTAAAATACGGCGCGGGTTGCGTTGTCAGATGACAAATACACAGAATGGAGGAGCTGGTGGAAATATACCGAATAACCGTTTGAAGTTTTATAGGTGTCCATTCATTATAAAGGTGACCACGGTGTTCATCTCGGCTTACTGCAACATTACGCCTATAAAAACTTCAATTTCCAATCCAACGCGGCCTCTTCCTTTTCTGTGCATGAGAATTCGGAGCTGAGCCATTTCTTCTTTGTGTAAAGAACTATTCACAGCATTGAGATCTCTTAAGCCTCATATACACGATCGGATTGTCATCAAACAAAGCGTAGGACTTTTGTCCGAAGGGCGTTGGCAAGGAGCTTGTATTGCATTGTATTGTATTTATTGTCGGCCAACAAACACAAAACTACGCTCGTTAGTGCCACCCCTTGGGCAACTTCTGCTAATGTTGTGTTATGGTGAGCATTGCATCTGAGCATGCGTGTTTGTACCTTGGAGTTTTGTACACACGCTCTGAAAATCCGACAACACACAATTGTTGGCGGAAAATTTGAATATTTATCCGTGAAAAATCCAACAACAATTGTCCGATGGAGCGTACGTGCTTTAGCCACTTGCCGCCTGTCCTTCATATAAAAACATCGGGATAAATTCACTGAGAGTTAAATACCGCTGAAAAAAAAATAGCGGTAAAATAACTAATGCAGAAACAATTGTGCAAATGTTCAATTCACTAAAAATTGTGCAGTAAATAACTACTGCAGTAAAGTTTTGACAATGCGGTAATTACCGCATATTTTAATGTGGTCATCTATCACATTGAGTTGGTTGCTAAGGAGAGGGCCGGAAAGACAGCCGACGTGTCCTTAACAACAGTTGACTCATCAGCTGTCAGCTGATTCTCCGCAGACAGGTGAATGTAAAGAAAAGATGCCAGCTGTCCCGCCGACCGCCTGCTCCCCGCCCTACTGTTCTTAAATAGGTAAGGGGAGGATTCACTTAGTGATGTCACTGGGTGCAGGCCCGTCACTACAGGACAGGCAAAACAAACAATTGATTGGGGCCCCGAGCTGGCCAGGGGCCTCCAACTTCCCCGTCCCAAGCTGTAGCGTGGCCGAGCTCCTTTTCCTTCCTCCTGGAGTCCTGTCAGTTCGGCTGGGTAGCGCAAGTGGTAAAGGAGATTCAGTTTCCTGTTCCCGGCCGGACTGACAGGAAGTGCACACTGAGTGCTCACTTCCTTTCAGTCCGGCTGGGAACACAGGAAACTGAATCTCTTGTACCGCGTGGTACCCGGCCCGGGCACTATCTGATAGGGGACTGGGGACCCATAATGATAGAACACCGGACTGACAGGAGGAAGAGAAGCACGGCCACGCTACAGCAGCAGCCTACAGGGAAGAAGGGGGGGTGAGAATAGAAAAACATAGGGACGGGGGGGGATAAGAACATGGTTGTAAAAAAATAGTGTAGTGCTAACGTAGGATTTGCGTGCGGGGGGGGGTGCTTGGGGGCCCCCATTTTGCTTGGGGCCCCCAAATTCCTTCAAACGGCCCTGACTGGGTGTCCCAGCCCACTGGTGACGTCACCACCACTACTGGACGGTGATGTGCCATGGGGGGTGGAGACATGTAATGATGTCACTGGTTGACTCCTTCCCGAAGCTATTTAAGAGCTGTCAGCCGGCGGAGCAGGCAGTCCGTGGGAGCCTTCGACAGGGCCAAATTGTTTTTTTTTTCTTATTTTTCAGGTCTGGCAGTGTGGCAGGCCTCGTGATTGATGTTGGATCTACTTTGGGGGATAATATTTTGTTTATTTTTTTAATAAAGGAATTATCAAAAACTTGTGTGTGTTTTTATTTCTTTTTGCCATTTTTTTTGGTACTCATTTACATGGGGGAGTGGGATCTGGGGACACCTTTGTTAAAGGGGGCTTCCAGATTCTGATAAGTCCCCCGGCCCACAGACCCCCCACAGTGCCCTATACTGTAAGGTGACCAGATTTTTAAAATGAAATCCAGGGACATATTTTTTCTAGTAATGGCAACAATCAGCGACCCTCTGCCCGTTGCCGCCCGCCTCACAGCCTCTCTAGTCTTACTCTCCGGGCCCCTGGTACTCCTGGATGGGGAGCGGAGGAAGATCACTCCACCAGGGAAGGCAAGGAGATAGGCAGGTGGCTGGCCAGGATTTGGGCCAAGGCAGAAGAACATGCGAGCAGAGCTGGATGGGCACCAGAAACTGAAGAACTATTCCCTCCGCTCCGACCAGCACATGATTGTCATGGACCGTGAAATCATACTTCATCGTCACAATAATCATCAAAAAGGGGCACAGATAATGGGAAAAATACACCCCCCTATGCTAGTAGGCACGGCAGAGTGGGGGTGTGTCCCCCAAAGCCCCCCCCATGTTTAGGGCATGTGTCCTGGTATGGCTTGGAGGGGGGGCAATCGTTCGTCCCCTCCCTTTCCAGACCTGCCAGGCTGCATGCTCGGATAAGAGTTTGGCACGGAACGCCGTTTAAAAAAAAAAAAAATGGCATGGGGTTCCCCTAAAATCTATACCAGACCTGAAGGGCCTGGTATGCAGAATTTTTAATTGCCGGCATGGTTTCTTTACATTCAGCTGTCAGCCGGGAACCAATCATTTGTTGTTAAGGACTTCCCTGGCCACTACTTAGCAACCAGCTATTAAGAGAGGGACCCCACACTGTTTCTGACAAAAACCGCATGTGATACCGCCAGCAAAACTCTGGTGATAAATATTGCAGTTTTTTTTTTACTGTCTGTTCCGTTTATGAATTGGGCTTAAAAGCTTACAGCATGTTTATTTTGGCGATATTTAAAAGGTGCAGAGGTTCCTGAATGCCATTCTGAAGGGGGCGCTCAACTCATATAGCAGGTTTTATTGAGTTTTTAGAAGTTAGACCATTATTTTTGTTGTTTTTTCTGTTTTGATGGTTTTTGTATGGCTTATGCTCAAGCCTTGGACACTGTACATGGTACCTTCAGATCGCTCATATTGATACTATGTGTGACCTCTTTACTGTTGCATTGTGATAAATCAAGAATTATGTAAAAAAAATACTACTTATAAATATATGTGTATGGTCATCTACAGCGGCAGCCTGTCCATATGAGGCGCAGAGGCGCCGCCCCCCCCAAATCCATGCGCCCGGCCTCTAATCTACATGCAGGGCACCAGACGCAGGAAATAAAATGCGTTGTTTTTTTAAAGCACATGGTTAAAGCCTAAGGCTCTAATTGCCTTTAAAAAAAAGGGTGGGATCGGGGCTGCCCCAAGCCCACCCAGTTTTGTGACAATAGCAGAATAATATTTACTATTGTCTTCCTGATTCTCTTCCTGGCCAATCTTGGCTCAGGAAGCAGGTCCTGGGATCTGATTGGCCGAGAGGAGAACCGATCCCATCGGCCACCAAGGAGGAGGAAGGAGACACAGGGGAAGCCACCATGAATCCTAGGAAGGAGGGGATGCAGGGTGAAGCCTGCCACCCACCGCCACATGAAGGTAGCCTGCGGCTGGTGACCAAACGGGTCCTGAGATCTGATTGGCCTTGAGGAGGAGGAACGAGACATAGGTGAAGCCGCCATGAAGCCTAGGAAGGAGGAGATGCAGGGTGAACCCGCCCGGAGGAAGCATGCGGCTGGTGATGAAGCGGGCCCTGAGATCTGATTGGCTGAAAGGAAAAGGAGCCGAGGAGGAGGAAGGGCACGCAGAGGAAGCTGCCTTGAAGCCTAGGAAGGAGGAAATACAGGGTAAAGCCCGCCACCCACAGTCGCTCGGAGGAAGCCTGCGGCTGGTGGTGACCAAGCGTGTCCTGAGATCTGATTGGCCGAGAGGAAAAGTGAACCTATTGGCCACCGAGAAGGAGGAGGAGGAAGGAGATGCAGGGGAAGCCGCTGTGAAGCCTAGGTAGGAGGAGATGCAGGGTAAAGCCCTCCACCCACAGTCGTCTGGAGGAAGCCTGTGGCTGGTGACTAAGCGGGTCCTAAGATCTGAATGGCTGAGAGCAGAAGCGATCCTATTGGCCACCGAGGAGGAGGAGGAAGAAGACACAGGGGAAGTCGCCGTGAAGCCTAGGAAGGAGGAGATGCAGGGCAAAGCCGCCCTGGAGGAAGCCTGCGGCTAGTGGCCAAGCGGGTCCTGAGATTTGGTTGGCTGAGAGCAGAAGCGAGCCTATCGGCTGCTGAGGAGGAAGGAGATGCAGGGGAAGGCGTTGTGAAGCCTAGAAAGGAGGAGATGCAGGGCGAAGCCCACCCCCCACTGCAGCCCGGAGGAAGCCTGCGGCTGGTGACTAAGCGGGTCCTGAGATCTGATTGGCCAAGAGGAGAAGTGATCCTATTGGCCACCGAGTAGGAGGAGGAAGGAGACGCAGGGGAGGCCGCTGTGAAGCCTAGGAAGCCTGCTGCCCAATGTGGACTTCTGCAGGAAGGAGACGCAGGAGAAGCCGCTGTGAAGCCTAGGAAGGTGGAGATGCAAGGTGAAGCCCGCCACCCACCGTCGTCCGGAGGAAGCCTGCGACTGGTCACCAAGAGGGTCCTGAGATCTAATTGGCTGAGAGGAAAAGTGATCCTATTGACCGCCAAGGTGGAGGAAAGAGACGCAGGGGAAGCCGGCGTGAAGCCTAGGAAGAAGGAGATGCAGGGTGAAGCCGGCCACCCACCGTCGTCCGGAGGAAGCCTGCGACTGGTGACCAAGAGGGTCCTGAGATGTGAGATCTAATTGGCCGAGAGGAAAAGTGATCCTATTGACCGCCGTGTGAAGCCTAGGTAGGAGGAAATGCAGGGTAAAGCCCACCACCCAATGTGGATTGCTGTCCCACCACGCAAATGGTCTTCTATTAACTTTTTCGATTCCAACGTTAATCAAAGGTGGATAACATTAATATGCAGCTTTGCTAATAAAAGTGAAATAATCTATCAAATAACTTTTAATAAAAAGGATAAAATGGGACATTGACTTAAAAAAAAAAAACTGCAAGCCACTAGTTTTGCTCCCTTACAAAAAGACTCCATTGTACCAACAAGAAGCCATGCAACTGCCAGCTGACAGATTATTGAAAGAAAAAAGTGGATATGAAGCAAAAAAAAAAAGTTTCTATTGTAAGTTTACTGCAGCAAATATTAGACAATAAAAAAATAATACACAGCAGTTTAGAGGAAGCTTTATAAGCCGCCCGCGAGTGTCTAACATGGCAGCACAAAGCCTGCTGCCATTGTCTGTGTCAGAGACAATAGCGATGAGCTGGAATTAAGCAGGTCTGTGACTTGACAATGAAAGGAGCGTATGCTGGTCATTTACCGGTTGGCAGTAAACACGGGCGCCAGGTTGCAGATTTAAGCATGAATGCTCATTATACCGAAACAAATTGCCCATCAATCAGGTGTTTCAAGGAAGACGGAGCTTCTGGAACGAGACCAGAAGTTCGAGCAAATTAGAGAGAAGACCTTCGGCCACCAAAACTTTTTGAGAGGATGCGGCGTCTGATTTCAAAGAACTTTTTTGGAGGAACAAAATATTGAGTTTACAAAGCCATTCGGGAAAAAAATAAAAGTAGCACTTTTGGGGCTAAATACAGTGGAACCTCGGATTGCGAGTGACGCGGTTAACGAGCGTTTTCGCAATACGAGCGCTGCATTTAAAAAAAAATCGCGACTCGGTTTGTGAGTGTTGCTCGCAAAACGAACACGATTCAGGCCAAAGCGGTGTGCAGTACTGTTTTTGGCCTGAGGTGGGGGGGGGGGGCGCCAGAGCCAAGAAGAGCTGAACGTCGCCGATCACAGCGATCAGCGCCGTTCGGAAATGCAGGGAAAGGCCCGAGGACAGCACAGCTGACCTTGGCAAATCTCGGGTAGAAAGTCTTTCCGAGGTTTACTGAGGTCAGCCGAAGTATCTCGGGCCTTTGCAGACGTTTCCATGGCTGTCCGCCCCCCCAGCCTCTGGTCGCATGCAATATTGCATCCCATTGAATTCAAGGGTCTGGTATGTACAGTATTTTAGGGGGTATCCCACTCTGTCTCTTTTTTAATTTTGGCGCGGGGTTTCCGCTTAATCCATACCAGACCCGTATGGCCCAGTATGTATGTGTGTGGGGGGCACGCAGTTTTTCTTCTGAATTTATTTTGCTGGTATTCTTTTATTTGCGTTTCAGCAAAACTAAGACAAGGAAAAATACCATAGGAGAGACTAAATACTCTTTCAGCAACCAGCATCAGGTGATGACTGATTACTATGAACTTCTAGCTGCTGAGAGACACCTACTGGTGGATACCGGAACTACAGCCTATAGGTCTGGAAGCCACAGTGCCACCAGCAGGTGAACCAATTCCTGATAGTATAGCTCAGCTCTAAGATGGAGCATCATGATAATGTTTGATTCTCACATGAATTCGACCCTGCTTGCTCCTGGACATTGATGAATACGTAAATGGCAAACGGTACCCCCGCATGCTGGGCAAGTAGGCCCCACCCACAAGTCACTTTCAGAACCAGGAACAGGAGCAGGGTGTAGGGTACAGGTGCATGGAACGCAGGGCAGAGGCACATGGGCAAAACACCAAGGCAAGGGGAAGCAGCACAGGAAAGACTAAATACTCTTTCAGGAACCAGCATCAGGTGATGACTGATTACTATGAACTTCTGGCTGCTGAGAGACACCCGCTGGTGGATACCAGAACTACAGCCTATAGGTCTGGGAGCCACAGTGCCACCAGCAGGTGAACCAATTAATGACAGTATTGCTCATCTTAAAGCTGAAGCGCCGCTATATTGTTGGATTCTTACATGAATGCGACCCTTGCCCACTCCTGGGCATTGATGAACGCGCACAAGGAGAAAGGTACCGCCTTGTGCAGAGCGAGTAGGCCCCGCCCACAAGTCACTTTCTGAACCAAGAACAGGAGCAGGAGCAAGGTGCAGGGTACAGGTGCATGGAGTGCATGACAGAGGCACATGGGCAAAACACCAAGGCAAGGGAAAGTAGTGCAGGAAAGACTAAATACTCTTTCAGCAACCAGCATCAGGTTATGACTGATTACTATGAACTTCTGGCTGTTGAGAGACACCCGCTGGTGGATACCGGAACTACAGCCTACAGGTCTGGGAGCCACAATGCCACCAACAGGTGAACCGAATAATGACAGTATGGCTCAGCTTTAAGCCACAGCACCGCTTTAATGTTTGATTCTCACGTGAATGCGCCCCATGTCTACTCCTGGGCATTGATGAACGCGTACACAGAGAAAGGTACCACCTTGTGCAGGGCGAGTAGACCCTGCTCACTTTCAGAACCAGGAGCAGGGTGCAGGTGCATGAAATGCAGGGCAGAGTCACATGGGCAGAACACCAAGGCAAGGGGAAGTAGCGCAGGTAAGACTAAATACTTTTTCAGCAACCAGCATCAGGTGATGACTGATTTCTATGAACTTCTGGCTGCTGAGAGACACCCGCTGGTGGATATTGGAACTACAGCTTAATGGTCTGGGAGCCACAGTGCCACCAGCAGGTGAACCAATCCCTGACAGTATGGAAAGGTACCGCCACGTGCAGTCACCCTTAGAACCACTGCCAAAAAGTTGCTGAAAATAATTGCACTGTGTTTTAAATGTTATTATAAAATATTCGGTAAGATAATAAAATGTTTGAACTTTCTAGCTGTAATAATGTTACAATGTTTCCTAGGAAGTAGTGAATGTTCATCGATTGATTCTATATACTGGCTGCCCTGCAGGAGCTTCTTCAAAGTCCTGTCCTCCAGCTAAACCCCTGCTGCAATCTGTACTCTCCATTACCGCATCCTCTGACACAACTCCGGTTCTTCGCCGGTGGCCCGGCGGTTGTGCGCTTTCTTCACGTCCTGCAGCGCGTGATTGGATTAAACGGGAATTTTTAAACACTCTATTATATTTTCTGCAAATATCATTCCGGGAGCGAAGTATACTTTTGGGGCCGGCAATATCCTTTATTACGTTTTTTTTTTTTTTTTTGATTGCCGAAATAGAAACATTTGCAAAGTCGATTTAGTCCACATGCCTCTGAAACGCAAGTTGTGAAATAAGCCGCTCCGTCCCATCGGGTGTCTGAACTGCATGTTCTGTACGGAAAAAAAACATCAAAACGAGGTAATTATCATTATATAGAATGATTCTCAGAGACCCGAGCGCAAAGCCGGCATTATACCGATCTCCCCCACTTAGCCGGCTGAGATGGCGTGCCCATTGTTCAGCGCGCAGCACGACGCAGCAAATGCGCAGCCAGCTGCTTTGACGGAGTGGACCTAAAACGAAAAAAAAAAAAGCGTGGTAGGGGCATTATTCACATATGTCGCTCTGCGTGCCGCCGCGGGAAGGTTTTTTTTTTTTCAATTGTCATTTCTTCTGTTGTTGCTTGTTGTTTTGCTTTTTTTTTTTTTTTTTTTTTTATAATTGCATTGAAATGTGTTTTAAACGACGTTTTGATGGGAACAACAAATCAAGAGCAACAGTCTGGCAAACCGATACAAATTTGCAAATCCTAAACATCACCTGCTTTTTGTAAATTTTGAGACTCCCTGTGGAATAATATGAAAAGTTACTGTAAAAATTAGGGATGACGGTGGGTCCAAGGTCCACTTAAAGCTGCAGTGAACCAAAAACATTTTATATTGCGCTTCACCTATTCTTTGTTGCATTAATTGTTACTTCTTTTTTGTTATACATATAGCCGGATTCCCATACATCGGCGCACATATATGCCGCGGTAGCGTATCTTATTTACTCTACGCCGGCGCAACGCTGAGAGGCAAGCATGGAATTCACAAAGCAAATGCTCCCAACGTCGCGCCGGCGTAGCGTAGCCGACGTAAGTCAAAGTAAGTGGAAGTGGGCTGGAAGTGTGCGTGATACATTTAAATGAAGCGTGACCCTGTGCAAATGATGGGCTGAGCTTCAGACAAGTACTTAAAATGAACGGCGCATGCGTCGTGCCTTGGACGCATCCCAGTGCGCATGCTCACAGTCACGTCGAAACAACTGCCTAAGATACGCCGGATCACTGCCTACGACGTGAACGTACCCTACGCACAGCCCTATTCACGTACAACGCAAACTACGTAAAATTTGGCGCTGTTCGATCCCTGGTCCATACCTTTGCATTAGTTGCGCCTCCAATATGGGGAATAACTTTACGCCGGACGTAATCCTTACGAAAATCGCTTAAAACATGCGCCGGGTGCAAGTACGTTCGTGAATCGGCGTATCTCTCTCATTTGCATATTTGCATCGAAAATCAACGGGAGTTCCAAATGCGTCCAGTGTAAATATGCGCCCACTATACGCCGGCGTAGGCAAGTTATGTCCATCTGATGAAGTCAGTTTTTTTGGCGTATCTTAGTTCTATGGGTACGGCGCATAGATACGACGGCGCATATTTACACTTACGCAGCGTATCTCGAGATACGTCGGCGTAAGTGCTTTGTGAATCCAGCTAATAATCTTTATGTAACCACTTAGGGACCACCCACCACATATATATTGCGGCAGAGTTGCTCTATTGCGCAAAACAACGAACCTATACGTTTTTTCGTGCACAAGATAATGTGGGCATGTGCGTGCATTCCCGCTGCATATTTAGAGAACCTAGGCTGGGTCCTCAATCTGAAGAAATCTTCCTTGCAGCCTCAAAAAAGGCTAGAGTACTTGGGCATGATTATAGACACATCCCTAAGCAAGGTATTCCTTCCCAAGCCAACGGCAAAAGCCATAGGAGACTTGGTCCGAGTGGTAAAGGTGAAAAGAAGGCCTTCCATCTGTCAATGCATGAGATTGTTGGGAAAGATGGTAGCCTCCTTCGAGGTGGTCCCTTATGCCCAGTTTCACTCAAGAAGACCGTTACAGGGCGGAAATCTGTCAGCTTGGAACAAAGATGTTCAGACCCTGGATCTTCCTATGATCTTATTTCCAGGGGTTCGCCAGAACCTCTATTTGTAGTTGCTCCCCAAAAATCTGTCAGAAGGAAAATCCTTCACTCCAGTTAAGTGGTGACCACATACGCCAGCCTTCTGGCCTTCTGGGCTGGGGGGCAGTGCTAGAAGAAGTGGTCCGGGGCCGAAAAGCTCCTACCCATCAACATTCTGGAAATTCGGTCAATTCATTTGGCCTGTTCGGGTTCAGTCTGACAATGCTATGGCCGTAGCCTATATCAGTCACCAAGGAGACACCAGAAGTCTGAATGCCCAAAAAAAGGTGAATTACATCTTGGCCTGGGCAGAGGGGCATATTCCTTGCCTATCTGCGGTCTTCATTCCAGGGGTAGAAAATTAGCAGGTGGATTTTTCAAGCCGCCAGCAGGAGAATGGTCTCTACACCCCGACATGTTTCAAATCAAATGTTAGAAATGGGGAACCCTAGATGTGGACCTGTCGGCTTCCAGGTTCAACACAAAACTGGGCAGCTTTGTGTCAAGAACAAGAGATCCCTATGCTCAAGGCTCAGATGCCCTGACAATATCATGGGATCGGTATTCCCTGATTAATGCGTTCCCTCCAGTACCGCTCCTCCCATGAGTCCTTCAGAGAGTCAAGAAGGAAGGAAACGCAGTGATTTGGGTCGCCCCGGCTTGGCCCAGGAGACCCTGGTACACAGAAGTCGTAAGGATGGCAGTAAGAAGACCTTGGGTTCTTCTATTACGCTCAGACCAACTATCGCAGGGTCTAAAATTCCATCCTGCCTTACAAAGTCTAAATTTGATGATTTGGCTGTTGAGACCCACATTCTGAGGAAACGTGTGCTCTCAGGGCCATTCATTTCCTCCCTGGTTAATGCTAAGAAGCCGGCCTCCAGGCTCATCTATTACAGAATCTGGAAGGGATATGTTTCCTGGTGTGAACCCAGAAAGTGGCATCCTAGGAAGTTTGCCATTAATAGGATTCTTGCCTTTCTTCAATTGCGCTTTAATATGAAGTTGGACTTGAGCACTGTCAAGGCCAAAATCTCTGCTTGCCTGACCCAGTCAGGGCCTTTGTTCAGGGGGCACTGCGGTTAAATCCACCGATTAAGTCTACTGTGTGCCCATGGGATTTGAATTTGGTGTTGTCTGTTATACAGAAGCTACCTTTTGAACCTGAGGCTAGCCATATCCTCAGCTAGAATTGTATCGGAATTGGCGGCTCTTTCATGTAAAGAACCATATATGGTTATTCATAAAAAAAAGGTGGTGCTGTGGCCTTACCCAAATTTCTTACATAAGGTGGTTTCAGGTTTTCATCTGAACCAAGATATAGTCCTACCGTCTTTCTTTCCAGATCCGCAGTCTGTGGAGGAAGAGAGTCCACACTCTCTAGATGTTGTAAGAGCGGTAAAGGTTTATTTGCAAGCTACGGCTCAGATAAGGAAGACTGATTGTCTATTAATTCTGCCACAAGGCCCAAAGAAGGGCCAGGCAGTGTCAAAATCCACTATTGCAAGCTGGATTTGACCACTCTGTAGGAAGCAGATAAGATGTACTGTCCTGAGATGCATGTTGCAGTGTACAGCCTGTACTGAAATAAACATCCATTGCTCCAGACCAGAGTCTTGTGTCTCTCACAACACACAGGACATCACAGTGGCGACGAGAATGGAATTTACAAAGTGTCTATCAGTCTGAGAGTGAGAGATAGACAATGATTTAGAAAAGAAGATTCCTCCTTTTCAGGTGAAAGCGCACTCAACCAGAGCAGTTGGTGCTTTATGGGCAGTGCATCACCAGACCTCCATGGCTCAGATCTGTAAGGCTGATACTTGGTTTTCAGTCCATACATTTACTAAATTCCACCAGGTAGATGTGAGAGGTTACGAGGATTCCGGCTTTGTGCGTAGTGTGCTGCAGTCAGCAGTATATGTCCTGTGGCTCAATGGACATCCCATTAAGTAATTAAGGCTCTGTGTCCCGTGATGTATGATCAAGAAAATAGGATTTTTTTAATACGGCTTACCTGTAAAATCCTTTTCTTGGGAATACAACATGGGACACAGAGCTCCCGCCCTAGTTAAACGTGGAACACTTATTGCTTTGCTACAAAACTCTCCATTTGGGAGGGGTTATATAGGGGAGGAACTCAATTTTAATTGGGTTTGCCAGTGTCCAATCCAGGGCCGATCCTAGGGTCACAGAAGCCTGGGTGCAGAAATATTTCTGGCGCCCCCGCTTCCCATAATCTCTTAACAGTAAGTACTCTAGAGAGGGCTTATGTTAGAGATTCTGTTAGAGAGCCTCCAGACATACTGCAGGAGACAGTCAGAGACTGCAGACATGATACAGAAGATGGTCAGAGACTGCAAACATATTACATGAGATGGTCAGAGACTGCAGAGATGATACAGAAGATGGTCAGAGACTGCAGACATAATACAGGAGATGGTCAGAGACTGCAGAGATGATACAGAAGATGGTCAGAGACTGCAAAAATTATACAAGAGATCTATGCATCAATTGCAGCCTCATCAGTGCACATCCAATGCAGCCTACCAGTGCCTCTGTGACGGGCTCCCCTCTGGTCCTCTCATCTGCCACCTTCTCCTTCTTCCCACCCACACCCTTTATTCCCTGCTACTTAGGCACCATGGTACCTTCACCCACCACTCCGCTGTCTACAGTGTCCCGCTGCTAGACAACCACGGGGGAGGAGCCGCGACACAGGTTGGGATGGTAGATTGGGCGGGCTTCAGTAGGGGCTGAGGATGATGTTCTCTGAGCAGGGCGCGGTGCTGGCGGTCAGTTCATCACTGGGCGATTGTGCCCACACTAGCGCGCCTGCCCACGCACAAGGAGAGGAGGAGGGAGGGTAGCAATTTGGCACCCCCACCTCTGCGGCGCCTGCGTGCAGTTCTAGGATCGGCCCTGGTCCAATCACCTGTGGTGACTACATAACCCGTTATTTAATTAAGGCTCTGTGTCCCGTGATGAATTCCCAAGAAAAGGATTTTACAGGTAAGCTGTATTAAAAAATTCTACTTTTTTAGTGCAAGGCCCTTTTAAAAAGCCTATCCATTTTCTATAAAAGGACAAAGGAGCAAGCTGAGATTTGTAGTCTCCATGCTTGCCAGCCTGACCCCGCACCCCAGCAATTATGGCACGAAGCATTTGCAATTTCCAAAGCTCCGGGTTGCCAGGTAGCAGAAAAGATAAAATTAGAGCTTTGCTGTAACCACATAAATTTTGTACATCAGATGAAATCTATTTTTCCTTGTACAAAAATGATCATCTCAAATTTGTTTTCTTTCCGTTTGAGATAAATGGTAAAAGAGGGTTTCATTAAATTAGACTTTGCAGTAAAATGCTAGGGTTAGGGTTAATTACGTTTGCCATTATTTACATCGGCCCTTTTCCCCATCCTAAATCAATTCATGATGGTTATAACAAAAATATCCATGTGTAAAAAAAAATAAAAAAATTGTAAGACAGACTACCTGAACGCATTTCACTTGTTATAAGTTTATTATGAGTGAAATGTGCAAACGAGTGAAGCAGAGGCGGCTCTCTAATTAGGCAAAGAAGGCGGTCGCCTAAGGCCTCGCGCATTCAGGGGCCTCGCAGCCGCCTCATTTACCTGATGTATGTGATAGAATGGGAGGGATTGTCACCGGTCAGTGTCCCCCAAGCTGGCAGGGTGAGCGGGCCGGGCTGGTAAAGGATTACCGTCTGAACCCGCCAGGAGGTATGGACATACTGGTCCGGGGGGCAGGGAGGTCTCTGATGCCTTGTAAAAATGGTGCTATTTTTTTTTTTATCGCTTGAATTTGTTTAAGTGGTCTGCCTTGCACCAGACCATCCAATAAACCAGGCATTACCAAATGGAAGACCGAGGCTCAGACATTGACCGAGCAACATCGGCCGCTCTACTTATCAGCCTGGGTGGACTCCCCTTCTGTGTGTACTTACCTGCCTGCCACCGCTGTGATCTGATTTAAGGGAGGGGGGCTGTGATGTAAGGGGCGGGGCTGTGATGTACGGAGAAGGCTTGTGATTGCAAGGGGGTTGTGATGTTAGGGGGGTTTTGATGTGAAGAAGGGGACAGAGGACACTGATGTAAAGGCAGACAGTGATGAAAGGGGAGGCCTTGTGATTGCAAGGGGGCTGTAATTTGAGGGGGGCTGTGATGGGGAACAGTGATGTAAGGGGTGGTTGTGATGTGGGACCAGTGGGGGAGGGGTGACGGGAGTGGAGTGTCTCTCCCAGAAGTGGGTGCTAATCCCTTTGTTAGACAGGTATCTGTACCCCACTCAATGCTGTATCTTGGCCTAGGCCAGTGTTTCTCAATTCCAGTCCTCATGCCCCCCCAACAGGTCAGGTTTTCAGGATTTCCATTATTTTGCACAGCTGATTTGATCAGTTTCACTGCCTTAGTAATTCCCACTGCCTTTTCATCTGAGGGAAATCCTGAAAACATGACCTGTTGGGGGGGCGTGAGGACTGGAATTGAGAAACACTGGCCTAGGCCAACAAGGCCCAGGCCTAGGGCAGCACTTTGCATGGGGGCAGCATGGAAAGAGTCCCTATGGCTTGTGCTACACGTTTAGTGTAGCACCACTCTTGGGGAAGACAGGAAATCAGTAAATCCCTGCAAATTAAGGGACTCTACTGTCTCCCCAAGGTCCTCAGAACTAGTGTCCCCACTGGAAAATGTCAGGGCGGGTCTTAAATGGGGGTGTGGCCTTGACAGGGAAGGGGTGGGTCATATTTAAATTAGGGGGTGTATGAGTTTTGTCAGGCCTAGGGCAGCACAAAACGTAAATACACCACTGAGTCCCCACTCCCCCCTGAAAGGTGCCAAAGAGTGGGGGGAGGGTTCCAAAAGGCGGAAGTTCAATTTTTGGGTGTAACTACGCTTTAAGACTTTTGCAGACCTTTTTGTTTTGCCACACCTGGACTGTATTTAGTAGATTTAAACGGAATTATTTTAAGTTGTGCTTTATGGAGGCTGCTAAGGCTTAAAGTGGTTTTCAAGCTGTACCCAGTCCCATAACAGGTTATCCGTGACAATTTTATAAGACGCAAAGCCCTTTTATAAGTTCGCCCTTTACAGAGCGCGATTTTGAGAAACATCTGGGCCAGCAGATTGTATGACTACATGGGGTTACAGCTATTACGACTCAGAATTGATAGTGCTGCGAAAAGCAAAATAATTAGCTTGAAGTGTTGTTTACGGTATGAAATTGATATTTTGCAAACTAAACATGAAATTGATATAAATGTAGAAAACGTATTTCCAAAAAAAAAATTACAAACTCAAATAATAAAGCGGACATTTTTATTGGATACGACTATGTGACTCCGGATCCAGATATTTAATCGTTATGTACAAAGCAGATAATTCAGCACTCTGTCTCCACAACTGCAGGCATCAACACAGCTGTAAGAGGTTGGAGCTCAATATGTAATGCTTTTTGATGCAAGATGATAACAGATGGGGGTAATTTTGAGATCTTAATTCCCTAACTCCTCCACTTACTACCCATAACCACAAATTCTCCCTCTCTTCTCAGAATTTATTTGTAGGCAGATGTAATTTAGCCTCCGTGCAAAGGTGGCGCTGTTTCGGCGGATGCCCTGCAGAGAGGGTGTAGGACAAGGAGGAAACAGGTTCCGCCAAAGGAGTCATCAGGGGAGCAGCTGTCCAATTTTTAAGGCTGCCCTGTCTGACCTGGCAGCCATCTTGGATGAGGGCAGTGTATTCTGTGTAGTGGGTAGGTCAGGGACAGATCTCCCACTGGTTAGGGACAGCCAGATTAGCATAAAGTCAGGTTCCTGAGGAGGAGGGACAGAGCAAGGCCTGTCACTGTGTCTCAAGCAGTAGCCTTCCTGAACTAGGGGCCCCATTGCCAGTCTGCCCTCCAGCTGCCTTCTCTGTCAAATGTTGTCAGGTGTTTACATTCTGCCCTCCAGCTGCCTTCTCTGTCAAATGCTGTCAGGTGTCTACATTATGCACCGGCACTCCTTGCCTGATTTATTGTACGTGTTCCGGTTTGGTGTGGTCATGTCTGCAGAATTTTCTGTTCTCTCTCTACATACCACCTACATATACTTTGCTGCATCAACCAGCCTCCGTGTGAGTCTCTTCCTTTGCAGGCAGTGAGTCCACCTACAGTAGGGTGACCAGACATCCCCGGTTTCATGGGACGGTCCCCGGATTGAGGGGACAGTCCCCGGACCAAGTCTGTCCCCGGTTTTATCCCCGGATTGAATTTGTACAGGGACTAAATTATACCCCCCCAACCCACTGCTCCTACTAGGTTAGGGGGGTGTATTTTTTCTATTTTCTGTGCCCCTTTCTGATGATCATGTGCTGGTCGGAGTGGAGGGAATATTTCTTCAGTTTTGCGTGCATGCCCATTCAGCTCCGCTCCCATGTTCTTCTGTCTTGGCTCAAGTCCCAGCCAACCGCCTGCCTGCTTATCTCCTTGATCTTCCTCCGCTCCCCACCCAGTAGTAGCCGGGGCCCTGGTGAATGAGACTTGAGAGGCTGTGAGGTGGGCGGCAGGAGCGGCTACGGCCAGAGAGTCACTGATTGCCACCATTACTAGTAAAAAAAAAAATATGTCCCCGGATTTCATTTAAAAAATCTGGTCACCTTAACCTACAGACTTTTCTGGTGTCAATGTGGCCCTGGTACCTAAGACTAAACCATAGAAATATGGAAAGGAAAGCCAGACCAAACCCAGATAAAAGAGACCAAGATTAATTTACTTGGTAAGCCGCGTACACACGGTCGGAAATTCCAGCCAGCAAATGTCCGATGTGAGCAAATTCCAACCGTGTGTAGGTTCCATCAGACTTTTGCTGTCGGAATTTCCACCAGAAAAAGATCGAGAGCTGGTTCTCAAATTTTCAGACGGAAAAAAAATCTCTGTAGCAAAATTCCGACACTTGCTCGAAAACAATTTGCTCAAAAGCATTGAACTTCATTTTCTTGGCTTGTCGTAGTGTTGTACGTCACTGCGTTCTTGAGGGTCGAAAGTTCAGTTTTGTGTGACCGTGTGAATGCAAGCCAAGCTTGAGCGGAATTCCATCAAAAAAACCATCCAAGGTTCTCTGAATCTTTCAAAGTAAGTGTTGAGTACTTGTCGTGAACATTGTGCCAGACATAAAACTAAAGCTCATGCACATAAGCATGTACACAGAAGTGCAATTGCACGTGCATCATTGCACACAGGTATGAGCACTTGCAGGACATACACACACATCCACTGCCACCAATCGGGCTATTTAAACTTTAACTCTGCATATACTACTTGCTAAATTGTCTTTGGTTTGGCTCCTGTGTTTCTGATCCTGATACTTATTGTCACAGTCGGGGGTCAGGCTCGAAGACCAGTGCCTATACCATTAG
The DNA here is from genome assembly GCA_029574335.1 of Rana kukunoris. Lineage (NCBI taxonomy): Eukaryota > Metazoa > Chordata > Amphibia > Anura > Ranidae > Rana > Rana kukunoris. Next base: position 209,817,639 of record CM056057.1, read on the forward strand.
GGAGGTTCCCACCAACCAGCAGGATAAATTTACAAACAGCTCACCATGGCAGATGACATGGGCTGACTTGAGGTGCAGGGTCTAAGCCAGACTCCTGATGGTAGAGATTGGTTTTGCTGCATGTAAGCACCAGGTCATGGTCCTCAGGATCGCCCCACCAGGTGGTGAGCAACACAGGGTCCAGTAGCAGATAGAGCAGGTAGGGATCAAGCAGAAGCGTAGTTGGCAAACAGGCTAAAGGTACATAACAATGGTTGCAGGTTGGGTTCAAGTGAGAGCATAGTCAAGGAATAGCCAAAGGTCAGTAACAAGTCAGGGGCGGACTGACCATTGAGGCCCTCGGGCACTGCCCGAGGGCCCCATTCCACTAGGGGGCCCCATCAGGGTTGCCAGGCTCAGATAAACCAGGGATAGTATGTAAAAATCTGTGTTTTTTTACATCTGTCCCTCATATGTCCGAAACCGACAGGTTTTTGATGTGAAAATCCCAGGATTTTAGCTTCCCCACGCCTCTGCACTGCCTCCTGGCATGGTGGCCATCTGTAAGCCCAGGGGCCCCATAATCTTCTATTGCCTGGGGGCCCCATGAGTTGTCAGTCCGCCCCTGTAACAAGTGGTAGCAAAGAGCGAGATATATGCTGGAGAACGCACAATAATCTGGCAAACAGGAAGTGCAAAGGAACGGCTTAAATAGGAGGTTCACAAGAAACAATGTTCAAGGAAAAATTGTTCATGAAATTGTCCAGTGACTCAGCAAGAAGAGGTGATGCCCGACACAGCAGAGGTTAAAGGTTCAGATTCAGATTATGGACCTCGGCCTGGACTACTGACCATGCTGTTGCCCATTAAATTCATACCTTGCTGCCCACACATTGCCCAGCTTTGCCTCTTTGACTCTGATCTTGCCTACAACTTAGTGCCTTCCACCTGAGTCATTACTAGACTGGGCTCTGGACTCAACTACACTTTTAACTAAACTTGACACATCCATGGTGTACTAGCAGCTGTACACCTGCTCATTTGATACCAGGGCTCTTAAGTTCCAACCCACAGTGGCACGTGTGTCTATCCATTGCCACTTCAACATCCAAGGGTGTTAGGACGGGACTGTACAAGAGGCCACCCTTGTTATCTCAGTTTTCACATACAGGTATATGACGGCCCTGATGAAAGGGGAGCATTTCTGCTTCTGAAAACTTGTTGAATGTTTCTAGTTTACTATAGAACTATATATCAAAAGTTAGAAATGATCTTGGACTCTTTTTATCCGATTTTGGTCTTGGACTCCTTTCTGGATTTCTGAGGTTTGAGCTACTTATGGTTGCTCATCGAGGGAAGTCCTTCTGTGTTGGATCCTGTCAGGTCACCCGAGGCCAGGTGACAGATGCACTCTGTAGGGATCAGGAGTGCACCGGTAAGCTGGTGGACCCTAGGACTGACTGCTGCGGGAGATTCAAGAAGGCAGGACCACTGGAGCACCAACACGGATCCCATTGGGAGCTAGAGCATAGATTCCCCAGGGAGCACAGAGTCTAAGACCCAGCAGGTGTTCACCAGAGCCTCTAGTGGTGAGGATGGACTGCGTTGCAACTGGCTCCAGGTCGCGGCCCGCAGGGTCTTCCAGCTCATGCTCACAGTAGACTACAGGGAGGTAAAGTGGAAGCAGCAGACTGCGACAAGGAAGGATAGTCAGGAGATTAGCCAAAAGGTCAGGGCAACAAGCAGATAGGGATAGTTGAAGAACACGCCAAAGTTCGGGGTATGAAGCAGACAAGGACAGTCAAGAACAAGCCAAAGTCGGTAAACAAGATCAGACTAAGAACACACAGCAATGAGCACACGGAAGCCAAAATACACAATATTGATCAGCATGGCTGGCTTCCGGTGCCCAGGTTCCTAAGCCATCGGTCACCTCGGGTCCCACCACAGCACGGTAAATAGGGATAAGCTTCGAGTTCGAGTAGAACTCATGTTCGACTCGAACATTGCCTGTTCGCCGAACAGCAAACTATTTGGGGTGTTGATACATGTCCCCTGGGGCAGGACCCGGGTCCCCAAACACTCCCCTGGGGCAGGACCCGGGTCCCCAAACACTTTTTAGGACAATAACTTGCATATTAGCCTTCAAAATGATCACTTTAGATTTCAAACGTTCCAGTCCCATAGACTTTAACAGGGTTCTAAAGTTCACGCAAACTTTTGGTGTGTTCGCAGGTTCTGGTGAGAACCGAACCCGGGGGGTGTTCGGCTCATCCCTAACGGTATATGATCTTTTTTATTTTATTTCCTGAATGTGGCTCTCTGACTTTCTCACTGTGTGTGTTATACAAAGTAAGATATATGTGAATCCATCGTAGCTGACTGCTCCAGGCACCGGGCAAAGGCTCTGTATACTTCTCCCAATAATTAAAGTCTCTGGCATTTCTAAGAACTTAAAGTTAATTTCAGCTTTCAATCAACATGTCATTAATTTACTGAAGTAAACTGAACAAGTGGTAAACTGTGACCTGTTTTCCATTAATTACGGGGCTGGGAGGTGAGCGATGGCTCAATAAAGACATTTCCAATGGGCAAAGGTCAATCACCGCCGGAATGTCTCTGCAATAACCTTACCTTTAACTAAATCTATGGGCATTATTAAAGCTGAACTCCAGGATACGTTTATATTGTTAAATCTATCGGTCATGTGATTTCTTTCTAGAATCTTGCTGTGCTTTGTGTAATTCTTCCAGATCTGTGTCGTAGTCCAGTGTGAAACTTTTCCTTCCTGTAAAAAAGACTGGTCACTGCTGCTCCATCTCCTTGTGCAGGGTAACTGGTCTTGTCGCCGCCCCCTCCTGTAGCATTCTACACGCAGCCTGTAGCAGGGCCATCTTAATAGCATCATGGGCCCCTGGGCAAAGTTATGCTCTGGGGCCCCCTACAATGATGACAGTGCAGGTCAACAGACATCAAGGGCCGGATTCAGAAAGACTTTAGGCCGGCGTATCAAAAGATACGCCGTCATAAGTACAAATGTGAGCCGTCGCATCTTTGCGCCAATTCAGAAAGCAAGATACGCCGAAAAACATGGCTTCAGTCGTCCGCCGTAACTTGCCTACGCCGGCGAATCGTGGGCACATAGTTACGCTTTACCAGTCATTATTTAGCACGCTCTCCTCTTCCCTACAGCCACCGCTGTCTCACAAGGTGTATCATGTGACCAGACTGGAGATAGCTGAAAATAAGTAAGTTCAAGGGTTAGGGGGGGGTGCAAATTACTTGTCTCGCCCCCGGCGCTGACAACCCACGCTACGCCACTGTAAAGGCGCACATTCTCTGCTCAGAAGATAAAGAGTGCATTACATACATTGAAGCCTAATGAAAACAGTACAGAGACCTTCAAAGGAAATCTCGTGGAAAAACATCTGACCCCCGGTATTCATAAGAATGTATAAAAGGGACTTTTTAATGCTGTACTCTATGAGGGTGTGAATGAATAAATCAGACCACTTCCATGTAGCGAAGGCTTGTTTGCTTGGGTTTTACTGCCGCTACAATGTACATTATATTTTATATCATAAGAATGTTGTGTGAAATGGATTGACTGCATTTATTTTATGAACCCATTTATTGGCCTATTTCAGGAAATGCACATTGTCGCAACAAGGCGAGATCCAAACCCAGCTGCTTAGGAACGCTTGTTTTATCGCTTTTTTTTTCTTTCCGCACATTACTGTGCACTGCGTTACGCAACCCATTCAAGATGAATGGACTAGCCCTCACCTCGGGGGCTGAGAGATCGGACCTGCACCTAGGGTTGCCACTTTTGCTTCAAGTCAAACCCGAACACTTTAGCTGTGTACAGCACATTTTTTATATAGTGCCTTGCGAAAGTATTCGGCCCCCTTGAACTTTGTGACCTTTTGCCACATTTCAGGCTTCAAACATAAAGATATAAAACTGTAATTTTTGGTGAATAATCAACAACAAGTGGGACACAATCATGAAGTGGAAGGAAATTTATTGGATATTTCAAACTTTGGTAACAAATAAAAAACTGAAAAATTGGGCGTGCAAAATGATTCAGCTCCCCTTTACTTTCAGTGCCGCAAACTCTCTCCAGAAGTTCAGTGAGGATCTCTGAAGGATCCAATGTTGACCTAAATGACTAATGATGATAAATAGAATCCACCTGTGTGTAATCAAGTCTCCGTATAAATGCACCTGCACTGTGATAGTCTCAGAGGTCCGTTTAAAGCGCAGAGAGCATCATGAAGAACAAGGAACACACCAGGCAGGTCCGAGATACTGTTGTGGAGAAGTTTAAAGCCGGATTTGGATACAAAAAGATTTCCCAAGCTTTAAACATCCCAAGGAGCACCGTGCAAGTGATAATATTGAAATGGAAGGAGTATCAGACCACTGCAAATCTACGAAGACCCGGCCGTCCCTCTAAACTTTCAGCTCATACAAGGAGAAGACTGATCAGAGATGCAGCCAAGAGGCCCATGATCACTCTGGATGAACTGCAGAGATCTACAGCTGAGGTGGGAGACTGTCCATAGGACAACAATCAGTCCCTGTATACTGCACAAATCTGCCCTTTATGGAAGAGTGGCAAGAAGAAAGACATTTCTTAAAGATATCCATAAAAAGTGTCCTTTAAAGTTTCCACAAGCCACCTGGGAGATACCAAACATGTGGAAGAAGGTGCTCTGCTCAGAAACCAAAATCCAACTTTTTGGCAACAATGCAAAACGTTATGTTTGGCGTAAAAGCAACACAGCTCATCACCCTGAACACACCATCCCCACTGTGAAACATGGTGGTGGCAGCATCATGGTTTGGGCCTGCTTTTCTTCAGCAGGGACAGGGAAGATGGTTAAAATTGATGGGAAGATGGATGGAGCCAAATACAGGACCATTCTGGAAGAAAAACTGATGGAGTCTGCAAAAGACCTGAGACTGGGACGGAGATTTGTCTTCCAATAAGACAATGATACAAAACATAAATCTGCAAAATCTACAATGGAATGGTTCACAAATAAACATATCCAGGCGTTAGAATGGCCAAGTCAAAGTCCAGACCTGAATCCAATCGAGAATCTGTGGAAAGAACTGAAAACTGCTGTTCACAAACGCTCTCCATCCAACCTCACTGAGCTCCAGCTGTTTTGCAAGGAGGAATGGGCAAAAATTTCAGTCTCTCGGCAAAACTGTTAGGCCTCGTACACACGATCAAATCTGTCTGCTGGAAACGGTCTGCTAGATTCGATCGTGTGTACGGGGCAAACAGACGGATTTGGCCACCCGACAGATTTCAAAGCATGCTTTGAAATCTGTCGGCTGGGAACCCGTCCGCCCGACATGTCTGCTGGTTAGTACGCTAACCAGCAGACGTGTCTTCTCGCACACGCGCCGAATGGATTCGACGCATGCGGGGAAGTGTTTTACTTCCTGGTGCGGTGACGTGGCGGCGTCAACGTCACCGCCACCGCCACGTCAGCGCGCTGTCTGCTGGCGGGGATTTTGGTTTGCTCGTGTGTACACGCGAGCAAACCAAAATGCCAGCAGACAGATCTGTTCAAATCGGTCGGTCCGACCGATTTGAACAGACACCTTTGATCGTGTGTACAAGGCCATAGATATTCAGGCGGCAGTATCTGCTCTTCCACCCACTAGATTCCAGAACTATCCACAGAGTTCTAGAAAGCAGGGGGAGGTTGCAGAACCACAGCCCCTGGGATATTTACTGGACCTGAGTCAAGGTCATCTGTAGCTGGATAGAGTTCATTGATGAACAGTAACGTTTCTTTGACTGTTCCAGATTATCAAATGTTGTTCAAAGGCTTGTTGATTTGAAGACTGTACTACCTGAATGATGTAATGTAAATGTATATTTTGAATATTTGAGATTGCTCCTTCTCTCTTTCTTTTACGCTTTCTCTCTCCTGGCTCTCTTTCTGCACAGCAGCAGAGCACCCCTCCCCCAACCCACCACAGAGGTCCTCTCCAGGCGATTAGACCTTGGACTTTGCTCCTCGACTGACACCTGAGTATTTATGGGTTGTTCTCCCATCTACTGGGCCTTGCGTCCCGAAGGATTGGTGGAAACTCTATAAATATTTCAGGCTGCCGTATCTTCTCCCCCACCCACTAGATTCTAGAACTATCCACAGAATTCTAGAAAGCAGGGGGAGGTAGCAGAACCACAGCCCTCGGAGAACTGCACAATGAACATACAACAAATGAATCCCTCCTCCTCTGTCTACAGAGGAGCCAACTAAATTTGCCTCACTAGGAGGGTGCTACAGTAGCTAATACATGCTAATAGTGTACATGCTGGACCTGAGCCAAGGTCATCTGTAGCTGGATGGAGTTCAATGATGAACATCAACGTTTCTTTGACTGTTCGAGATTATCAAATGGATTGGTGGAAACTCTATAAATATGCAGGCTGCAATATTTGCTTCTCCACCAACTAGATTCTAGAACTATCTACAGAGTTCTAGAAAGCAGAACCACAGCCATAAGAGCACTGCAGGTAGTAATATCTGCTCCTCCACCCACTAGATTCTAGAACTATCCACAGAGTTCTAGAAAGCAGACCCACAGCCCTCGGAGCACTGCAGGCAGTAATATCTGCTCCTCCACCCACTAGATTCTAGAACTGTCCACAGAGTTCAAGAAAGCAAAACCATAGCCCTTGGAGAACTGCAGACAGTAATAACTGCTCCTCCACCCACTATATTCTAGAACTATCCACAGAGTTCTAGAAAGCAGAACCACAGCCATAAGAGCACTGCAGGTAGTAATACCTGATCCTCCACCCACTAGATTCTAGAACTATCCACAGAGTTCTAGAAAGCAGAACCACAGCCATAAGAGCACTGCAGGTAGTAATACCTGATCCTCCACCCACTAGATTCTAGAACTATCCACAGAGTTCTAGAAAGCAGAACCACAGCCATAAGAGCACTGCAGGTAGTAATACCTGATCCTCCACCCACTAGATTCTAAAACTATCCACAGAGTTCAAGAAAGCAGAACCATAGCCCTTGGAGAACTGCAGGCAGTAATAACTGCTCCTCCACCCACTAGATTCTAGAACTATCTACAGAGTTCTAGAAAGCAGAACCACAGCCCTCGGAGCACTGCAGGGAGTAATATCTGCTCCTCCTCCCACTAGATTCTAGAACCATCCACAGAGTTCTACAGTAGAAAGCAGAACCACAGCCCTCGGAGCACTGCAGGCAGTAATATCTGCTCCTCCACCCACCAAATATTAGAACTATGCTGTAATGTAAATTTATATTTGACATATTTTTACAATAATAAAAAAAAAAAACCTTGCCCCCCCACAATTGTGTTTTGGATAAATAGGAAAGGATGGAACCCTTGATGGGTTTTTGACAGTGTGTGGTCCTGCTCGGCAGAATCTCGATCACTTCATAGCTGCATCATAGAGTTGCGCATGAAAATATTCTTTAACGCGGTCGCGAAGAGCTTAACATATGCAAAATGTTGTTCCTTTGCATATAGGGGATAAATTAGAACAGCTGGTGAAGTTCTTGCTTTCTAGTTAGAGATCATTTCCTTATTTAAATTAGATTTACACCCTAACTGGAAGGCAATTAAGTTTACAGAAACATTGTGAATCATAAAAAATAGGCATATATGTTACTATTTTTTTTTTTTCATATTTTTTTTTTTTACCATTTTTCTTCGTTGAAATTATTTGGAATGGAAAAGCGGGACTTTAAAGGTACCAACAACTCAGTTTTATAAAAAAAAATATATACATTTTATTTTAGAATACGCTCCTTTTAAATTCAATAGCTGTTCATAAAGATATATCATCCACTTCTCACTCTACATGTTTCGCTCAGAGGAGCTTCCTCAGGAGCTTTCGGAAGTGTCGCATGAGGTTGAAATACTACAAAAGAAACCACAAGCATAAGAAGATTATACTTGACAATGTTTGAGAGAAAACTGTCAAAAAATATTTATACAAATATACATAAGTATAGGGTTGTCCCGATACCACTTTTTTGAGACCAAGTACAAGTACCGATACTTTTTTTCAAGTACTCGCCGATACCGATTACCGATACTTTTTTTTAATGTCATGTCACAGTGGCAGTATTTTTTTTTTCGGAAAATGTAGGAGTCAGGTTTAGCGGGTTTAGCCTACCCCCGCTCTCCATTCTGACAAATTGAGGGGGGAAAGCAGCACGGAGGGGGGAAGACAGCATGGAGGGGGGAAGACAGCACGGAGGGGAGAAGACAGCACAGAGCACAGAGGGTGGAAGACAGCACAGAGCACGGAGGTGGGAAGGCAGTATGGTGCACAGAGGGGGAAAACAGCACAAAGGGGGAAGACAGCACGGAGGGGGGAAGACAGCTTGGAGCACAGAGAGGGGAAGACAGCACGGAGGGGGGAAGATAGCACGGAGTGGGGAAGACAGCACGGAGCATAGAGGGGAAGGGGGAAGACAGCACAAAGGGAGGAAGACAGCACGAAGCACAGAGGGGGAAGACAGCACGGAGCACAGAGGTGGGAAGACAGCACGGAGGGGGAAGACAGCACGGAGCACTGAGGGGGAAGACAGCACGGAGGGGGAAAACAGCATGGAGCACGGAGGGGGGAAGACAGCATGGAGCACGGAGGGGGGAAGACAGTACAGAGCACAGAGGGGGGAAGACAGCATGGAGGGTGGAAGACAGCACGGAGCACGGAGGGGGGAAGACAGCACGGAGGGGGGAAGACAGCACAGAGCATGGAGGGGGGAAGACAGCACGGAGCACGGAGGGGGGAAGACAGCACAGAGCACGGAGGGGGGAAGACAGCACAGAGCACGGAGGGGGGAAGACAGCATGGAGCACGTAGGGGGAAAGACAGCACAAAGGGGGGAAGACAGCACAGAGGGGGAAGACAGCACCAATCACGAGGGGGAAGACATCATGGAGGATGGAGGGGGGAAGAAAGCATGGATGGGGACAGTCATCCGTGCGGCTTTTTGGGGAAATTACGAGCACCGATCACCTCTGTATAACTAAACAAAACAGCTAAAAAGGGCCAGATTGGTGCTTGCAATGGAGGGGGAAGACAACATGGAGCATGGAGGGGGGAAGACAGCACGAAGCACAGAGGGGGGAAGACAGCATGGAGGGGGAAGACAGCACGGAGGGGAAAGACAGCACGGAAGGGGAAGACAGCATGGAGCAATGAGGGGGAAAACAGTATAGAGGGGGGAAGACAGCATGGAGCACGGAGGGGGGAAGACAGCATGGAGCACAGAGGGGGGAAGACAGCACGGAGCACGGAGGGGGGGAAGACAGCACGGAGGGGAAAGACAGCACGGAGGGGGGAAGACAGTACGAAGCACGGAGGGGGGAAGACAGCACGGAGGGAGGAAGACACCACGGAGCACGGAGGGGGGAAGACAGCACGGAGGGGGAGGACAGCACGGAGGGGGGAAGACAGCACGAATCAAGGAGGGGGAAGACAGCACGGAGGGGGAGGACAGCACGGAGGGGGGAAGACAGCACGAATCAAGGAGGGGGAAGATAGCATAGAGGATGGAGGGGGGAAGAAAGCAGAAAGAGGGGGACAGTCATCGGTGCGGCTTTGGGGGAAATTACAAGCACTGATCACCTCTGTATAACTAACCAAAACAGCTAAAAAGGGGTAGATTGGTGCTTGCAACTCCCCTGCCGCGCCGATCACCCTGATTGCCAAGGTATCTGGTGAAGCATCGGAGCATTTCCCCAAATACAAGTACTCAGAGAAATGCTTGGTATCGGTACCCATACCGATACTAGTATCGGGACATCCCTACATAAGTAGATCAAGAAATTAAATAAAACTTTAATTACAAAGAAATATATAATAAATAATAAATATATACTAATAAGCTTAAAATGCATGCCGCCCCCCCCCCCCCTCCTCACCGGGCGCTTCAGCTTGAGGAGGTAACTCAAGTTTATTGTCAAGGCCGATCATAAACTCGGGACAAGAATAATGAATTCCTGACTATTCCCATGATTCTAAATATCTGCGGCACGGAGCCACATGAAACAATGACATGTTATTAAACTTATACTTCCGCGCCGCGCTCAGCGGTGTAAGCAGTTTTTTTAAGAAAGTCTCTGACAATACCACGGGGGACGTGTTTGAAATGGAGCCAATCTAATTAAATGCAAGCATTTTTTTTTTTTTTATTTGAAAGGAAATGGCAGAAATGTAAAGAAAAAAAAAAAAAACTTGGGAAACTTTTACAATTAGGTGTTAATAAAGGGAAGCGGTGGGCGGCGCGGAAACCGATCACAGCGAAGGTGAAACGCGAAAGTCAATTTATTTATGGCCCAAAATACTCTACATTTGTATATTAAAATTAATGTTTTTTTTTTTATGCTTTAGGTTTATGTAAGGGGAGAGCGTTGGACCTTGTCGGCCATTTTTTTTAACCACTTCAATACTAGGCATTTTTACCCCCTTCCTGCCCAGGTCAATTTTCGGCTTTCAACGCAGATAATGCAACGTTGTAACCATATGACATTTTTATCTTTTTTTTTTTCATACAACTAGAGCTTTCTTTTGGTGGTATTTAACCACTTCCCGCCCGGCCTATAGCAGAATGACGCCCGGTGGTGGTTCAGTTATCCTGATTGGGCGTCATATGACGTCCAGCCGCCGTGCGCCCGTGGGGGCGCACATCGTGGAGATCGGTGGTGTGGTACGTCAGTCTGACACACCGCTACACCGATCTCGGAAAAGAGTCTCTGACGGAGTCTCTTTACCACGTGATCAGCCGTGTCCAATCACGATGTAACCAGGAGGAGCCGTTGATCAGCTTTTCCTCACTCGCGTCTGACAGACACAAATAGAGGAGAGCCGATCTGGTGCTGCTCTCCTGACAAGAGTGAGGGGGTCTGTGCTGATTGTTTTTTTACCAGCATAGCCCCCCCAGGATGCCGCCAGGACCACCAGGGAAGGCCACAACACTGGACCACCAGGTATGCCACCCTAGACCACCAGGGAAATGCCAATCAGTGCCCAGGCAGCTGCCAATCAGTGCCAATCCTAAATGCCTGCCAGTGCCATCAGGGCCGCCATCAGGGGGGTACAGGCAGTACACCTGTAAGGGGCCCGGTGGTCCCCAGTGGCCCGGATGGCATCCCACTTTTTTTATTTTTTGTGCGTCAGCACTCAAACCCCCCTGACCCTAATTCGCAGTGGCAGCCCCCAGCTACGTGGTGCACCCACTTCTCAACTTGCGACACTCTCAATTTGCGGTGGCCCTTGGTTGCAAGGCTTTCTCCCTGGTGTGGAGTGTCGTGCTCACCCCCTCCTTTGAACTACAGGAGAGTCAGAACACCCTCTAACACACAGCTTCTTTCTCTAACTGCAACATAGAGAGCGTCCTGACTCTCCTGTAATCCAAGGGAAGGGGGCGAGCATGACACTCCACACCGGGGAGAAAGCCTTGCAACCAAGGGGGGGTTGTGCTGCCACCGCAAATTGAGAGTGTCGCAAGTTGAGAACCGGGGGTGGCACGTATCGAAAATCTGGGGGGGGGGGGGGGGGGGGCTGGCACTGCGAATTAGGGTCAGGGGGGGAACACTCCACACCAGGGAGAATGCCTTGCATTACTGTGTGGAGTTACAGACAGGAGAACAGGAAGTGAGGATTTCTCAGAAGAAATAAGGACATTTAAAAGCAAAATGGAAGGATGAGGTAAGTGAAGGAGCACTGCACTAAGGTAAAGGAAGATATTTAGGGAAAAAAAAATGTTTTCCTTTACAACCCCTTTAATAAACTTCTTCCCTTCGGAACATTTTTTCTGCTGCACTTTCAGGCATCTGATTTGTGTTTTTATACATATATATATAAAGCTGTATGTTTATTATGGTTCCTGACCATTCTTGTGTTCTGTGTTTGTTCTTTTCTTTAGTTTTTTTGTGCATTCAGTTATCTGACAATGATAAACAATTTGAGGCTTTATCTTTCGCTTCGATTTTATTTTTACTGTCTTTTTCCTACTGTGATAAAAGTAAAATAATAAAAAAAAAAAAAAAAAAAAATACTTTCTCTGCTCCCTCCATGTGTTGTTGCTAGGTTTTATTTTCCACAGAATGAAAAAAAGAATACAATAAAAAAAAGTGGTTATTTTGGGTTTTGTATTTTATGTGAAAAAGTAAAGGCAAGAAAGGACGAAAGAATGAAAGAAATAAAGGCCAAAAGAAAGGACGAAAGAAAAGACAAAGAAAAAAGATAAGAAGAATGGAAGAAGGGACAAAAGAAAGGATGAAAGAAAAGACAAAGAACAAAAGATAAGAAGAATGGAAGAAGGGACAAAAGAAAGGATGAAAGAAAAAAATATATATGTATAAAAAGAATGAAAGAAAGGGCGAAAGAAAGAATGAAAGAAAGGATGACAGGACAAAGGAAAGAAAGAAGGAAAGGATGAAAAAAAGGATAAAAAGAATGAAAGAAGAGACAAGAGAAAGAATGGATGAAAGGACGAAAGAAAGGATGAAATAAAGGACGAAAGAATGGATGAAAGGACGAAAGAAAGGATGGAAAAATGGATGAAAGGACGAAAGAAAAGATGAAAGAAAAGACTAAAGAAAGGATGACAGGACAAAGGAAAGAAAGAAGGAAAGGATGAAAAAAAGGATAAAAAGAATGAAAGAAGGGACAAGAGAAAGAATGAAAGAAAGGACAAAAGGATGAAAGAAAGGACGAAAGACAGGATGAAAGGAAGGATGAACAAAAGGACAAAAGAAAGGACAAAAGAATGGATGAAACAAATGGACGAAAGGACGAAAGAAAGGATGAAAAAATGGATGAAAGAAAGGACGAAAGAAAGGATGAAAGAATGGATGAAAGAAAGGACAAAAAAAGGATGAAAAAATGGACAAAAGGACAAAAGAACAAAAGAAAGGATGAAAGAAAGGACTAAAGAAAGGACGAAAGAAAGGATGAAAGAAAGGATGAAAGAAAGGATGAAAGGACTAAAGAAAGGACTAAAGAAAGGACGAAAGAAAGGATGAAAGAAAGGATGAAAGAATGGATGAAAGGACAAAAGAAAGGACGAAAGAAAGGACGAAAGAAAGGACGAAAGAAATGATGAAAGAAAGGACTAAAGAAAGGATGAAAGAATGGATGAAAGGATGAAAGAATGGATAAAAGAAAGGATGAAAGAAAGGATGAAAGAAAGGATGAAAGAAAGGATGAAAGAAAGGACAAAAGAAAGGATGAAAGAAAGGATGAAAGAAAGGACAAAAGAAAGGATGAAAGAAAGGACTAAAAAAAGGATGAAAGAATGGATGAAAGAAAGGACAAAAGAAAGGATGAAAGAATGGATGAAAGAAAGGACAAAAGAAAGGATGAAAGAATGGATGAAAGAAAGGACTAAAGAAAGGACTAAAGAAAGGATGAAAGAATGGATGAAAGAAAGGACTAAAGAAAGGACTAAAGAAAGGATGAAAGAATGGATGAAAGAAAGGACAAAAGAAAGGATGAAAGAATGGACGAAAGGACGAAAGAATGGACAAAAGAAAGGATGAAAAAATGGACGAAAGGACAAAAAAGGGCGAAAGAAAGGACGAAAGAATGGATGAAAAAAAGGACTAAAGAAAGGATGAAAGAATGGATGAAAGGACGAAAGAAAGGACAAAATAAAGGATGCAAGAATAGATGAAAGAAAGAACAAAAGAAAGGATGAAAAAAAGGACTAAAGAAAGGATGAAAGAAAGGACAAAATAAAGGATGAAAAAAAGGATGAAAAAAAGGACGAAAGAAAGGATGAAAGAATGGATGAAAGGACGAAAGAAAGGATGAAAGAAAGGACAAAAGAAAGGATGCAAGAATGGATGAAAGAAAGGACAAAAGAAAGGATGAAAAAATGGACGAAAGGACGAAAGAAAGGATTAAAAAAAAAAGGATGAAAGAAAGGATGAAAGAAAGGATGAAAGAATAAAAGAAAGGACGAAAGAAAGCATGAAAGAATGGATGAAAGATAAGACAAAAGAAAGGATGAAAGAATGGATGAAAGGACGAAAGAAAGCATGAAAGAATGGATGAAAGATAAGACAAAAGAAAGGATGAAAGAATGGATGAAAGGACGAAAGAAAGGATGATTTTTTTTTCTTTAAAAGATGAAAGAAAGGACAAACGAATGGAAAGAAAGGACAAAAGAAAAGATAAAAAGAATGAAAAAAGGAATAAGAAAAAGGAAATTTAGAAAATTTAGAAAAAAAAAAAAACTGTGGTGATCAAATACCACCAGAAGAAAGCTCTATTTGTCTCCAAAAAATGGTAACATTTTTAATTGGGTACAACATTGCATGAACGCGCAATTGTCATTCAAACTGTGAAGGGGGTAAAATGCCCGGTATTGAAGTGGTTATTTAGCCCTGATATATTTATATGACATGTTTTGTTTTGTTTTTTCCTGATAATCAGAACCAAATTCCCAATACGACTAGAGGTTTGTAAATCGTATTCCGCATCATTTTAATGAGTAAAAACCACCGAGTGAGCCGCGAGATTTCAGAGACATAATAATAAACATCAGAAAAATGTGAGATTGTCACCTGGAACTCTGTGTTCCCCCCGGAGCTCACAAACAAGACCGATGTTTTATTTATCAGTCTACAGGATGTTCCAGGTAATTAAAGGAATAAAGACCAATGTATATTTCATGGCAGATCAATACTTATCCAGGTCAGAGACGTCTGTTTATATCGGATATTTTACTTTTATTTTTTTCTCCTTTTTAGATATTTTTTCCTCTATTATATATTTTACTTTTATTTATTTTTTCTAATTTTTATTAAAAAAATGTTGTTTAATTTATACATATATATATTTTTTTTTTACAGAGAACATAAAAACAATGTTTTAACCACTTCAGCCCCCGGACCATTTGGCCCAAAGACCTGGCCCCTTTTCGCGATTCGGCACTGCGTCGCTTTAACTGACAATTGCGCGGTTGTACGACGTGGCTCCCAAACAATTTAGATGTCTTTTTTTCCCACAAATAGAGCTTTCATTGGGTGGTATTTGATCACCTCTGTGGTTTTTATTTTTTTTACGCTATAAAAACCAAAATAGACAATTCCCCCCAAAAAATGTAAAAATACAGGGTTAGATGGTTAGAGTTAGGGCTTAGGGTTAGGGTTTAGGGTTAGGGTTTCCCATTGAAGTATATGGCTAGGACTCTGGAATTGGGTTAGGGTTAGGGTTAGGGTTCGGCTTAGGGTTTCCCATTGAAGAATATGGCTAGGACTCAGGACCTACCCCAGAGGTCAAAGGTCAGAAGGGGGGTTCCCAGAGGTCAAAGGTCACATGGTGGTGCTGACCCACCCCCACCAAAGTGTACCGCCTACCCCAACTAAGTCGGGGAATGAACAAGTCAGGGAATGAACAAGTCGGGGTAAGCATCTTGCACGTGAACCCTAACCTCCTAAGGGCTTAGGGTTAGGGTTTTGAGTTAGGTTTTCCCATTGAAGAATATGGCTAGGACTCAGGAACTGGGTTCGGCTTAGGGTTTCCCATTGAAGAATATGGCTAGGACTTAGGAATTGGAACAGGGACATCCCCCAGAGGTCAAAGGTCAGAAGGCGGGTTCCCAGAGGTCAAGGGTCACAGGGCGTGGCTGACCCACCCCCACCAAAGTGTACCACCTACCCCAACTAAGTCGGGGATTGAACAAGTCGGGGAGTGAACAAGTCGGGGTAATCGTCTTGCGCGCAAACCCTAACTCTAACCCCCTAACCCTTTTTTTTTTACTAGTAATGGCGGCGATCTGCAATAGAGAGGGTCTACCAGATCGGTCATGTCAGTGGGGATTAAGGTCCCAGTGAATGTCAGGAAGTCTGTGAGGTGGGTGTAGACGTTGGAAGTTTTTGTTGTTAAGCCCCTCCCACAAACGAACAGGCCTTAAAGGACCTGTCATTGACAGTTTGGTGTCAGATACCAGTGTACCTTCAGAGGTCCAATGGAGTCCATGCCTGGACTGGTTATAGTGGCATATTGGCAGTTTGGTGCCAGATACCACAGCGTACCTTCAGAGGTCTAGTGGAGTCCATGCCTGGACAGGTTATGAGGGAAGGGAGTCAGCGCTCCAGGTGGGTCTGATGAGCAATTGGGAACTTTTTAGGAAACCAAGGGTGCTGGCAATGCACTAGGCAAATGTGAAGATTCGAAAGGGATGGACAGCCGCACTTCAAAAAAACGTCTAAAGTTGTCTTGGTAAAATCAATGGGAATGCATCATAGAATACAGCCAAAAGGATCGGGAAAAAGAGCAGCCAGGTTATAGTGGCATATTAACAGTTGGGTGCCAGGTACCACAGCGTACCTTCAGAGGTCTAGTGGAGTCCATGCCTGGATGGGTTATGGTGGCATATTGACAGTTTGGTGCCAGACATCACAGCGTACCTTCAGATGTCTAGTGAAGTCCATGCCTGGATGGGTTATGGTGGCATATTGACAGCTTGGTGCCAGATACCACAGCACACCTTCAGAGGTCTAGTGGAGTCCATGCCTGGTCGGGTTATGGCAGGATACTGACAGTTTGGTGCCAGATACCACAGCTTACCTTCAGAGGTCAAGTGGAATCCATGCCTGGACGTGTTATGGTGGCATATTGACAGCTTGGTGCCAGGTACCACAGCTTACCTTTAGAGGTCTAGGGGAGTCCATGGTCAGGTTATAGTGGCATATTGACAGTTTGGTGCCAGACATCACAGCGTACCTTCAGATGTTTAGTGAAGTCCATGCCTGGATGGGTTATGGTGGCACATTGACAGTTTGGTGCCAGGTACCACAGCTTACCTTCAGAGGTCTAGTGGAGTCCATGCCAGGATGGGTTATGGTGGCATATTGACAGTTTGGTGCCAGGTACCAAAGCGTACCTTCAGAGGTCTAGTGGAGTCCATGCCTGGATGGGTTATGGTGGCACATTGACAGCTTGGTGCCAGATACCACAGCGTACCTTCAGAGTTCTAGTGGAGTCCATGCCTGGATGGGTTATGGTGGCATATTGACAGTTGGGTGCCAGGTACCACAGCTTACCTTCAGAGGTCAAGTGGAATCCATGCCTGGACGTGTTATGTTGGCATATTGACAGCTTGTTGCCAGGTACCACAGCTTACCTTTAGAGGTCTAGGGGAGTCCATGGTCAGGTTATAGTGGCATATTGACAGTTTGGTGCCAGACATCACAGCGTACCTTCAGATGTCTAGTGAAGTCCATGCCTGGATGGTTTTTGGTGGCTTACTGACAGCTTGGTGCCAGATACCACAGCGTACCTTCAGAGGTCTAGTGGAGTCCATGCCTGGATGGGTTATGGTGGCATATTGACAGCTTGGTGCCAGATACCACAGCACACCTTCAGAGGTCTAGTGAAGTCCATGCCTGGATGGGTTATGGTGGCATATTGACAGTTGGGTGCCAGGTACCACAGCGTACCTTCAGAGGTCTAGTGGAGTCCATGCCTGGATGGGTTATGGTGGATAATGACAGTTTGGTGCCAGATACCACAGTGTACCTTCAGAGGTCTAGTGAAGTCTGTGCCTTGGCAGGTTATGGTGGCATATTGACAGTTTGGTGCCAGGTACCACAGCTTACCTTCAGAGGTCTAGTGGAGTCCATTCCTGGACAGGTTATGGTGGCACATTGACAGCTTGGTGGCAGGTACCACAGCGTACCTTCTAGTGGAGTCCATGCCTAGTCGAGTTTTGGTGGGCGGTCATAATGCTATGACTACTCATCGATGTATATATCTAGTGTGTAACAAAGCTGGGAACTGTATGCAAAGTTTCCAGAAGGGCAATTTAAAGCAAATCCAGGAGAATGGAGAAGTGACACCTCATCCAACACGGGAGCACCACCTGAAAGCATTTACAATTCCTTTTTATCCATGGAAGACGGTGACAGAGTAATTGTACCTTGTGCATAGCTTTTGTCCCAGCGTGATTCTCGCTCGCAATCCCAATACTCAATGTGACTGGATAATCTGTTCTTTTCTTTTCTATTTTTTTTTTTAGTTGTGTTAAGCGATTCAGTCATTTTATGGACAGGTGTGAAAGGTTTAAATCATTTCTTGCTTATTCTTTGCCACTAAATGTGATTTTGTCACAAAACGGCAAGCTGAGTTTTTACAGGTGTCAAGCAGTTGGCGGGAGGCAAAGTGCGTGCTACTAAGTTTGGAATAAAAGGCGGCGGGTAGCAAATGTTTAAATGTAGGAAGGTGTCCAGAGCTAACATTTCAATAGACTTGTATGGGGCACAGACTGGCCAATCATTTGTCACGTGCAACTGCATTCCATGTAGTTGTTGGTATCTCAGCACAAGGAGTATACAAGGAGTATACAAAGAATATACAAGGAGTATACAAGAAGTATACAAGGAGTATACAAGGAGTATACAAGAAGTATACAAGGAGTATACAAGAAGTACACAAGAAGTAAACAAGGAGTATACAAGGGGTTTACAAGAAGTATACAAGGATTATACAAGGAGTTTACAAGGAGTATACAAGGAGTATACAAGAAGTATACAAGGAGTATACAAAGATTATACAAGGAGTATACAAGAAGTATACAAGGAGTATACACAGATTATACAAGGAGTATACAAGAAGTATACAAGGAGTATACAAGGAGTATACAAGTATACAAGGAGTATACAAGGAGTTTACAAGGAGTATACAAGGAGTATACAAGGAATATACAAGGAGTTTACAAGACGTACACAAGAAGTAAACAAGGAGTATACAAGGAGTTTACAAGAAGTATACAAGGATTATACAAGGAGTTTACAGGGAGTATACAAGGAGTATACAAGAAGTATACAAGGAGTATACAAAGATTATACAAGGAGTATACAAGAAGTATACAAGGAGTATACAAGGATTATACAAGAAGTATACAAGGAGTATACAAGGAGTTTACAAGGAGTATACAAGGAGTATACAAGAAGTATACAAGGAGTTTACAAGAAGTATACAAGGAGTTTACAAGAAGTATACAAGGAGTATACAAAAAGTATACAAGGAGTTTACAAGAAGTATACAAGGAGTATACACGGAGTATACAAGGAGTATACAAGAAGTACACAAGAAGTATACAAGGAGTATACAAGAAGTATACAAGGAGTTTACAAGGAGTATACAAGGAGTATACAAGGAGTACACAAGAAGTATACAAGGAGTATACAAGAAGTATACAAGGAGTTTACAAGGAGTATACAAGGAGTATACAAGGAGTATACAAGAAGTACACAAGAAGTATACAAGGAGTATACAAGAAGTATACAAGGAGTTTACAAGAAGTATACAAGGAGTATACAAGGAGTTTACAAGGAGTTTACAAGGAGTATACAAGGAGTTTACAAGGAGTTTACAAGGAGTATACAAGGAGTTTACAAGGAGTTTACAAGGAGTATACAAGGAGTATACAAGAAGTATACAAGGAGTTTACAAGAAGTATACAAGGATTATACAAGGAGTATACAAGGAGATTACAAGGAGTTTACAAGGAGTATACAAGGAGTTTACAAGGAGTATACAAGGAGTATACACGGAGTATACAAGGAGTATACAAGAAGTACACAAGAAGTATACAAGGAGTATACAAGAAGTATACAAGGAGTTTACAAGGAGTATACAAGGAGTACAAGGAAGTATACAAGGAGTATATACAAGGAGTATACAAGGAGATTACAAGGAGTATACAAGGAGTATACAAGGAGTACACAAGAAGTACAAGGAGTATACAAGAAGTATACAAGGAGTTTACAAGGAGTATACAAGGAGTATACAAGGAGTATACAAGGAGTATACAAGGAGTACAAGGAGTATACAAGAAGTACACAAGAAGTATACAAGGAGTATACAAGGAGTTACAAGGAGTACAAGGAGTATACAAGGAGTACAAGGAGTACAAGGAGTACACAAGAAGTATACAAGGAGTATAAAAGAAGTATACAAGGAGTTTACAAGGTACACAAGTATACAAGGAGTATACAAGGAGTATACAAGAAGTATACACAAGAAGTATACAAGGAGTTTATACAAGAAGTATACAAGGAGTTTATACAAGAAGTATACAAGGAGTACACAAGAAGTACAAGGAGTTTACAAGGAGTTTACAAGGAGTATACAAGGAGTTTACAAGGAGTTTACAAGGAGTATACAAGGAGTTTACAAGGAGTTTACAAGGAGTATACAAGGAGTATACAAGAAGTATACAAGGAGTTTACAAGAAGTATACAAGGATTATACAAGGAGTATACAAGGAGATTACAAGGAGTATACAAGGAGTATACAAGGAGTATACAAGGAGTTTACAAGGAGTATACAAGGAGTTTACAAGGAGTATACAAGGAGTATACAAGGAGTATACAAGAAGTATACAAGGAGTTTACAACAAGTATACAAGGGGCCAGATTCACGTAAAGAGGCGTATCTTTGCGCGGGTGTATCAAGGAGTATACAAGGAGTCAAGGAGTTACAAGGAGTAGAGTATACAAGGAGTATACAAGGAGTATACGAAGTATACAAGGAGTTTACAACAAGTATACAAGGGGCGTAAAAGAGGCTTCTTTGCGCGGGTGTATCCAACGCCGCCGTAACTTGCGCCCAAAGTTACGGCGGCGTAGCGTAAATGGTCCGGCGTAAGCCCAGGTAAATCAAAGTAGCCTTGGAGTGGGCGTGTTGTATGGTAATCAACCATGACCCCACGTAAATGACATTTCTAACGAACGGCCAAATGCGCCCCCTTTCTGGAATTTATAAATCCTTTGGGGGACTATAGTTCATACTGATGTGGGCTCTTCTACTTCCACTAACAACAACAAGGCACTATTCCTTCCACTGACACCAACAGTCAGGCATAACTCCATCCACTGACAACAATGGGGCACTACTCCTCACAATGATATCAAAGATGAGGGACCACTTCTTCCACCCTTTCACTGACACCAATAATGGGACACCATTTCTTTTTTAAGGGGCATCCTACGGCAAAAAGTAAAAAAAAAATCCATAGTAGACCCTTATCTGAGCATGCAGCCTGGCAGGTTAGGAAAGGGGACCTGAACCATACCAGCTCACATTCCATACCCCGCCCCAAAGCACCTTCCCCTTATGTTGATGGGGACAAGGGTTTCTTCCTCACTACCCCAGTGTGTGGTTGTAAGGTAACGTCGCTTTGCCCAGCGGTTAAGGTATTTGGGTGCATGATGTAACACTCTAATTACTCCTAATTTTCGTTGATACAACTGATATTTCAAGATGTCAGTCTGAATCCCAATAAAAGTTTCAACCCAAAAAATGATTTAGGTCTGCATAAAAAAATTTGATTTTTAAATGTCTTAGTTCTTTATAACAGTCCAACCTTTTCTCGCTAAGGTTGTAGGAAAGGTTGCCATCTCATCCCTTTGTCATGATCATTTAAGTGTTTCTGCTCTCTATTCTAGCACCCGGGTGTTGCCTGTTGCATCCTCCCTGTGCTGCCTTCCCCCCTCCGTGCTGCTTTCTCCCCTCCGTGCTGCTTTCCCCCTTCCCTGCTGTCTTCCCCCCTCTGTGCTGTCTTCCCTCCTTCGTGCTCTGTGCTGTCTTCCCCCCTCCATCCTCCATGCTCTCTTCCCCCTCTGTGGTCCGTGCTGTCTTCCCCCTCCGTGCTCCGTACTGTCTTCCCCCTCCGTGCTCCGTACTGTCTTCCCCTCAGTGCTCTGTGCTGCTTTCCCCCTCCGTGCTCTTTTCCCCCCTCCGTGCTGCTTTCCCCTCTCCGTGCTCCGTGCTGTCTTCCCCCCTTCGTGCTCTGTGCTGTCTTCCCCCTCTGTGGTCCATGCTGTCTCCCCCCATGTGCTGTCTCCCCCCTCCGTGCTCCGTGCTGTCTTCCCCCTCTGTGCTCCGTGCTGTCTTTCCCCTCCGTGCTGTCTTCCGCCTCTGTGCTCCGTGCTGCTTTCCCCCCTCTGTGCTGCTTTCCCCCCTCCGTGCAGCTTTCCCCCCTCCGTGCTCCTTTCCCCCCTCTGTGCTCTTTTCCCCCCTCCGTGTTCCGTGCTGTCTTCCCCCCTCTGTGCTCTGTGCTGTCTTCCCCCTCTGTGGTCAGTGCTGTCTTCCCCCTCTGTGCTCTGTGCTGCTTTCCCCCCTCCGTGCTGCTTTCCCCCCTCCGTGCTCCGCGCTGTCTTCCCCCCTTCGTGCTCTGTGCTGTCTTTCCACTCTGTGGTCCATGCTGTCTCCCCCCATGTGCTGTCTTCCCCCCTCTGTGCTCCGTGCTGTCTTCCCCCTCCGTGCTGTCTTCCCCCTCTGTGCTCCGTGCTGCTTTCCCCCCTCCGTGCTGCTTTCCCCCCTCCGTGCAGCTTTCCCCCTTCCCTGCTGTCTTCCCCCCTCTGTGCTGTGTGCTGTCTTCCCCCTCCGTGCTGTCTTTCCCCTCTGTGCTCCATGCTGCTTTCCCCCCTCCGTGCAGCTTTCCCCCCTCCGTGCTCCTTTCCCCCCTCCGTGCTCTTTTCCCCCTCCGTGCTCCATGCTGTCTTCCCCCCTCTGTGCTCTGTGCTGTCTTCCCCCTCTGTGGTCCATGCTGTCTTCCCCCCTCTGTGCTCTGTGCTGTCTTCCCCCTCTGTAGTCCATGCTGTCTTCCCCCCTCTGTGCTCTGTGCTGTCTTCCCCCTCTGTGGTCCATGCTGTCTTCCCCCTCCATGCTGCTTTCCCCCCTCCGTGCTGCTTTCCCCCTCCGTGCTCCGCGCGGTCTTCCCCCCTCCGTGCTCTGTGCTGTCTTCCCCCTCTGTGGTCCGTGCTGTCTTGTCCCTCCGTGCTCTGTGCTGTCTTCCCCCCTCCGCGCTCCGTGCTGCTTTCCCTCCCTCTCCCCCCTCAACTTGTCAGGATGGAGAGCGGAGGTAGGAGCCGATAAACCCGGTTTCTACCTTTTCCGAATGAACAGAGTCAGTGATCACTCACATAACTGAGCATCGTAACCCGTGTTTACGATGCTTCCGTTTATGAATGGAGAGGAGCTTCTCCCCATTCATTTTATCTGAGGCTGCAGAGAAATTGACTGGGGAATCTATGTCCCTAGTCCCTTTCTCTGTCTTAAAGGGGAGATGTCGGAGGTCTTATAAGACCCATGATATCTCACCAAAGACCCCCAACAGGGCTGATTAGCTTCTGGCACTGCGTCGCTTTAACTGACAATTGCGCGGTCGTGCGACGTGGCTCCCAAACAAATTTGGCGTCCTTTTTTCCCCACAAATAGAGCTTTCTTTTGGTGGTATTTGATCACTCTGCGGTTTTTATTATAGTGCGCTATAAACAAAAAAAGAGCGACAATTTTGAAAAAAAGTCAATATTTTTTACTTGTTACTATAATAAATAGCCAATTTTTTTTTATTTTTTTAAACATTTTTTTTTCTCAGTTTAGGCCGATACGTATTATTCTACATATTTTTGGTAAAAAATAAAAAAAAATCGCAAAAGGCAAAAAGTTATAGCGCTTACAAAATAGGGGACAGAATTATTATTATTTTTTATTATTATTTTTTTTTTACTAGTAATGGCGGCGATCTGCGATTTTTATTGGGACTGCGACGTTATGGAGGACACATCGGACACTTTTGACACATTTTTGGCGCCATTCACATTTATACTGCGATCAGTGCTATAAAAATGCACCGATTACTGTATAAATGTAACTGGTAGTGAAGGGGTTAACACTAGGGGGGCATGGAAGGGGTTAAATGTGTATCCTGGGTGTGTTCTAACTGTGGGGGGAGGGGGGGGGTGACTGGGGGAGGTGTGTCCCTATGTACAAGGGACACAGATCGGTCTCCTCTCTCCCCTGACAGGACGCTGTTTCTGTGTTTACACACAGAGATCCACGTCTTGTCCCTGTAGCCGCCGAATTGCGAGTGCCCGGCGGACATCGCGGCCGCCAGGCACGCGCATCGGTATCTCAGGGATGCAGCGGGCACGCGCACGCCGCCAGCGGTGCTCGCGCGCCCTCTAGTGGCTAGGAATAGCACAGGGCGCATATAAGCGCCCTGTCAGAGATTCAGAACCACCCGACGGCCGCATATATTCGTACGGCCGTCGGGAAGTGGTTAAAAAAAGAAAAAACATGCAGTAAATTTTTTTTTTTTTAAATAATAAAAATGTAAATAAAAAAAACACACTGAAAATCACCCCCCCCCCCCCTAAAAATAAATAAAATAAATCACTGTAAATAAAAAAATAAATAAAAATAAAAATTCTGTATAAAAAAAATATCGGTACTTATATTCAGTCTCAAAAAAGTTGTATCGGGACAACCCTAATTAATACAGAACCTGTTTAATTAATATGTTTTCAGGTTTAAAGGGATGAGATGGCAACCCTAGGTTGTAGGCTGTAGTGTTGAGCAGAATATGCCATATTCGATTTTGCGATATATCTCGAATATATAGTCGAATATTCGAGATATATTCGCTAAATACGAATATTCGTGATATTTTTTGGAAATGAAATGATTGCGAATTATCGCTATTGCGAATGCGAATTGCGAATGCGAATGCGAAATTTCGAGAAATGCGGAATGGAGCACTCTGATTGGCTCAGAATATTCGTGATATTTTATAGTACAAAATAATTGCGAATATTCGAGAAATGCGGAATGGAGCACTCTGATTGGCTCAGAATATTCTTGATATATTACAATACAAAATAATTGTGAATATTCGAGAAATGCGGAATGGAGCACTCTGATTGGCTCAGAATATTCGTGATATATTACAATACAAAATATTTGCGAATCTTCGAGAAATGCGGAAGGAGCACTCTGATTGGCTCAGAATATTCGTGATATTTTATAATACAAAATAATTGCGAATATTCGAGAAATGCGGAATGCAGCACTCTGATTGGCTCAGAATATTCATGATATATTACAATACAAAATAATTGCGAAATTTCGAGAAATGCGGAATGGAGCACTCTGATTGGCTCAGAATATTCTTGATATCTTACAATACAAAATAATTGCGAATATTCGAGAAATGCGGAATGAAGCACTCTGATTGGCTCAGAATATTCGTGATATTTTATAATACAAAATAATTGCGAATATTCGAGAAATGCGGAATGGAGCACTCTGATTGGCTCAGAATATTCGTGATATATTACAATACAAAATAATTGCGAATATTCGAGAAATGCGGAAGGAGCACTCTGATTGGCTCAGAATATTCGTGATATTTTATAATACAAAATAATTGCGAATATTCGAGAAATGCGGAATGGAGCACTCTGATTGGCTCAGAATATTCACGATATATTACAATACAAAATAATTGCGAAATTTCGAGAAATGCAGAAGGAGCACTCTGATTGGCTCAGAATATTCTTGATATCTTGCAATACAAAATAATTGCGAATATTCGAGAAATGCGGAATGGAGCACTCTGATTGGCTCAGAATATTCTTGATATTTTATCGTAATTTCGCAAAAATGCAAATGAGAAATTGATTGCGGAATTTCGACAGTAACACTCTGAAATCGAATATATGTGTTATTTTAGCTAAAAACAATATTGCGAATTTCTCGAAAATAATCGCGCGATATCGCTATTGCCGAATAATCGCATTGCGATTTATCGGCAATATAAATTGAGCGCTGCAGCTACTCGGCCCAAGGTCTCTAATCATACCAGCAATGCTTTTAGACGTCGATAGGGATCTCTAGGATGTGATCTGTTCTAAAAAAAAAATTGAAAAAATACGAATATTCGAAATAGCAAATATTCACCGCGAAATTCGGAATATATATCGCGAATACTCGAATATGCCATATTCGAGCCGAATATTCGCAATACGAATATTCGTGAGCAACACTAGTAGGCTGTAAAGGAGAACCATTGTTATCTGCGTTAGAGCTAGAGTTCTCCAATTAGCAGGGATTTTAAACATTGTTGATTGCTGAACTCTAGTTGTAACTCATTGGGGGGGTTCGGAGAGGTTGGTGCTCTGACACGGTGGTCCTCCACGGCGGCCTGTCAGGATCAAGAAATTTGGACTGGCTCTGTTATAAAGAAGATAAGAGAAAGCCATTTAAATTCATACTTTATACTCAGTCGAAAAAAAGAAAAAGAAAACCCTGGAACTTTAGTTGGGTTTTAAGCAACTCTTACACATTTAATGATGTTATGAATATAACAATAAACCGAAGGTGACGATGAGGAGTGGGAAACGTGTGAACAGAACGCGGAGTGGTGAGGCCCGGGGCACCTTGCGATGCAAATCAACAAAGAAAATCACAAAGTAATGTGAAAATTAAAGAGAAAATTGGCAAATTAGAAATCTCTTCATTTCAGACGTACTAAAGGTGGAGCGTTATATATTGTAGAAAAAAAAGAAAATCTCTTTTTGGTGTATTGTCCTGAAGGCGCTACCGCCATTGGAGTCACTGGTTATGCGGGCTACACACGGTTGGAATTTCCCACAACAAATGTTTGATGGAAGCTTTTTGTCGGAAATTCCGACCGTGCGTAGGCTCCATCGGACATTTGTTGTCGGAAATTCCTTGGTTTTGTTGTCGGAATTTCCGATCGTCCGTACATGGCATTAGGATGGGTCCTTTGTTCTTTGATTTGACCTCTTTGATCACTTCAATACTGGGGTAACTTCCACCCCCTTCCTGCCCAGGCCAATTTCCCCCCCCCAATTAAATGTGTCCCACCCCTTCCTGTTTAGGATACACCCCTTCATCTGTAAACTCAATTTTGTACTGCAAAATCGTATGACAAGTCATTCTCCATGATTTTCAATGAACACCATTCATACTGGCACCACTTTAAGTAGTGCCGACTTCAAAGTAGTCCCTGCACTACTTTGGTCCGATTTTGATGCCACTTACACAGGCATTCATTGAAATTGCGGTAAAATCGCGGCAAAATCGCGATAAAATCGCGCGACTTTGAAGTAGTACAAGTGTGAAAGAGACCTAAGTCCCCTTTCACACTTATACGACTTGTCTCACGATTTTGTACTGCAAAATCGTATGACGAGTCATTCTCCATGATTTTCAATGAACACCATTTATACTGGCACGACTTTGAGTAGTGCCGACTTCAAAGTAGTCCCTGCACTACTTTGGTCCGATTTTGATGGCACTTACACAGGCATTCATTGAAATCGCGGCCGCGAATCTCGGCAAAATCGCGGTAAAAATGCGGCCGCGAATCGCGGCAAAATCACGGTAAAATCGCGCGACTTAATAGTCGTACAAATGTGAAAGGGACCTAAGTGGTGCCGACTTCAAAGTAGTCCCTGCACTACTTTGGTCCGATTTTGATGCCACTTACACAAGCATTCATTGAAATCGCGGCCGCAAATCGCGGCAAAATCGCGGTAAAATCGCGCGACTTTGAAGTATTACAAGTGTGAAAGGGACCTTAGGCCCCTTTCACATTTATACGACTTGTCTCACGATTTTGGGCTGCAAAATCGTATGACAATTCATTCTCCATGATTTTCAATGACTACCATTCATACTGGCACGACTTTAAGTAGTTCCGACTTCAAAGTAGTCCTTGCACTACTTTGGTCCGATTTTGATGCCACTTACACAGGCATTCATTGAAATCGCGGCCGCGAATCGCCGCAAAATCGCGGTAAAATCGCGCGACTTTGAAGTCGTACAAGTGTGAAAGGGGCCTTAGGCTCCACTTCATCCTATTAGAGCTCCACCTCTTCAGATGGAGGGGTAGAGAGTAGTGTTGAGCGGAATACGCCATATTCGATTTCGCGATATTTCACGAATATATAGAAGAATATTCGTGAAATATTCGTTAATATCGAATATTTGTGATATTTTATCAAAACATTTTTTTTGTGAAATTCCGCTAATGCGAATGCGAAATTGATTGCGAAATTCTCGTCAACACGCGAAAACGGAGATCATTTCCTGGATTACTAAACTAATAGGCACTAAACACTAACTCTACTTACACAAACTTATATGACTAAACTAAAGCTAATTTTTTTTTTTTATACACAAAACACAGAAGGGCAGAGAAAGTATTCGCGAATATTCGTAATACGAATATTCGCATTGCGAATATTCGGCAACATAAAAGGATCGCCTCAGCTACTCTGCCCAGGGTCTCTAATCATACCAGCAATGCTTTTAGACGTCGATGGAGATCACTAGGATGTGATCTGTTTTAAAAATAAATTTGAAAAAATACGAATATTCGCAATAGCGAATATTCACCGCGATATTCGATTTATTCGCGAATACTTGAATATGCAATATTCGTTACGAATATTCGCAATGCGAATATTCGTGAGCAACACTAGTAGAGAGGGGGAGAGAGAGAGGTTGAGAGAGATAGAGACGTGGGTGGAGAGAGTTAGGGGGGTGAGAGAGGGGGTGAGAGAGAGAGAGGGAGGTTGAGAGAGAGAGACATACAGTAGGTGGAGAGAGTTAAGGGGGTGAGAGAGAGAGAGCGAGAGAGAAAAAAACACAAACTTTTACATACTGTCCACGATTTTACAGAGGCTGGCAACCCTGATGGGGCCCCCTAGTGGCATGGGGCCCTCGGGCAGTGCCTGAATGGTCAGTCCGCCCCTGTTAGCGCTTCAACTGGATTCCCACTTTAAAAAAAATGTAAACTTGAGAAGCCGAAAAAGTATGAGATTTAAATACAGAAAAGATACTATTTCCACAAACCGCACTTTAATGTCCACCAGTTAAATACATTGTAATGTATCTGGCCTTGGTGCCCTTATAACAGTAATAATTAAATTTCTCCTATTTCTGTTCAAAATAGTGGTCAACCAATTGTACTAAAAAAAAGAGGATAATAAGCGAAGAACAAAAAAAAAATAGCTAATTTATTACTATTATTTTTATCTCTTCACTTGGCAAAACCTGCATGTGGTAATTATATAGCTGGTTAAAGAACATAGAATCTGACAGCCATTTGCCTGCATAAAGCATTATTTTTAAAACA
The DNA here is from genome assembly GCA_029574335.1 of Rana kukunoris. Taxonomy (NCBI): domain Eukaryota; kingdom Metazoa; phylum Chordata; class Amphibia; order Anura; family Ranidae; genus Rana; species Rana kukunoris. Next base: position 209,846,621 of record CM056057.1, read on the forward strand.
TTCCATAGTATCCCAACGGAACAAAAGTATATTTTTATATAATTCCGCAAAGTGGTCCCTTATGATGGTCTGTTAGTAAAGGAAGAAAGAAAATATCTCATTCTAATTTATGGTCAACTGTGGAAAAATATTAGATTCCTCTCTGTTTTCATTATTACATTTAAAGAGCATTATAATGATTTTTGGGGAACATGCCCTGGGTGAGGGGTTTTCATATGGGGGGGGGAGCCTTATAAGGTGAGCATGGCAACAGTGCTACTTACCCCCCGACCTGAGGTATTAATCTCACCCCTAACAAAGGATGTCAGCAAATCCACCATCTTGTAGATAAGTGCAGTCTGTGTTCCCCACTGTAGGTGCCACTCAACTGGAGCGGCATCTCCTCGTTGGCACAGCTTCCTCCAGACCAGGCAGGACAGCCTTCAGGACCACTTCAGAACATGTTGGGTACTGGATCTAGGGCTGGTTCAAGGATTTTTGACACCCTAGACCACAGGTGTCAAACACAAGGCCCGCGGGCCAAATACAGCCCTCCAGGCTATTTCATGTGGCCCTTGCACCAGCCCCTGGGTTCTACTCTAGACCCTTACTTTCTGCTTTCAAGCAATGCATCCAGCTTCTTCCCAGCAGCAGCATAAGGAAAGGGGGGTGCACTGTGATGTAAGAGAGAGTGGGGGACTCAACTTCTGATGGTGGGGTGGCTCTTGACATCTAATGTAAAGGGGGAGGGGATGCGCTGGACATCTCATATTACAGATACATCCGGCCCCTTTGAAGGCCATCATAATGCTGATGCGGCCAACAATTAAATGGAGTTAGACACCCCTGCCTTAAGCAAAACCTAATTTTGCCGCCCCCTCCCACCTGGCTCCACCACTGACTCCAACCCATTTTCCCTGCCCATGTATACCCCACCTTTTTAATGAAGGGCCCACCAAATGCAGTCCACCAGTGCCCATCAAATGCAGCCTCCCCAGTGCCCATCAAATGCAGCCTCACCAGTGCCCATCAAATGCAGCCTCACCGGTGCCTATGAAATGCAGCCTTCACCGGTGCCCATCAAATGCAGCCTTCACTGGCACCCATCAAATGCAGCCTCACCATTGCCCATCAATGCAGTCTCACCAGCGCCCATTAAATGCAGCCTTACGAGTAGGGTTGCCACCTTTTCCTCAAGCCAAACCCAAACACGCCACTACATATGGTGGGTGTGGCCATATTGAGGGAGGGGCTTCACGAGGCATGATTAAATTAAACAAAATAATTATTTTACCTATAAAATATGCTTACTTTGCTGTGCCACAAGTAAGAGTCTCACTGACATGAATAAACCTCAGCACAATCATTTAAATAAAACTCTTCCATTACTACAGAGGTAAGTGCAGTGGAGATCAGGGGCATTAGTTCACCTTTTAATTTTCATTAAGTACAGAGGGTATTACAGTATGTGCAGGGAGGGAGTGCAGAATTTACAACAGTATATACAAGAGTGTGGCGCGTATTTTGTATGTGTAGGAAAGGAGTGCAAAGTGTAAGACATTATGTACAGGAAATGAGTGCAGAGGGTAGGTATTACTTGCAGGAAAGGAGTGAAGAGGGTGTAACAGTGACCAGTATATGCAGTAGAGGAGTGTGGAGGGTATGATGGGAGCACTATGTACAGGAGAGGAGTGCGAGGGTATGATGGGGGCAGTATGAACAGGAGAGGAGTGTGGAGGGTATGACAGTGGGCAGTATGTACAGGAGAGGAGTGCGAGGGTATGACAGTGGGCAGTATGTACAGGAGAGGAGTGCGAGGGTATGATGGGGGCAGTATGTACAGGAGAGGAGTGTGGAGGGTATGACAGTGGGCAGTATGTACAGGAGAGGAGTGTGGAGGGTATGATGGGGGCAGTATGAACAGGAGAGGAGTGTGGAGGGTATGACAGTGGGCACTATGTACAGGAGAGGAGTGTGGAGGGTATGACAGTGGGCACTATGTACAGGAGAGGAGTGTGGAGGGTATGATAGTGGGCAGTATGTACAGGAGAGGAGTGTGGAGGGTATGATGGGGGCAGTATGAACAGAAGAGGAGTGTGGAGGGTATGATGGGGGCAGTATGAACAGAAGAGGAGTGTGGAGGGTATGACAGTGGGCAGTATGTACAGGAGAGGAGTGTGGAGGGTATGACAGTGGGCACTATGTACAGGAGAGGAGTGTGGAGGGTATGTAGCTCTAAACATGTAACCTAAAAAAATTTAAAGCATCGCTTAGGATACCAAAAAAAAATCGTGCTAACTTTAGTGGTTTTTTTTAATGAATGAAACAGTTTATTTCCAAAAAAAAAACACGTTTGAAAAATTGCTGCGCAAATACAGTAACGTGCTAGAGCTGCACAATTAATCGTTAAAAAATTGTGATGTTGATTCAACCCCCCTGATGATCTCCAATGCAGAGTTTGCTGATTCTTTCATATAACAAGTGGAGAGACTTTCAGCTGTCAAAAGTAAATATCTGGACAGTCTGCCAAGTTCTTATCAGGAAACATTGTAACTAACGCTTTCTTCTTATATCAAAGGGATAAACTTCTGTGTGTAAAGAAAATATCCGACTGTCTGCCAAGTTTGTAAACAACATGAAACATTGTAACCAACTTCCTTTTTAGATTAAACTTCTGTGTGTAAATGTAAGAAATGTAACCACTTAAAGTCCAACACTTGTTAAAAAGCAATATTTTTTGCTAGAAAATGACTTGGAACCGCCAAACATTATATATATTTTAGCAGAGACAAAAATGGCAATTGCTGCAATATTTTATGTCACGCTGCATTTGCCCACTTCATTGAATAATAAAAACCATAAAAACAAAACAGTAAAGTTAGTCCATTTTTTTTTTTTTTTTTCATTTTAATGTGAAAGATGATGTTATGCCGCACGAATCGTGAGAGAATCGTCATCTATCTTCTAAGCAAAAAAATTGCAGTTGTCGTTTTAGCCAGAATCGTGCAGCTCTATACCGTGCAACATAAAAAGTTGCAAAGACCACCATAGAGTAATTTTCTAGCAAAAAATGAATGATGATGTTTTTTTCTCAGTCTGCTGCAGTGTGTCAGCTTGTATTTATAATGGCCGCTCTGTATGTAGCTTCTGACAGGCTGTACAAGCAGGCCCGTATCTCCGGAACCATAAATGATAGCCATCCCATATTTTGACCAGTTGTGGGGTAGGTCTTCAACTGACTACCCCCCAAATGTGGGGTTTCTGTGACCTCTGGTCATCGAGCTACAACCCCCGCTCCATCAGCCCCTCTGTTAATCCGGCCCTGTATGGAGGGGGGGGCAGGACTGTATGAAAGGCTGTGGATGGTATATGGAGGGGGGGCAGGACTGTATAAATGGCTGTGGATGGTATATGGAGGGGGGGCAGGACTGTTTGTATGGCTGTGGATGGTATATGGAGGGGGGGCAGGACTGTATGTATGGCTGTGGATGGTATATGCAGGGGGGGGCAGGACTGTATGTATGGCTGTGGATGGTATGGAGGGGGGGCAGAACTGTATATACGGCTGTGGATGGTAATGGTATATGCAGGGGGGGGCAGAACTGTATGTTTAGTGTATGGTGGGGGTAGTGTATGGTCCGCCCATCCACCCACCTCCATGTGTATTCTGTAGCCAGTCAGAGAAGAGCTGAGCACTCTGTGTCCCATGTGTCCTCTTCCACTCTGCAGCACACAATGCAGACGGAGGCGCGCCGGAGGGAGGGAGGGGGAGGGGCTAGCACAGTGAGAAGTTGCACACATGTTTACAGCCCGGATGCACACATGTTTACAGGGGGCTAACAGAGAGCACTGCTGCGGGCGGCACACCTTCTACTAACACTCAGGCAAGCTGGTGGAGCCGGGGATGTGCAGCTCTGTTGCGGCCTGGCCAGGATGGACAGCTTTTTTAAATGTGCCCGGGTCTCAGGAGGCTTCAAAACCAGGCACATGTGTCCAAACCCGGACTGTCCGGGTCAAAACCGGACAGGTGGCAACCCTACTTACCAGTGCCCATGATATGCAGCCTTACCAGTGCCCATCAAATGCAGCCTTACCAGTGCCCATCAAATGCAGCCTCACCAGTGCCCATCAAATGCAGCCTCACCGGTGCCTATGAAATGCAGCCTTCACCGGTGCCCATCAAATGCAGCCTTCACTGGCACCCATCAAATGCAGCCTCACCATCGCCCATCAATGCAGTCTCACCAGCGCCCATTAAATGCAGCCTTACCAGTGCCCATGATATGCAGCCTTACCAGTGCCCATCAAATGCAGCCTTACCAGTGCCCATCAAATGCAGCCTCACCAGTGCCCATCAAATGCAGCCTTACCAGTGCCCATCAAATGCAGCCTCACCAGTGCCCATCAAATGCAGCCTCACCGGTGCCTATGAAATGCAGCCTTCACCGGTGCCCATCAAATGCAGCCTTCACTGGCACCCATCAAATGCAGCCTCACCATCGCCCATCAATGCAGTCTCACCAGCGCCCATTAAATGCAGCCTTACCAGTGCCCATGATATGCAGCCTTACCAGTGCCCATCAAATGCAGCCTTACCAGTGCCCATCAAATGCAGCCTCACCAGTGCCCATCAAATGCAGCCTTACCAGTGCCCATCAAATGCAGACTTGCCATATTTGAGTACTCTTACCGGATCGAGTGGACACGCATACCATACGGCAGTGGGTCAAACAGGCTCTGAACCCTCGGTTCCTCAAGCTCCAGGACTACGTGGGTGAAGAAGCCAAACCGGACTGGACAATGGATCCTTAGACTCCAAACCATACAGGAAAGCAGCGATAGCAAGCCGGGAAAGGGATTGATCCAAGACGTAGTAATGGTGAGAGGTATCCTTAACAGAGTCCCCAAAAAATGGATAAAATTCAGAAATAGCTCCATATAGATCAAAGTGATCACAACGTGTAAAAAGCAATATTGGAAGCAAGTAACGCTGGTCCGGTGTGTTTCGTCTCTATAGGACGTCAACTGGGGCATAAATATGTGCCACTTTGTGTTGGTCTATCACAGGGGTCTTCAAACTGTGGCCCGGGGCCCGGATACGGACCTTTGCTTGCTTTTATCCAGCCCTTGGGGCACTAGTCCTCCCATTGATACAGGACACTAGTCTGCCATCGAACACCAACAATGGAGTACCATTTCTCCCACTGACACTAATATTAGGACACTATTCCTCTTTATGATACCAACTATTGGGCATTATTCCTCTAACCCAGGGGTCTCCAAACTTTTCAAACAAAGGGCCAGTTTATTGTCCTTCAGACTTTAGGAGGGCCGGATTGTAGTCAGCGGGGGCAGAAAATGTCCTGTGCCCAGCACCAGTGAGAATAAATATGACCTCAGGGTTGGTGGTCAGTAGGAGGAGGATTAGGGCCCCTATCAGTAGTATCCCGTCATTGATATCAGTAGAAGAAATAGTGCCCCCTTGTTGGTGTCAGTGAGAGAAATAGTGCCTCATATCAGTTGGAGGAATAATGCCCCAAGGGTCGGATAAAGGCTAGCAAACGGCCACATCTGGCCCTCGGGCCGCAGTTTGGAGACCCCTGCTTTAACCTAATACTAAATGTGGTGATGTTTACTCCTACTGATGCCATGAACATTTTCATTCCCGCTGGACACGATCTGGCCCTCCTGAGGTCTGAAGGACAGTAAACCGGCCCTTTGTTTAGATCAGCGGTCTCCAAACTGCGGCCCGAGGGCCAGATGTGGCCCTTTGCAAGCCTTTATCCGGCCCCTGGGGCGCTATTCCTCCAACTGATATGAGGCACTATTCCTCCCACTGACACCAACAAGGGTTTATTTCTTCTACTGATATCAATGATTGCATACTATTCCTCCTACTGATAAGGGCCCTACTCCTCCTCCTACTGACCACCAACCTTGAGGTTATATTTATTCTCACTGGTGCTGGGCCCGGGATATTTTCTGCCCCTACTGGCTGCAATCCGGCCTTCCAAAAGTCTGAGGGACAAAAAATTGGCCTTTAGTTTGAAAAGTTTGGAGACCCCTTGTTTTTGATAGTTTGGAGACCCCCAGTCAATCACAGGGATATGCAATTAGCGGACCTCCACCTGTTGCAGAACTACAAGTCCCATGAGCAGGACCGCCATCAGGGGGGTACAGGCAGTACACCTGTAAGGGGCCCGGAGGTCCCCAGGGCCCTTGGATGGCAACCCCCCCTTTTTTTTATATATATATATATTTATTTTTTTTCTTTATTTTTTTGTAAAGGGCTCAGAGGTCCCAAGGGCCCTTTACAACCCCCTGCTTCTCAATTCACCCCCCCCCCCCCGCTTCTCAATTTTCTCAATCAGCGGTGGCACGCCGGCTTCTCAATTTTCTCAATCAGCGGCGGCACCCCCGTTTCCCAATTAGCGGAGGCACCCCTGCTTCTCAATATGAGGCAGTAGCACCCCCCCCCCCGCGGTTCTCTGCTCCAGGGGGCCCATGCCTGAAGCTGTGTAATGGGCCCCATAATTCCTGATGGCTGCACTGCTCATGAAGCATAGCAACAAGAATGATAGGACTAGTAGTTTTGCTACTTGTAGTCCGCTAATTGCTTATCCCTGCCCTATCACATAAAATCCCAGTAAAATACATTTACGTTTTTGGTTGTAACATGATAACATGTGGAAAATTGCAAAGGGGTATGATTACTTTTTCATGGCACTGTAGGTTTTTTCCCCCCATGTGCCCATAAAAGGCTTCCTTCTGTCATGTAGTGTACAGAACACAGCCAAAGAAAATAATTGCATGTCATTTATAAGGAGTTTTGTTATTTCAGGTCTCTCTCTCTCTCTCTCTCTCTCTCTCTCTCTCTCTCTCTCTCTCTCTCTCTCTCTTTCTCTCCTCTCTCTTTCTCTCCTCTCTCTCTCCTTCTCTCTCTCCTCTATCTCTCGCTCCTCTCTCTTGCTCCTTCTCTCTCTCTCCTCTGTCTCTTTCTCTCCTCTGTCTCTCTCTCTCCTCTCTCTCTCCCCCTCTCTCTCTCCCATCTCTCTCTCCTTCTCTCTCTCTCTCCTTCTCTCTCTCCTCTCTCTCCCCCCTCTCTCTCTCCTCTCTCTCATTCTCTCTCTCCCATCTCTCTCTCTCATTCTCTCTCTCTCTCTCTCCTTCTCTCTCTCCTCTCTCTCTCCCATCTCTCTCTCCTTCTCTCTCTCTTCCCTCTCTCCTCTCTCTCTCTCCCCCCTCTCTCACTCTCCCATCTCTCTCTCCTTCTCTCTCTCCTCCCTCTCTTCTCTCTCTCTCCCCCCTCTCTCTCCTTCTCTCTCTTCTCTCTCCCCTTCTTCCTCTCCTCTCTCTCCTCTCTCTCTCTCTCTCTCTCTCTCCTATCTCTCTCCTTCTCTCTCTCCTCTCTCTCTCTCCTTCTCTCTCTCTCTCTCTCTCTCTCTCACCTCTCTCTCTCCTCTCTCTCCCTCTTTCTCCTCTCTCTCTCCCCTTCTCCCCTTCTCTCCCTCTCTCCTCTCTCTCTCTCTCCCTCTCCTCTCCCCTTCTCTCTCTTTCTCTTCTCTCTCTCACCTCTCTCTCCCATCTCTCTCTCTCTCCTTTTTTCTCTCTCATTCTCTCCCTCTCTCTCCCCTCTCTCTCTCTCCTCTCTCTCTCTCCCCCCTCTCTCTCCTCTCCTTCTCTCTCTCTCATCTCCTTCTCTCTCTCTCTCTCTCCTTCTCTATCTCATCTCTCTCCTCTCGTTCTCTTTCTCTCCTCTCTCACCCCCTCTCTCTCCCCTCTCTCCCCCCCTCTCTCTCTCCTCTCTCCCTCTCCCCCCTCTATCTCTCCTTCTTGCTCCCTCTCTCTCCTCTCTCTCTCTCCCCTCTCTCTCTCTAGCTCTTCTCTCTCTCCCTCCCTCTCCTCTCTCTCTTCCCCTACCTCCCTCTCTCCCTCTCTCTCTCCCTCTCCCCTCTCTCTCTCCTCTCTCTCTCTCCTCTCTCTCTCCCCTCTCTCCTCTCTCCCCTCTCTCTCCTCTCTCTCCCCTTCCCTCTCCTCTCTCTCTCCTTTCTCTCTCTCCCCTCACTCTCTCTCCTCTCTCTCTCCTCTCTCTCTCTCCTTCTCTCCCCCCTCTCTCTCTTTCTCTCCTCTCTCTCCCTCCCCTTCTCTCTCTCTCTCTCTTTCTCTCTCTAGCTCCTATTTCTCTCCCTCGCTCTCTCTCCTCTCTCTCCTCTCTCTCTCTCCTCTCTCTCTCCCCCTCTCTCTCCTCTCTCTCTCCTCTCTCTCTCTCTCCCCTCTCTCTCTCTAGCTCCTATTTCTCTCCCTCTCTCTCTCTCCTCTCTCTCCTCTCTCTCTCTCCTCTCTCTCTCTCCCTCCCTCTCTCCTCTCTCTCCCCCCTCTCTCTCTCTCCTTCTCTCTCCCCCTCTCTCTCTCCTCTCTCTCTTTCTCTCCTCTCTCTCCCTCCCCTTCTCTCTCTTTCTCTTTCTCTCTCCTCTCTCCTCTCTCTCTCCTCTCTCTCCCCTTTTCTCTCTCTCTCTCTCTGACGCCGGTGACATTCGGTGAATGATAGATGACGCGAGTCTCAAAGTGACACGCTTCTCCGCCACAAACTGATGTTAATTCATCTTAAACGGAGACAATTTACTTTGACACTTTCCACCGAATTGCACGGAATATGCAAAACTCGCACATATATCAATAAATTTGAATTGTTTAGAAAGACTCATTTTAAGAAATAGATACAATGAGGCAAAGTGGATTTTGGAACGGAGAAAATTTGCTTCTGCAAGATAAAAAAATAAATAAAAAATGTCCGATCTATATATCTAAATGTAGCAAATTGGACATTTTCATGGCTTATCCTCAGGCGATCCAACCTCGGCTCGCATGATTGGCTAAAGTGTAACTCCAGACTTTCTTGTCTATACGTCGTTACTTCGAAGCCGTTAAACACTTCCGGAGCGCCACACGCAGGGACGCTATCAGGAATTATGGGGCCCCTTACCCAGCTTCAGGCATGGGTCTCCTGGAGAAGAGAACTGGGGGGGGTGCTGTCGCCTCAAATTGAGAAGTGGGGCAGATGCCACTAATTGAGAGCCAGGGTGGGGGTTTCCATCTGGGGCCCTGGGGACCTCTGGGCCCTTTAATAAAAAATAGGGGGGGTGCTGCCGCTGCTAATTGATAAGCGGGGGGTGTCGCGAATTAGGAAACGGGGGGATGCTGAAAGTTGAGAAGCAGGGGGGCGAGGGGGGTCAGCAAGTAGAGAAGCGGTGGAGCGGGTGGGGGCATGGGGACCATTGGGCCCCTTACAAAAAAGAAATAAAAAAATGTAAAAGATGTATTTATTTATATATATAAAAAAGTGGGGTTACCATCTGGGGCCCTTTAATAAAAACAGGGGGGGTGCTGCCGCTGCTAATTGATAAGCGTGGGGGAACTGCCGCAAATTGAGAAAATTGAGAAGCCGAGGGGGGTGCTGCGGATTGAGAAATGGGGGGATGCCGAAAGTTGAGAAGCGGGAAGGGGGAGTCAGCAAGTTGAGAAACTGTGGGGGGGGGGGGGGTCCTGGGGACCTCTGGGCACCTTACAAAAAATAACAAAAAATGAACAAATCAAAAAATGTAAAAAAACAGTGGGGTTGCTATTCAGGGGGCCCTGGGGTCCTCTGGGCCCCTTACAAAAAAAAAAAAATTAAAAAAAAAAGTGGGGTTGCTATCCGTGGGCTCTGGGGACCTCTGGGCCCCTACAAAAAATAGTAAATAAATAAATAAAATGTAAAATTTTTTTTATATATATATATATATATATAAAAGTGGAGTTGCTATCCGGGGGCCCTGGGGACCTCTGGGCCCCTTACAAAAAAAATTTCAAAAAAAAAGTGGAGTTGCTATCCGGGAGCCCTGGGGACCATTGGGCCACTTACAAAAAATAAATAAAAAAATGTAAAAGATTTGTATTTTTATATATATATATATATATATATAAACAATTGGGATTGCCATCCGGCACCCTGGGGATCTCCGGGGCCCCTTACAAAAAAAGAGATAAATAAAACAATAAAGAAAAATGTAAGAATAAAAAAAATGGGGGGGGGGTTTGCCATCCGGGGCCCTGGGAATCTCCGGGCCCCTTACAAAAAAAAGAGAAAAAAGGGGGATTGCTATCCTAACCCCTGGGCACCTTACAAAAAAAATGATTAAAAAAAGGGGGGTTGCCATCCGAGCCCCTGGGGACCTCTGGGCCCCTTACAGGTGTACTGCCTGTACCCCCCTGATGGCGGCCCTGGCCGCACGACTATATACATTGGCAGAGGGAAATCTCGGTTATGGCAGCAGCTAGCTACCATAACCCCGGTATCGATCTTCTCAGGCGTCGGTTTACAATAATGGTGGTCTCTGCGGCGGATTTGCCGCGAGATCACCGGTTTCTGCGGCGGGAGAGGTACCACCACCACCCCCGATGGTATGGACACGCGTGAGGGCAAGGTGACCCCCACCCATCTCCATACCATAGCAGGGCGGAAGCGACGTCAGCTGTATTGTGCGGCAGGGGTGCCACGCTCATACGTCCATCTGGAGAGAATTTACAAATCCTTTTTTTGGCACCCAATACAAATGTCTACAAACATATTTCAGCTTTATGTTCATCTTTTTGCCTGAAGGTACTGTTTTCATCCTCTTTGAATGCTGTTGAATGTTTTAGGTGAACCTTTCCCGTTGGGCGTCCCCCCTGCGCCGCACGCCGCGACAAATCTTGGCGTAGGATTCCGCTCTCTCTCTCTTTTGTAGCACGCGATATATACGCTCAGAAACATTACACCTCCGCCCGCCGAGCTTCCCGGTGACCGGCTCAGATGGAGCTCACACAATTTTATACCTGGCACGCCGTCGCGGCATCTGTCAGAGCGCTCCTCTGCCAAGACCGACGCAGCGGCCCTGCTCGGCGAGGAAGACGCTCGGCCAACGTTTTATAAAAGGACGCCTGGTTTTACAGCATGATCTGTGATCGAGACAAGGCACCCGAGCAACGCAAGGCGGCTCGGCTTTGTGACGATTAGAAAAGAGAAAAAAAAAATTGTAGGTAAGGAGGCTGCGCTGGAGCGCCCCGCCATTATAAAACGCTACAAAGATTTGATGTTACAGTAAACAGATTATTTAAAGTGGTTGTAAACCCAGTGAAGTGACCGGCCTCAGGTGATACACAGAGATGAAACAATTCCATCTACATAAGTTGTACCTGTTTATCTGTGTCTTTTTTTTCTCTAAGCCAATCAAAATCTAGAATTTATACAGCTTGTCTGAGCTGTCAGAAAAGCAGGAGGCGGGGAGCTAAAGTTACACTTAGCAGAGCTGATTGGAGGAAAGGAACAACACCTTCCCCTTTTCACACGGAACACAGGAACAGAGCTGAAGCTGTCATTCACAGGCTGTGTGCTGGAGATCCCTCCCCTGTCACCATTTTTTTCTTGGTTTCAGAAGTGACTCTAATGCTGATAGCAGACGAAGGAAGCAGAAGACCGAAATGACTCTGGAGCGGCCAGGAAATGGGGCGGGATTAGGGCTGGGGAAAAAATCGATTTGAATCGGGTTGGGAGGTTAAATCAATTCCGATTTTGACCAAATCGATAATTTTTTTTCCATAGGACCGGGACTAGGCCGAAGCCGTGGTCTCGCCTCAAAAAGTCCTGCCCACAGCTCGCCGTGTTTCTGGGAAAAGGCCGTGAGGCCAGACGCCGCTGCCCTTTCCCAGGATCACGGTGAGCTGCAGGCAGGATTTTTTAGGCAAGGCGGCGGCTTAGGCCTAGTCCAAACCCTTTTCCCAGATCGCGGCGAGCTGCGGGCAGGATTTCTTAGGCGACGCCACAGGTTTGGCCTAGTTCACACCCTTTTCCCAGGATGACGGCGAGCTGCGGTCAGGATTTTTTAGGCGAGACCGCGGCTTCGGCCTAGTCCGCGCCCTTTTTCCAGGATCGCGGTGAACTGCGGGCAGGATTTTTTAGGCAAGGCCGTGGATTTGGCCTAGTCCGCGGCCTTTTCCCAGGATCGCGGCGAGCTGCGAACAGGATTTTTTAGGCTAGGCCGTGGCTTCAGCCTAGTCCTTGCCCTTTTCCTAGGATCATGGCGAGCTGCGGTCAGGATTTTTTAGGCAAGGCCGTGGCTTCAGCCTAGTCCGCGCCCTTTTGCCAGGACCGCGGTGAGCTGCGGGAAGGATTTTTTAGGTGAGGCCGCGGCTTCGGCCTAGTGCACGCCCTTTTCCCAGGATCACGGCGGACTAGGCCGAAGCCGCGGCCTAAAAACCCCTGCTTGCAGCTCCTTAGGACCGGTGCTGCGTCCATCAGAAAAAAAACTAGATTCGAATCACAAATTTCTTTTTTTTTTTATTGCAGATTTTTTGGGGGGCCAAAATCGCCCAGCTCTAGGCGGGATCTTCTAATTCATTCTAAATGGCAAATAGCTGCCATAACCCCCCCCCCCCGTATCTTTTTTTTAAACAGCGGTCCTCTTTCAGATAAAGCTGACATCTCCGGGACGAGACTGGAGGGGGGATGTTATGTGATATCTCCGGGACGGGACTGGAGGGGGGATATTATATGATATCTCCGGGACGGGACTGGAGGGGGGATGTTATGTGATATCTCCGGGACGGGACTGGAGGGGGGATGTTATGTGATATCTCCGGGACGGGACAGGAGGGGGGATGTTATGTGATATCTCCGGGACGGGACTGGAGGGGGGATATTATGTGATATCTCCGGACGGGACTGGAGGGGGGATATTATGTGATATCTCCGGGATGGGACAGGAGGGGGGATGTTATGTGATATCTCCGGGACGGGACTGGAGGGGGGATGTTATGTGATATCTCCGGGACGGGACAGGAGGGGGGATATTATGTGATATCTCCGGGACGGGACTGGAGGGGGGATATTATGTGATATCTCCGGACGGGACTGGAGGGGGGGATATTATGTGATATCTCCGGGACGGGACTGGAGGGGGGATGTTATGTGATATCTCCGGGACGGGACTGGAGGGGGGATGTTATGTGATATCTCCGGGACGGGACAGGAGGGGGGATGTTATGTGATATCTCCGGACGGGACTGGAGGGGGGGATATTATGTGATATCTCCGGGACGGGACTGGAGGGGGGATGTTATGTGATATCTCCGGGACGGGACTGGAGGGGGGATATTATGTGATATCTCCGGACGGGACTGGAGGGGGGGATATTATGTGATATCTCCGGGATGGGACAGGAGGGGGGATGTTATGTGATATCTCCGGGATGGGACAGGAGGGGGGATGTTATGTGATATCTCCGGGACGGGACTGGAGGGGGGATATTATATGATATCTCCGGGACGGGACAGGAGGGGGGATGTTATGTGATATCTCCGGGACGGGACAGGAGGGGGGATGTTATGTGATATCTCCGGGACGGGTGAGGAGGGGGGATGTTAGGTGATATCTCTGGGACGGGACTGGAGGGGGGATATTATGTGATATCTCCGGGACTGGAGGGGGGATATTATGTTATATCTCCGGGAAGGGACTGGGGGGGGGGATATTATGTTATATCTCCGGGACGGGACTGGAGGGGGGATATTATGTTATATCTCCGGGAAGGGACTGGGAGGGGGGATATTATGTTATATCTCCGGGAAGGGACTGGGGGGGGGGGATATTATGTTATATCTCCGGGACGGGACGGGACTGGAGGGGGGATATTATGTGATATCTCCGGGACGGAACAGGAGGGGGGATGTTATGTGATATCTCCGGGAAGGGACTGGGGGGGGGATATTATGTTATATCTCCGGGACGGGACTGGAGGGGGGGATATTATGTGATATCTCCGGGACGGGACTGGAGGGGGGATATTATATGATATCTCCGGGATGGGACTGGAGGGGGGATATTATGTTATATCTCCGGGAAGGGACTGGGGGGGGGATATTATGTTATATCTCCGGGACGGGACTGGAGGGGGGGATATTATGTGATATCTCCGGGACGGGACTGGAGGGGGGATATTATATGATATCTCCGGGATGGGACTGGAGGGGGGATATTATGTGATATCTCTGGGACGGGACTGGAGGGGGGATATTATGTGATATCTCCGGGACTGGAGGGGGGATATTATGTGATATCTCCGGGACGGGACTGGAGGGGGGGATATTATGTGATATCTCCCGGACGGGACTGGAGGGGGGATATTATGTGATATCTCCGGACGGGACTGGAGGGGGGGATATTATGTGATATCTCCGGGACGGGACAGGAGGGGGGATGTTATGTGATATCTCCGGGATGGGACAGGAGGGGGGATGTTATGTGATATCTCCGGGAAAAGACTGGAAGGGGGATATTATATGATATCTCCGGGACGGGACTGGAGGATGGATATTATGTGATATCTCCAGGATGGGACAGGAGGGGGGGATATTATGTGACATCTCTGGGACGGGACTGGAGGGGGGATATTATGTGATATCTCCGGGACGGGACTCGAGGGGGGATATTATGTGATATCTCCAGGATGGGACAGGAGGGGGGGATATTATGTGACATGTCTGGGACGGGACTGGAGGGGGGATATTATGTGATATCTCTGGGATAGGAGCGGGGGGGATATTATGTGACATCTCTGCAACGCGGGGAACATCCACCAAACATATTCAGGAAATAAGAAAATGTATCCAATGATAGAATTACACATTCCGGGAGATTTCCGGCAATATGACAGGAATGATCAGAGTGTGTCTGCCCTGAGCCAGGACTCTCCGACACCGAAAATAACAATATCCGGGGAGGTCATTCTAATACTCCGTCCACAGAACATCATTCCAAACATCCGTCCACAGAACAACCAACTCATTCCTTCCAATAACACACAACTGAACTGAATGCTTCTGGAAATTTCCAATGTGCTGGTATAAAATTCTCTGATGAAAGTACAAGATACCAAAATAACAACATTTACCAACATCTCATAAAAAGTCATTATATATAACATTCAGAGAAATAGATAGATAGATATATAGATAGATAGATAGATAGATAGATAGATAGATAGATAGATAGATAGATAGATAGATAGATAGATAGATAGATAGATAGATAGATAGATAGATAGATAGATAGATAGATAGATAGATAGATAGATAGACAGACAGACAGACAGACAGACAGATAGATAGATAGATAGATAGATAGATAGATAGATAGATAGATAGATAGATAGATAGATAGATAGATAGATCAAATAGATATATCGGATAGATAAAATTAATAGAGAGAGCACATGATAAAGAGATTGGTTGGGTTGGTGGATCCCATAGATTGTGGACGATGGTTGGGCTGGTGGGGCCCATAGATTGTGGGTGATGGTTGGGTTGGTGGGGCCTAAAGATTACTGGTGATGGTTGGGCTGGTGGGGCCTATAGATTACGGGTGATGGTTGGATTGGTGGAGCACATAGATTGCGGGTAATGGTTAGGTTGGTGGGGCACATAGATTGTAGATGATGGTTGAGTTGGTGAGTCCCATAGATTGCGGGTGATGGTTGGGCTGGTGGGGCCCATAGATTGCGGGTGATGGTTGGGTTGGTGGGGACCATAGATTTTGGATGATGGTTGGGCTGGTGGGGCTCATAGATTGTGGATGATGGTTGGGTTGGTGGAGCCTAAAGATTGCTGGTGATGGTTGGGCTGGTGGGGCCCATAGATTGCGGGTGATGGTTGGGTTGGTGAAGCACATAGGTTGTGGGTGATGGTTGGATTGGTGGAGCACATAGATTTCGGGTGATGGTTGGGTGGGTGGGGCACATAGGTTGTGGGTAATGGTTTGGTTGGTGGGGCACATAAATTGCAGATGATGGTTGAGTTGGTGAGTCCCATAGATTGCGGGTGATGGTTGGGCTGGTGGGGCCCATAGATTGCGGGTGATGGTTGGGTTGATGGGGCCTAAAGATTGTGGGTGATGGTTGGGCTGGTGAGGCCCATAGATTGCGGGTGATGGTTGGGTTGGTGAAGCACATAGGTTGTGGGTGATGGTTGGATTGGTGGGGCCCATAGATTGCGGGTGATGGTTGGGTTGGTGAAGCACATAGGTTGTGGGTGATGGTTGGGCAGGTGGAGCACATAGATTTCGGGTGATGGTTGGGTGGGTGGGGCCCATAGGTTGTGGGTAATGGTTTGGTTGGTGGGGCACATAGATTGCAGATGATGGTTGAGTTGGTGAGTCTCATAGATTGCGGGTGATGGTTGGGCTGGTGGGGCCCATAGATTGCGGGTGATGGTTGGGTTGATGGGGCCTAAAGATTGCGGGTGATGGTTGGGCTGGTGAGGCCCATAGATTGCGGGTGATGGTTGGGCTAGAGGGGCCCATAGATTGCGGGTGATGGTTGGGTTGATGAGGCCTAAAGATTGCGGGTGATGGTTGGGCTGGTGAGGCCCATAGATTGTGGGTGATGGTTGGGTTGGTGAAGCACATAGGTTGTGGGTGATGGTTGGATTGGTGGAGCACATAGATTTCGGGTGATGGTTGGGTGGGTGGGGCCCATAGGTTGTGGGTAATGGTTGGGGGTGGGTGGGGCCCATAGGTTGTGGGTAATGGTTGGATTGGTGAATCACATAGATTGCGGGTAATAGTTAGGTTGGTGGGGCCCATAGGTTGTGGGTAATGGTTGGGTTGGTGGGGCACATAGATTGCAAATGATGGTTGAGTTAGTGAGTCCCATAGATTGTGGGTGATGGTTGGGTTGGTGGGGCCCATAGATTGTGGATGAGGGCTGGGCTGGTGGTTCCCATAGATTGTGGATGAGGGCTGGGCTGGTGGGGCCCATAGATTGTAATGGTAATGGTTGGGTTGGTGGGGCCTAAAGATTGCTGGTGATGGTTGGGCTGGTGGGGCCCATAGATTACAGGTGATGATTGGGTTGGTGGAGCACATAGGTTGTGGGTGATGGTTGGATTGGTGGGGCCCATAGATTGCGGGTGATGGTTGGGTTGGTGAAGCACATAGGTTGTGGGTGATGGTTGGGCAGGTGGAGCACATAGATTTCGGGTGATGGTTGGGTGGGTGGGGCCCATAGGTTGTGGGTAATGGTTTGGTTGGTGGGGCACATAGATTGCAGATGATGGTTGAGTTGGTGAGTCTCATAGATTGCGGGTGATGGTTGGGCTGGTGGGGCCCATAGATTGCGGGTGATGGTTGGGTTGATGGGGCCTAAAGATTGCGGGTGATGGTTGGGCTGGTGAGGCCCATAGATTGCGGGTGATGGTTGGGCTGGAGGGGCCCATAGTTTGCGGGTGATGGTTGGGTTGATGAGGCCTAAAGATTGCGGGTGATGGTTGGGCTGGTGAGGCCCATAGATTGTGGGTGATGGTTGGGTTGGTGAAGCACATAGGTTGTGGGTGATGGTTGGATTGGTGGAGCACATAGATTTCGGGTGATGGTTGGGTGGGTGGGGCCCATAGGTTGTGGGTAATGGTTGGGGGTGGGTGTGGCCCATAGGTTGTGGGTAATGGTTGGATTGGTGAATCACATAGATTGCGGGTAATAGTTAGGTTGGTGGGGCCCATAGGTTGTGGGTAATGGTTGGGTTGGTGGGGCACATAGATTGCAAATGATGGTTGAGTTAGTGAGTCCCATAGATTGTGGGTGATGGTTGGGTTGGTGGGGCCCATAGATTGTGGATGAGGGCTGGGCTGGTGGGGCCCATAGATTGTAATGGTAATGGTTGGGTTGGTGGGGCCTAAAGATTGCTGGTGATGGTTGGGCTGGTGGGGCCCATAGATTACAGGTGATGATTGGGTTGGTGGAGCACATAGGTTGTGTGTGATGGTTGGATTGGTGGAGCACATAGATTGCGGGTGATGGTTGGGTTGGTGGGGCCAATAGGTTGTGGGTGATGGTTGGATTGGTGGAGCACATAGATTGCGGGTGATGGTTGAGTGGGTCGGGCCCATATGTTGTGGGTAATGGTTTGGTTGGTGGGGCACATAGACTGCAGATGATGGTTGGGTTGGTAAATCCCATAGATTGTGGGTGATGGTTGGGTTGGTGGAGCACATAGATTGCAGGTATTGGTTGGGTTGGTGAGGCACATAGATTTCATGTATTGGTTAGGTTGGCGGGGCACATAGATTGCAGATGATGGTAGGGTTGGTGAGTCCCATAGATTGCGGGTGATGGTTGGGTTGGTGGAGCACATAGATTGCAGGTATTGGTTAGGTTGATGGGGCACATAGATTGCAGATGATGGTTGGGTTGCTGGATCCCATAGATTGCGGGTGATAGTTGGGTTGGTGAAGCACCTAGGTTGCAGGTGATGGTTGGATTGGCGGAGCACATAGATTGCGGGTGATAGTTGGGTTGGTGGATCCCATAGATTGTGGGTAACTGTTGGGTTGGTGGGGCATCAGTGGGGCCTACAGATTGTGGAAAATGGTTGGTTTGGAGGGGCGACAGGGGGGTCTATAGATGGCTGAAAATGGTTTGGTTGATGGGGCTGGCGGTGGAGCCCATAGATTGTGGGTGATGGTTGGGTCTGTGGGGCAAATAGTTTGTGGGTAATGGTTGGGTTGAAGGTGTGGCAGAGGGGCCTACGGACTGTGGGTAATGGGTTTGTTGGTGGGGCCAGTGGTGGGGCCCATAGATTGTAATTCAGAGGACATTGCCAAGCAGACTCTCAGTGTAAAGGAACCTGAACACACACAATTCAGAGGAGATCTTTTTTGCGGGTGAAATGGCAGCTATTAGTTCCGCATGTGGATGGTGTGACAGCGGCGCATTAGCGGGGACCTGGAACGGATTGATGCAGATAATTTCAGTGCAGAACTCAGAGTGTTGTCGGTAAAAAGGTCTGATTGAAATTCTTCGCCTGTTACTCTGCAATGTTAAATATTCAGGAAGGCCGTCCTCGGCAATTCCGCTCCTCGCACTCGTGTTAAGCAAGACGACGGATCGCGGTGTGACAATACTGCGGGAGGAACATTAATTCCCGGTTTGCCTTGCAACGTAAAATCTTTATATTTGCTTTGACTTGTCCAATTGATTTAAAGGCCATTTCCAACGTACACCGCGCCTCTCCTCCCGGTATGAATACTGGAGGCCGCTGATCCTGTCCTGGGTGATAATAACATTAAATCCAGACACAAAGTAAAATGCATTTTAGTTGGTCTAAACCTCATCTGTCCTTAACACCTCCCACGGGCCCAGACTGTCTCCTTTACGGCTCATAAGCACGTGGGGTTGGGGAACGCTCCCAACTGCTGCCCCATTTAGCTTTAGAGGCATCGGCTGGCGGCATACACGTCATGGCCCCGGCTGGAATTCTACTCCTTGTTGCTACGTCCACCAAGCGTAATCAATTCAAGTGAATGGAGGTGCCCTGCAAGCACCCCACAACCGGCGTGCAGTGCATGAGGTTGCAGAATGCTACTGTGCGGTTCAAGGGGTTAAAGTAGGTGGTGGCACAGTGCCTCCTCAATGCCTGACAAATACTCTCTTGAAGAGCGTTCTGAATGTGGACCGCTTTCCAGAGACCAAATGTCACGAAGGCCACGTACCTGAGGTGAGACCGAAGTAGTGGGTAGGCCTTCCTTGCCTTGCACCTCGGGTCCTTGAAGCCTTTGGAGACGGAGACTTGGTGGACACCGAGTGGCACGGGCACCAGGGGTGCGGAGCACCGTGCAAGCCTTAGTCCGAGATCCGAGCCAAGGTCTGCTCTGGCAACGAAGTACAGAAGGGTTAATCGGAAGAAGAATGGTCAGTTCCAATCAGGCAGTACAAAAGGGGCAAAGAAGTAGAATGGTCAAGGTACAAATCCAAGGTCAATGGCAAGCAGCAACCAAGAGTAGTCAAATAGGATCCCAGGTCACAACAAGTTCAGACAGATTACACACTAGCACAGGATGAAGATAATCCAGCAATTTGGCAGTGTCTGGGCTGGGCTTATATAGGGAAGTTTGAGGTCACTTCCTGTAAGCCTCCTGGGCATTTTCCCGCCATTTTTCCATCAGGTTGAGGTCACTTCCTGTGCGC
This sequence comes from Rana kukunoris, assembly GCA_029574335.1. Taxonomy (NCBI): domain Eukaryota; kingdom Metazoa; phylum Chordata; class Amphibia; order Anura; family Ranidae; genus Rana; species Rana kukunoris. The sequence continues at coordinate 209,866,632 of CM056057.1, forward strand.
CTTCTGAGTATTTTTCCTGCATTCTACCATCAGGTTGAGGTCACTTCCTGTGCGCCTTTTGGGTATTTTTCCTGCCTTTTTCCATCAAATTGAGGTCACTTCCTGTGCACCTTGTGGGTATTTTTCCTGCATTTTTCTATCAGGTTGAGGTCATTTCCTGTGCGCCTCCTGGGTATTTTTCCTGCCTTCTTCCATCAGGTTGCGGTCACTTCCTGTGCACCTCCTGGGCGTTTCCCCAGCTTTTTTCCATCAGGTTGAGGTCACTTCCTGTGCGCCTCCTGGACATTTTTCCCACCTTTTTTCCATCAGGTTGAGGTCACTTCCTGTGCGCCTCCTGGACATTTTCCCACCTTTTTTCCATCAGGTTGAGGTCATTTCCTGTGCACCTCCTGGGTATTTTCACGCCTTTTTTCCATCAGGTTAAGGTCACTTCCTGTGCACCTCCTGGGTATTTTCACACATTTTTTCCATCAGGTTGAGGTCACTTCCTGTGTGCCTCCTCTGCATTTTTCCCGCCTTTTTTCCATTAGGTTGAGGTCACTTCCAGTGATCGTTCTGATCAGCCAACTTTGAGGGCTCTTGATCAAGATCACCTGCTGATCTGAGAACTGTAGTGGGGACTCTAAATGGCAACTCTAATCACAGGTAGTGTTACTTAATGTTTCTCTAGCTCTGTGGTCAGGGCCAGATTAAGAACATCATGGGCCTGGTGCTGAGGATTTTGGTGGGGCCTTTTATAAATAATAAATAAATGTGTGGGAATCACAGCGCAGCAATGGAGGGCCCAGTCTGAAAATGTAAGTGTACCCTAATGTGCTAATATGCTGTGCATACTTGTACATTGTGGCATAACCTACCCCAGGGCCTCTAAAAAGTAGTAATGTCAGGAAAGTAGCTGAGATCCCCGATGTTCCTCTGTACATCACCGTAGTAATCACAACATTAAATAAGTTCTAATAATGGGACAGAACAAATATGAGAACTGAGATTTCCTTTAGTTGAACTAACAAGTGTGTCCATTCTAGAGCTGGTAACATTGAGGGTATTCAGTATCATTTTAAAGAACTGTTTTTGTGGGTAAGCGACATAGGGGAGGAGTACGGACGGTATATAAGTGGGAAGTATGTGCAGGTGAGGGAGAGGAATGTGGAGGGTCTAACATTGGGCACTATGTACAGGAGAGGAGTGCAAAGGGTACGGCAAAAGGCACAATGTACAGGAGAGAAGTGTGGAGGGTATGACAGTGGGCATCATGTACAGGAGAGAAGTGTATGACAGCAGGCACCATGTACAGGAGAGGAGTGTGGAGGGTATGACAGTGGGCACTATGTATAGGAGAGGAGTGTGGATGGTATGATAGTGGGCACTATGTATAGGAGAGTAGTGTGGACGGTATGATAGTGGGCACTATGTATAGGAGAGGAGTGTGGAGGGTATAACAGTGGGCAGTATGTACAGGAGAGGAATGTGGAGGGTATGACAGTGGGCAGTATGTACAGGAGAGAAGTGTATGACAGCAGGTACTATGTACAGGAGAGGAGTGTGAAGGGTATGACAGTGGGCAGTTTGTACAGGAGAGGAGTGTGAAGAGTATGACAGTGGGAAGTATGTACAGGAGGAGTGTGGGGGTATGACAGAGGGTAGTATGTACCAGAGAGAAGTGTGGAGGGTATGATGGGGCAGTATGTACAGGAGAGAAGTGTGGACGGTATGACAGTGGGCAGTATGTACAAGAGAGCAATGGGGATGGTATGATAGTGGGCACTATGTATAGGAGAGGAGTGTGGAGGGTGCGACAGTGGGAAGTATGTACAGAAGAGGAGTCTATGACAGCAGGCAGTATGTACAGGAGAGGAGTGTGGAGGGTATGATAGTGGGCACTATGTACAGGAGAGGAGTGTGGAGAGTATGACAGTGGGCACTATATATAGGAGAGGAGTGTGGAGGGTATGACAGTGGGCACTATGTACAGGAGAGGAGTGTGGAGGGTATGACAGTGGGCACTATGTACAGGAGAGGAGTGTGGAGGGTATGACAGTGGGCACTATGTACAGGAGAGGAGTGTGGAGGGTATGACAGTGGGCACAATGTATAGGAGTGGAAGGATGTTTAGGGACTGCGTAGTGGTTAAGCGGGTCATACATGAATTGAAATTACACCAATTATGCAGAGACCAGCCATAGTCGATCTATGTATGGGCTAGCTGGTTTTACACAAGTCAATCTATTAATCGACTTGAGTACAACCAGCCTGTTTTTCCAAAAACAATTAGTGCTGCCAGCTATAGATAGCAACACTGATCATTGTACTCACTGGCAGAACACAACAACACTACAGGAGTGATTCCCCCATCCACAGGTCAGCAGGTGAGAGGGTGTGTGGGGACAGGCTGGGGAGAGATACCAGTCAGTGGCTGGGTAGGCACTGGCTAGTATCAGAGCCAGATACACACAGGTTACATACGTCGCGATCATTCGAGCGAGAGCAATAATTCTAGCACTAGACTTCCTCTGTAACTCTAAACATCTAACCTAAAAAATCTTAAAAGTATCGCTTAGGATACCAAAAAAAAAAAATCGTGCTAACTTTAGTGTTTTTTTAATGTATGAAACAGTTTATTTCCAAAAAAAACATGTTTGAAAAATTGCTGCGCAAATACAGTACCGTGCTAGAGCTGCACAATTAATCGTTAAAATTGTGATCTCGATTCAACCCCCCAACATCTCCAATGCAGAGTTTGCTGATTCTTTCATATAACAAGTGGAGAGAATTTCAGCTGTCAAAAGAAAATATCTGGACAGTCTACCAAGTTCTTATCAGGAAACATTGTAACTAACGCTTTCTTCTTATATCAAAGGGATACACTTCTGTGTGTAAAGAAAATATCCTGGCAGTCTGTCAAGTTTGTAAACAACATGAAACATTGTAACCAACTTCCTTTTTAGATCAAACTTCTGTGTGTAAATGCAAGAAATGTAACCACTTAAAGTCCAACACTTGTTTAAGTTAAAAAGCAATATTTTTTACTAGAAAATTACTTGCATCCGCCAAACATTATATATATTTTAGCAGAGACAAAAATGGCAATTGCTGCAATATTTTATGTCACGCTGCATTTGCCCACTTCATTGAATAATAAAAACCATAAAAACAAAACAGTAAAGTTAGCCCATTTTTTTTTTTTTTCATTTTAATTTGAAAGATGATGTTATGCCGTACGAATCGTGAGAGAATCGTCATCTATCTTCTAAGCAAAAAAATTGCAGTTGTCGTTTTAGCCAGAATCATGCAGCTCTATACCGTGCAACATAAAAAGTTGCAAAGACCACCATAGAGTAATTTTCTAGCAAAAAACAAATGATGATTTTTTTTCTCAGTCTGTTGCAGTGTGTCAGCTTGTATTTATACTGGCTGCTCTGTATGTAGCTTCTGACAGGCTGTGCAAGCAGCCCCGTATCTCCGGAACCATAAATGATAGCCATCCCATATTTTGACCGGTTGTGGGGTAGGTCTTCAACTGACTATCCCCCAAATGTGGGGTTTCTGTGACCTCTGGTCATCGAGCTACAACCCCTGAAGTCGATCTAAAAAAAAAAAAAAAAAAAAAACTTTTTTTTTTTTTTTTGGGGGCAAATGGGCCTATCTTGAGAAAGGGGCCTGGAGCTGCAGCTCCATCAGCCCCTCTGTTAATCCGGCCCTGTCTGTGGTGTCTCGCGGCAGTGACCCCTATGCCGAAATCAGGAGATAGGGTCTCCTCCAGCCCTTCCCACTTCACATTTCTCACCAGTCATCCGACCTCTAGTCTCCGCCTACCCCACAGCCATGCTGAGAACTAAATGGGCGGCCACAGGCTCCATGGACTGCCACAGATTCGGTGACCCCTGGCAAATTGTCATTTGAACCCCAGGGGGTCCCGACCCCCCAGGTTGAGAACCACTGATTTAGAAAGTGAAGGGGTTAAAGCCTTATGTAGTATTAGTTGGTGGGCGTCGTGTTTTCCTATAGCTGCCTGCGACGAGCCCAGCGGACGCACTATTTTCCATATATAATTCCTTATTACAGTAGCACATGCAGAAAGCTCTCACAGAAGCGGGTTTATTGGCTTGGTGAAATAATTTGCTATTGTACCCATTCTTTCAGTCCTATCAAGGACAACGACGCCTCGGGGACCCAGGAAAGTGATATTGCGGCTCTACCTGTTGTAAGTATAGAGTTGCACACAATGCAGCTTTTTTTTTTTTTTTTCTCCCGGTGACCCTCAATGTAATTATTCCATTTACATCCATTGTCTTCTCGCCGTTGCTGAATGTACTGAAATAACGGCACTGACACCGAGGAGAAGATGTAGAAGTCTTTTCACAATAATAGACGTGGCGGCGCCGACTGAATAAATCACGTTTACTCATAACGGAGAGAGAAAAAGGAATTGGCATTTGCTTTGTAAAGATTAAAATCTAATGAGTTACATTTTTCTTATTGAATTTACTCGGCTTTGCCGAGCGGGTGTATTCCGGTTCAATTCTGTCAAAGGTGAAATATTTCACTCATTTATTGCAAAAAATAAAAAAATAAAAAAAAATACAATTCCATTACTAGTTCTTTTGGGAGCGCGCGCTCTACATACTGTACAATACCCAATTATCATTTGTTCTTTTTTTTTTTCCTCCTATAGGCTTCCTGGCGGCGGGTGGAAAAATACGAGAGGGGGCCTCTTGCTTCCCATTTTCCACACCATCACCTTGCTAAGGCATACATGTGCTTGAACCACTTTTGCGGCGCTATACGGCCGCTAGCGATGTGGTTTTAACCGGTTAAGACCCGGACCAATATGCAGGTTAAAGGGTGTAACGGAATGACCCGTGATTCCCTGAGACTTTTGAAGGATGCGGGGTACTCCTGGTTCAGCTTCACCAATGACTCTTGGGTCTAGGTTCATCCTATGTCCATTAGGGGCATAGGATGACTGAGAAATGATATCATAAATGACATGAGATGGGACATTACTGATAATTCATGTATTGCAGGATATCTTGAAATATTACAAGTTGTTCCTTATGAACAGGTCAATAGACTTTTAAGATGTTAATTGATGTTACATCACCTCCAGCTACCTTACCTGGCTGTTGTGATGGGGCTTGCGGTGGTTACATTCTATTGTCTATTGTGTGATGCTAATGACACTGTATTGTGTGAAAATACTATTGATGATAGATATGTGTTGTGAGTTAGCACCCTCTAAAGGTCAGACGTCTGTGTATTGTGTATCCGGTGAGAATAGCTTATTGTCGAAGACGGGACGTCTGGGGAATGACTAATAATTAACTCACCTGAATGTCATTGTCTAAGAGAATGTGTATTGAGTTCCTTGTGTAGTGTGGTGGGTGGAGTTGATTCATTGTTCACATGGGGCTAGATTCAGGTAGGAGATACGACGGCGTATCTCCAGATACGCCGTCGTATCTCTGCCTCTGAGCCCTCCTATCTATCTATTTCATACAATCAGAAACGCATAGATTTCTATTAGATCCGACTGGCGTAAGTCTCTTACGCCGTCGTATCTTACTTGCATATTCACGCTGGCCGCTGGGTGGCTTTCCCATGTAAAATATGCAAATGAGCGTAATACGACGATTCCCGAACGTACGCCGGCATGCGCATTTGTTTTACGTCGTTTGCGTTAGCGTAGGTCTGGCGTAATGTTACCCCTGCTGTATGAGGCGCAGCCAATGTTAGGTATGGACGGTGTGCCGGCGTAAGTTTTCCCGTCGTTTGCGTAAAACGCTCGCGAATAGGGCTGCGCGTAAGTGACGTTCACGTCATTTTCATCGACTATTTCCGACGTGATTTGGAGCATGCGCACTGCGCTATGTTCAGGCCCGGCGCATGCGCAGTTCGTTCGGCGTGGGGACGCGCTTCATTTAAATGATACACGCCCCCTACCCGCCGAATTTGAATTAGGCCGGGACATTTACGCTACGCCGCCGCAACTTTACAGGCAAGTGCTTTGTGAATACAGCACTTACCCGTAAAAGTTGCGGAGGCGTAGCGTAAATGGGATACGCTACACCAGCATACTTTTACGCCCATCTACCTGAATCTAGCCCTTAGGGCCAGATTCTCATAGAATTCCGGCGGCGTAGCGTAAGCCATTTACACTACGCCGCCGCATCGTACTAGAGCAAGTGCTTTAATCTCAAAGCACTTGCTCCGTAGTTTTCGCCTGCGTCGCGTAAATCGCCCAGCGTAAACACGCGCATTTCAAATGGGGCGGCTTGTATTTAAATTAAGCGCACCCCCGCGTCGAACGAACTGCGCATGCGCCGGCCGGGGAAAAAGCCCAGTGCGCATGCTCCAGCTCACGTCGGAAAGCGTCGTTGAAACCGATGTCAAAACGACGTGAGCGTCATTTACGCAACTCCCTATTCGCAAAAGAGTTAGTAAAACGACGTAAGCGACGGAAAAAGCCGACGCTGACCTGACGCCATACTTAACATGGCATCCGACGGCACCCGACGGCATCTGACGGTACTTCGTAAGGTTACTCCACATCGAAGCTGGGGTAACCTTACGCGGACGAAAACGACGTACGCGACGACGGGGTGGCGTAAAAGCGATCAGGAATCGGCGTACTAGCCTCATTTGCATATGCAAATGAGAAAACAACGTAAAGGCCACCTAGTGGCCGGAGATGTCATTACAACTACGATCCGCAAGTGTAATGGTTTTACGCTTGTCGGATGTTGAAGCGTATCTATGCCCGTTTTTTTTGCCTCGTATCTATGCACGCGCATAGATACGAGGCAAAAAAAACGGCGATACGACGGGGTATCTGAGATACTCCGTCGCAACGCCGCTGAGAATCTGGCCCTCAGGGCCAGATTCTCAGCGGCGTCACGACGGAGTATCTCAGGGCCAGATTCTCAGCGGCGTTACGACGGAGTATCTCAGATACCCCGTCGTATCGCCGTTTTTTTTGCCTCGTATCTATGCGCGTGATGCTTAGCATCACTTTGGCATAGATACGCTTCAACATCCGACAAGCGTAAAACCATTACACTTGCGGATCGTAGTTGTAATGACAACTCCGGCCACTAGGTGGCCTTTACGTTGTTTTCTCATTTGCATATGCAAATGAGGCTAGTACGCCGATTCCCGATCGCTTTTACGCCACCCCGTCGTCGCGTACGTCGTTTTCGTCCACGTAAGGTTACCCCAGCTTTGATGTGGAGTAACCTTTACAAAGTCCCTTCGGAATGCCGTCGGGTGCCGTCAGATGCCATGTTAAGTATGGCGTCGGGTCAGCGTCTGCTTTTTCCGTCGCTTACGTCGTTTTACTAACTCGTTTGCCAATAGGGAGTTGCGTAAATGACGCTCACGCCGTTTTAAAGTCGGTTTCAACGACGCTTTCCGACGTGAGCTGGAGCATGCGCACTGGGCTTTTTCCCCGGCCGGCGCATGCGCAGTTCGTTCGACGCGGGGGCGCGCTTAATTTAAATACAAGCCGCCCCATTTGAATTGCGCGGGTTTACGCTGGGCGATTTACGCGACGCAGGCGAAAACTACGGAGCAAGTGCTTTGAGATTAAAGCACTTGCTCTAGTACGATGCGGCGGCGTAGTGTAACTGGCTTACGCTACGCCGCCGGAATTCTATGAGAATCTGGCCCTGAGTTTCTAAACTGTATATAACCAGCTGAGTGTACCATTAAAGTATTCATTCATTTTGGAACCAGAACCAGAGCTTGTGTCTCGGTTATTCTGGGAAATGGAATGGGTTGTGTCTGCCGGATTGTGGAGTGTCCGATAAGCTGTCTTGGGTTGGTGGAATGGGAAATCGTAAACGGTGGTGACCGTTACAAAGGGGTTGTAAAGGTAAATGTTTTTTCACCTTAATGCATCCTATGCATTAAGGTGAAAAAACATCTGACAGTACCGCCCCCCCCCCCCGAACCCCCGTTTTACTTACCTGACCCCATGAAAGTCCCGCGCGCGTCCCCGTGATCCTCTTCGGTTCCAATCCTGGCCGTTCATTGGCTAGGCTGGACGGATTGATAACAGCGCAGCCATTGGATGGTGCCGCTGTCAATCACAGCGGATGACGCAACACACCGGGGGCGGGGCCGAGTGATACTGCCGCTTTATCACTGTAGCGCGAGCGCAAAAGCTTTCCATCATGCGAGCTCGCTCGCATGAGGGTGGAAAGATCTTGCGAAGAGGAGCCGAGACAGCCGCCAAGGGACCCCAGAAGAAAGGATTCGGGGACACTGTGTGCCAAAACGAGCGGCACAGTGGGGGTAAGTAAAACATGTTTGTTATTTTAAAAAGAAAAAAAATGTTTGCCTTTAGTGACCCTTTAAGGACCTTTCCCCCTTTTTGCGATTCGGCACTGCGTCGCTTTAACTGACAATTGCGCGGTCGTGCGACGTGGCTCCCAAACAATGCTGGCGTCCTTTTTTCTCCCACAAATAGAGCTTTCTTCTGGTGGTATTTGATCACCTCTGCGGTTTTTATTTTTTGCGCTATAAACAAAAGTAGAGCGACAATTTCGAAAAAAATATATTTTTTAACTTTTTGCTGTAATAAATATCCCCCAAAAATATATTAAAAAAATGTCCTCAGTTTAGGCCGATACGTATTCTTCTACTTATTTTTGGTAGCAAAAAAAAAAAACGCAATAAGCGTTTATTGATTGGTTTGCGTGAAACTTATAGCGTTTACAAAATAGGGGATAGTTTTATTGCATTTTTATAAAAAAAATTTTTTTTACTAGTAATAGCGGCGATCAGCGATTTTTTTCATGACTGCGACATTATGGCGGACACATCGGACACTTTTGACACATTTTTGTGACAATTGTCATTTTCACAGCGAAAAAGTGCTATAAAATGCACTGATTACTGTGAAAATGACAATATTAGTGAAGGGGTTAATCACTAGGGGGTGCTGTAGGGGTTAAGTGTGACCTCATGTCTGTTTTCAAACTGTAGGGGGCGGGGGTGGACATGTGACGTCAGTGATCGGCGTTCCCTATATCAGGGAAGAGACAATCACTGACATTCAGCTCCTGTGACCCGATCGCAGGACATCGGCCACGAACGGGTCCCGCGAGCGCGGTCACGGAGCTCCTAAAGGGGACATATATATATGTCCATGTGCCCAGCCGTGCCATTCTTCCGACGTATATCGTCGTGCGGTGGTCCTTAAGTGGTTAACCCTTGTTAGAGGCCGAAAAAGGGTTAATACCGCCGGCAATGCGCCTCTGCAGACTGGCAGCAATTGGTGGACACAGTGTCAGCAATTGATGGGTACAGTGTCAGCAATTGATGGGTACAGTGTCAGCAATTAATGGGTACAGTGGCTGCGTTTGATGGGCACAGTGGCGGAAATTGATGGCACAGTGGCTACGTTTAATAAGCACAGTAGCGGCAGTTGATGGGCACACTGGCAGGAATTGATGGGCACAGTGTCATCAATTGATGGGTACAGTGGCTGCGTTTGATGGACACAGTGGCTGTGTTTGATGAGCAGTAGCGGAAGTTGATGGGCACACTGGCAGCAATTGATGGGCACAGTGTCAGCAATTGATGGGTACAGTGGCTGTGTTTGATGGGCACAGTGGCAACAGTTGATGGGCACATTAGCAGAAGTTGATGGGCACACTGGAAGCAATTTACGGGCACAGTTTCAGCAATTGATGGGCACAGTGTCATCAATTGATAGGTACAGTGGCTGCGTTTGATGGGCACAGTGGCTGTGTTTGATGAGCAGTAGCGGAAGTTGATGGGCACAGTGTCATCAATTGATGGGTACAGTGGCTGTGTTTGATGGGCACAGTGGCAGCAGTTGATGGGCACATTAGCAGCAGTTAATGGGCACAGTGTCAGCAATTGATAGGCACAGTGGCTGCGTTTGATGGGCACAGTGGCTGCGTTTGATGGGCACAGTGGCTGCGTTTGATGGACACAGTGGCTGTGTTTGATGAGCAGTAGCGGAAGTTTATGGGCACACTGGCAGCAATTGATGGGTACAGTGGCAGCAATTGATGGGCACAGCAGCTGCGTTTGATGGCACAGTGATGACAATTGATGGGCACAGTGGCTGCGTTTGATGGGCACAGTGGTGGCAATTGATGGGCACAGTGGCAGCAATTGATGGGCACAGTGGCAGCAATTGATGGGCACAGTGGCAGCAATTGATGGGTACATGCCCCATCGGATTGACCTTCTAGAACTCTGAGGACCCCCACCTCTCATATTCTGGACAGAATAAAGAATCTACATTTACATAATATTTAAAACGAACAAGCGTGGCGTCCCCCAGAAGCTGGTTGGCAGCGTCATACATCCTATTCTATAGGATATATTTAGAGACGTGACATATTACATCGCTTAATTCCTTCCTAACGCCACCGGCAATTTGTTTTTATATTTATAAATCTTTCTTGTGTTATCTGTTTGGTTGTTTTTTTTTGCAATAATTCAGACTGCTAAGCGGAAAGTTTAATAATATCAACAAAAATACAATAAAACCATTTCATAGAAGAACAAACAAACAAAAAAAAGCCAATAAGAGTTGTGCGATCGCCATAAACTTCCTCGCCGCGACATTTTTCACGCCAACTCTCCGCTAAGCTAAAAGTCTGGTAAGCACTTTTTTCCCCTTTCATATGCAGGCCTGGAAGCCGGGGCCAAGACAATCTTTACAGTGTGATTAAATATCACCCAGGGTTCGCTTTTTAATAAAGTGTTTGAATTACACCGCGTGTTTTGCGGAGCAAGAGCAAAGCGCATTCAGAAATGGCTCCAAATCCCGGGAGAGCGCGACTTTCATTAGAAGAGCGCGGCTCCTCTTTCTGCTCTAAGTAGTGTCTCCCGATCTCCCGGCGGACCGGAAAAGTTTGCAGTAAGAGAAGAAGAAAATAAGGGAATTAAAGTAGAACGCCATTACTAGACGGCGCCGAAAGTGGCAACGTAACGCGGTTAGCAAAGTTCCTCGCCACATCCTAAATACTTTTATCACATATATTAAACTGTCTCTCTCAGGGATAGACTGGCCATTGGGACTACATGGAGTTTCCCGGTGGGCCGGCTTCAGTGACAGTGGACCGCCGCCCCCCTCTGCTCCTCTTTCTCTCCCTTCCCGCAGCACTCACCTCCTCTCCCTCCCCGCAGCTCTCACCTGGGGGGAACAAAGAAGCAGGGGGAGATCCAGAGGAGCAGGGACAACGACAGGGTAGCATGGGGGGAGGGGACAGACAGCTGACTCAACGGCTATGGCCTGGGAGTTTCTCACTTCTGCCTAATCTTGTCCCATAAGGGGGGGCACCGAACTGATTCTTTGCCTCGAGTGAAATAATGTCTAGCTTCCCCACTGGTACTGCCTATAAGAGTAACGGTACCAGCCGTTCTACTCTAATAAAGTAGAATGGCTAGTGAAGAGGGAGAGGGGGTTTGGGTGGCCGGAGGGGGGGGGGTGCGGGAGTTGTCCGGCCGCCATGGCAGAGACCTGTCGAAGTGGGCCAGCCTGGATGAAGTCCAGGGTCAAATTTCTGTCCCAGTCCGGATCTGGTCTGCCCTGTGTGCTTCAAGGCCGGGTTGTCTGTGGTCCCGAAATCTACAGAACTTTGGTTAAAAAGCTATGAAAAAAAAAAGTTCTGCGTAGTTTGTGAAAAATGAAAAAGTTCCTTTTATTGGCAGCCAGGGCCGTCCACATGTAGGGGGCCCCTACACATATAGGATGCCTGACAGTGGTGGCCTGCACATTAGGGGCAGGCCTGGACTGGCCATAGGGCATGCCAGGCATATGCCCGGTGGGCCGCGGCAGCCCACGGGCTGCATGTCACGTCTCCCCCCAGTGTAACATGCAGGGGGTCCAGAACTGTTAGGGGGGTGTCTGTGTAATGTAAAGGGGTACAGAGGTGTGGTGCTATGTAATATAAAAGGGTCCAGAGGTGCAGGGTGCTGTGTAGTGTAAAGGGGTCCACAGGTGAAGGGTGCTATGTAAAGAGGTCCAGAGGTGTAGAGGGTTTTGTAATGTAAAAGGTTCCAATTTGCCTACACTCACACTTATAGCACACTAGTGAATGTAAGACTCAGGATTCCACAAAGTGTCCAGTGATATGTCCTGCGCCCTCCAGCTTTAAGAAATGTCTCCAAACTTCCAGAACCAGGGGGAGGCACCGGAGGCCTGCCTGTATGAGTCATCCAACCAGACCTGTACTAATTCCATGACCCAATTAAGAGTTAACTATGAGCCAAAAACCTACATTTGCCCACACTTACACTTATAGAGCACTAGGGGGTGCTACATATTGAATGTAAGGCTCAGGATTCTGCAAAGTGTCCAGTGATATGTCCTGCGCCCTCCAGCTTCAAAAAATGTCTCCAAACTTCCAGGACCAGGGGGGAGGCACCAGAGACCTGTCTGTATGAGTCATCCAGCCGGACCTGTAGTAATCTCATGACCCAATTAAGACTCACAAGTTAACTATGAGCCAAAACCTAAGTTTGCCTACACTCACACTTATAGCACACTAGGGGGTGCTACATAGTGAATGTAATGCTCGGGCCCCGTACACACGGCAGAGAACCTCGACGGGCAGAACACATCGTTCCGCCCGTCGAGGTTCTCTGCCGGTCGTCAGAATCTGTGACCCGCCCGTCGGGAATGGCAACCAGCCATTCATCCCGACGAGCCGTCGAGCAAATAGAGAACCTGTTCTCTATTTGCTCGACGGGTTTCCCGGCGGGCGGGGCGAGCAGAGAGCGTACACACGGCCGAGGTTCTCGCTGGAATGCAGCTCCCAGCGAGGTTCTCGCTGGTTTCTGGCGAGAACCTCGGCCGTGTGTACGGGGCCTCAAGATTCCACAAAGTGTCCAGTGATATGTCCTGCGCCCTCCAGCTTGAATTAATGTCTCCAAATTTCCAGGACCAGGGGGAGGCACCGGAGACCTGCCTGTATGAGTCATCCAGCCGGACCTGTAGTAATCTCATGACCCAATTAAGTCTCACAAGTTAACTGTGAGCCAAAACATACATTTTCCTACACTCACACTTATAGCACACTAGGGGATGCTACTTAGTAAATGTAAGACTCAGGATTCCACAAAGAGTCCAGTGACTTATAGCACACTAGGGGGTGCTACATAGTGAATGTAAGACTCAGTGATTCCACAAAGCCCTCCAGCTTCAAGAAATGTCTCCAAATTTCCAGGACCAGGGGGAGGCACCGGAGACCTGCCTGTATGAGTCATCCAGCCGGACCTGTAGTAATCTCATGACCCAATTAAGTCTCACAAGTTAACTGTGAGCCAAAACATACATTTTCCTACACTCACACTTATAGCACACTAGGGGGTGCTACATAGTAAATGTAAGACTCAGGATTCCACAAAGAGTCCAGTGACTTATAGCACACTAGGGGGTGCTACATAGTGAATGTAAGACTCAGGATTCCACAAAGAGTCCAGTGACTTATAGCACACTAGGGGGTGCTACATAGTGAATGTAAGACTCAGTGATTCCACAAAGCCCTCCAGCTTCAAGAAATGTCTCCAAACTTCCAGAACCAGGGGGAGGCACCGGAGGCCTGCCTGTATGAGTCATCCAGCCAAACCTGTAGTAATCCCATGACCCAATAAATTTTCCTACACTCACACTTATAGAACACTAGGGGGTGCTACATAGTGAATGTAAGACTCAGGATTCCACAAAGTGAAGTGTTGGATACCGGAGGAGCCAAGGTGGATATCATTGAGAGTAGGAAGGAGAATTCCAGAAGCCTTTTTGGCCTTGCTTGTGCTATAGGGATATCAGTCTGTATGGAAGATGCAGACACAGCAAGACTGAACACACGGCATTGAAGATCTCAGGAGAGACTAAAGAAAACTGCCAGCAAAACGGATTTTCAAGGCTTGTCTCATCTCCATTTAGCAGTTCGCCAAATGATTTTTTCTTGTCTGGGGTGATTCCTTAACGAAGGCATTTGCATAACTATTTTTACTTCTGCATTGAGTGCTAATGATGTATTATCGAGCATGGAAATCATTCTCCAAACAAACAGCGAAAAAGGCAGCCAAGTCTGCAGACAACAACATAGTTAAGTCCTCAAGAGGACTGAAAAAAAAAAAAGAAAAAAAGATTACTTAATTCCGAGACACGCCTGACTGATAACCTTATTTCGGAAATATGTTGGCGCTTAAAAAGTTAAGAATAAAAAAATAAAAAAATAAACTTAAAAAGGGAAGAGCAGCTCTGATAACTTACCTAAATTAACAGAGGCTTTAAATGTAATTACCAAGTCCCGGAACTTAATCCTTCAGTTGAAATGTAACCTGCGCGGAGTTTGTGGCGTGGGTCTGCGGAGACGGCGCTCAATAACGCTCCGCAGCTTAGCTGAACTCTGTTCTGAAGTTAATTGAAACGGCAAAAACTTTATTTTCAACTCCACGGCTGTATCTGCACATGAATTAGTAAACTAAACCGGAATGAAATGTTTTCCCAAATGATGTCCGTTTACAGTGCAATAATTGTCTGTCTGGTTAGCTTGTAGACCTAGAATTATATATGTATACAGTATCTCACCAGTGGCGTAGCCAGGGGGTGGCTATTGGGGCTATGGCCCAGAGTCTCTTACAGGGTGGGTGCAGTATGTCCCGGTCTGGAATGCGGGGGACAGGGGCGGACTGAGCCATGGTAGTGCTGGCTCCGGCTCCACTTGACTCTACTCTTGGGCACCGGTTTCTAGAGCCGCCTACCGTCTAGCAACCAGTGATGTCATGGCCGCAACTCCCTCCCTGCCTTACATTCAAAGCATAGGAGCATTTCACTTCCTCCTCCTCCATGCTAGTGCTCATGGCGCCTAAAGAGTCATGATCCTGGGACTCCTGGACTGGAGCGTCCTGCTGCTGGTCCGGTGGCAGCCTGGGGTGCAGCAGAGGAGGAGTCCAGGGCAATCGGGAAGAGTCCTCAAGGGAGAGAGAGAACATGAGGCCTCACTGCCACACTGAGCAGCATCCCCGGCGCCTCCCAGAGCCTGCACTCCCTCACCCTCCCTCACATTTTTTTGTGCTGAAAATGCCCCCCTCGGCTCATACTCGAGTCACCTTTTTGCGCCTGATCTCCTGGACTTTGGGGACCCTGTACCAGAGGCCTTAGGTCCCCTGGACCCCAACCTTGGCACACATGTAGCCCCACTCTTTCTCTACAAGTGTGCAAAGTTTGTTGTCCGGGGGCACCTAAGGCCGAGGATTACCGATTTTTCAAAGCCAGGCACCCCTTCCATAGACTCCCATGTTAAATGGTAATTTCTCTAGTGAGTTTGGGGAGAAGGTACCGGCCGGTCATAGGTCCCCTGCACCCAAAACTTGGCACACACGTAGCTCCATTTCTCCTCTACAAGTGTGCAAAGATTGTTGTCTGGAGGACCTACGGCTGGGGAGCACCTATTTTTCAAAGCCAGGCACCCCTTCCATAGACTCCCATGTTAAACGTCAGTCTAGTCATGGACACAGTGAGGCATGGGCACAGTGAGGCATGGACACAGTGAGGCATGGGCACAGTGAGGCATAAGCACAGTGAGGCATGGACATAGTGAGGCATGGGCACAGTGAGGCATGGGCACAGTGAGGCATGGGCACAGTGAGGCATGGACACAGTGAGGCATGGGCACAGTGAGGCATAGTGAGGCACAGTGAGGCATGCAGATGGACACCCTAGACTTGGCACACATGTAGGCCCACTCTTTATCTAAGTGTGCAAAGTTTGTTGTCCGGGAGACCTAAGACCTGGGAGCACCAATTTTTAAAAGTTTGGCACCCTTTCCATAGACTCCCATGTTAAACACCCATTTCTTTGGGGACCGGATACCAGAGGTTTGTAGGTCCCCTGGACCCGGAACTTGGCACACATGTAGCCCCCATTTCTCCTCTACAAGTGTTCAAAGATTGTTGTCTGGGGGACCTACGGCCGGGGAGCACCAATTTTTCAAACCCGGGCACCCCTTCCATAGACTCCCATGTTAAACGTTAGTCTAGTCGTGGACACAGTGAGGCATAGACACAGTGAGGCATGGGCACAATGAGGCATAGACATAGTGAGGCATAGACAAAGTGAGGCATAGACACAGTGAGGCATAGACACAGTGAGGCATAGACACAGTGAGGCATGGGCACAGTGAGGCATGGGCACAATGAGGCATGGGCACAGTGAGGCATAGACATAGTGAGGCATAGACACAGTGAGCCATAGACACAGTGAGGCATAGACACAGTGAGCCATGGACACAGTGAGGCATGGACACAGTGAGGTATAGACACAGTGAGCCATGGACACAGTGAGGCATGGACACAGTGAGGCATGGACACAATGAGGCATGGGCACAGTGAGGCATGGGCACAATGAGGCATGGGCACAGTGAGGCATAGACACAGTGAGCCATAGACACAGTGAGCCATGGACACAGTGAGCCATGGACACAGTGAGGCATGGACACAGTGAGGTATGGGCACAGTGAGCCATGGACACAGTGAGGCATAGACATAGTGAGGCATAGACACAGTGAGGCATAGACACAGTGAGCCATGGACACAGTGAGGCATGGACACAGTGAGGCATGGACACAATGAGACATGGGCACAGTGAGGCATGGGCACAATGAGGCATGGGCACAGTGAGGCATAGCCATAGTGAGGCATAGACACAGTGAGGCATAGACACAGTGAGCCATGGACACAGTGAGGCATGGACACAGTGAGGCATGGGCACAGTGAGGCATGGGCACAATGAGGCATGGGCACAATGAGGCATGGGCACAGTGAGGCATGCACATGAACAAAGTGAGGCACAGTGAGGCATGCAGATAGACACCCTAGGCTTATACTATAGTCAATAAATGTTCCCATTTTTTTGTGGTAGAATTAGGTGCCTCGGCTTATATTCAGGTCGGCTTATACTTGAGTATATACATAAATACACCTTGCATAAGAAGATACACATAGCCCATTTGCCAGACATCCCAAAGCTTTCCACCACAAAAAAACAGTAGTCTTGGTGGCTCCAAAATTCAATAATAAAGGATGTCCTAATGGCCCCCTCAAAGTGGCGTTGCCATAAGGGAAGTGGGGTTCACCCAGGCAGCTCATCGAGTTGATCGATTCCTTAGATAACCCAATACTGCAATGTCAGAGCCGAATCAACACAATAAGGTTACAAGAGATAAAGAAGAATAAACAAAGGCAAGCTTCGGAATCCCCGAAGACGGAAGATAATATATCGTAAGATTCTAAAAACAAAGAAATATTTGACATTCTAGTAATATTTTCTTTTCATTCGATGGAAGCGCCGAGGTGATTAAACGGCATTCCGAACACGCGCGCCATTCTTCTGCAATTCTTGTAACGAGTTCCACAAACTCCGCGTTCCGGAGCCGCGAATATTTGTTTGAAAGCGATCCAAAGAGAAGGAATTTGCAAATATCTTTAGTCGGGTTTTGGGGGAAACATTGTAGCGAAGAATGTAATATTCAGCCAGACTGAAAACAAATATTTATTTTATTATTGAATAAGACGAAGAGGAATGTGGAAGTGCGGCGACCCAAAGAGACTAATCAGCGAGCGTCTCTCGTTGTGCCGACAGATGGGAACCGCGGGGAATGGGAGGCTTTATACAATTTGTGCAAGACGGGTAATGCAGGGATAGCCAACCTAAGGCCTGTGTACTCAGGGCCATCTTAATATCATCATGGGCTCCTGGGCAAAGTCATGCTCTGGGGCCCCTACAATGATGACAGGGAAGGTAAACAGACATCAAGTAGGTAGGAGGCAGACTGCCCCCCCTGTGTATCTATCACTCTCAGTGCCATCATGGGGCCCCCAATTTTGGGGCAGTGTGGGCTCAAGGACCAGCTGCTTTGGGGAAAGTGCAGGGGCCCCTGGGCAGTGCCCAGGTGTGCCCTCTCATTAAGACAGCCCTGCCGACAGCTAGAAACCGAAGGGAATAGGAGGCTTTATACAATTTGTGCAAGACGGGTAATGCAGGGATAGCCAACCTAAGGCATGTGTACTACCAGGTTGGGCACACAATGTCAGTGGCACGTGGAAGATCGTTACATGGCACGTGGAAGATCGTTACATGGAACGTGGAAGATCATTACATGGCACGTGGAAGATTATTACATGGCACGTGGAAGATCATTACATGGCACGTGGCATGTGGAAGATCGTTACATGGCACGTGGAAGATCGTTACATGGAACGTGGAAGATCATTACATGGCACGTGGAAGATTATTACATGGCACGTGGAAGATCATTACATGGCACGTGGCATGTGGAAGATCGTTACATGGCACGTGGAAGATCGTTACATGGAACGTGGAAGATCATTACATGGCACGTGGAAGATTATTACATGGCACGTGGAAGATCATTACATGGCACGTGGCATGTGGAAGATCGTTACATGGCACGTGGAAGATCGTTACATGGCACGTGGAAGATCGTTACATGGCACGTGGAAGATCGTTACATGGCACGTGGAAGATCGTTACATGGCACGTGGAAGATCGTTACATGGAACGTGGAAGATCATTACATGGCACGTGGCACGTGGAAGATCATTACATGGCACTTGAAGATCATTACATGGCACGTGGAAGATCATTACATGGCACATTGAAGATCATTACATGGCATGTGGAAGATCGTTACATGGCACGTGGAAGATCGTTACATGGCACGTGGAAGATCGTTACATGGCACGTGGAAGATCGTTACATGGCACGTGGAAGATCATTACATGGCACGTGGAAGATCATTACATGGCACTTGAAGATCATTACATGGCACGTGGAAGATCGTTATATGGCACGTGGAAGATCGTTACATGGCACGTGGAAGATCGTTACATGGCACGTGGAAGATCGTTACATGGCACGTGGAAGATCGTTACATGGCACGTGGAAGATCGTTACATGGCACGTGGAAGATCGTTACATGGCACGTGGAAGATCGTTACATGGCACGTGGAAGATCATTACATGGCACGTGGAAGATCATTACATGGCACGTTGAAGATCATTACATGGCACATGGAAGATCATTACATGGCACGTGGAAGATCATTACATGGCACGTGGAAGATCATTACATGGCACGTGGAAGATCATTACATGGCACGTGGAAGATCATTACATGGCACGTGGAAGATCATTACATGGCACGTGGAAGATCATTACATGGCACGTGGAAGATCGTTACATGGCACGTGGAAGATCATTACATGGCACGTGGAAGATCATTACATGGCACGTGGAAGATCATTACATGGCACTTGAAGATTATTACATGGCACGTGGAAGATCGTTACATGGCACGTGGAAGATCGTTACATGACACGTGGAAGATCATTACATGGCACGTGGAAGATCATTACATGGCACGTGGAAGATTGTTACATGGCACGTGGAAGATCATTACATGGCACGTGGAAGATCATTACATGGCACGTGGAAGATCATTACATGGCACGTGGAAGATCGTTACAAGGCATGTGGAAGATCATTACTTGCAGGGCCGCCATCAGAGGGGTAAAGGCAGTACACCTGTAAGGGGCCCAGAGGTCCCCTTGGGCCCAGATGGCAACTCCCTTTTTTTATATATATATATATTTTTTTTCTTTTTATTAACCACTTCCTTACTGGGCACTTACACCCCCCTCCTGCCCAGGTGAAATTTCAGCTTGCGGCACTGCGTCGCTTTAACTGACAATTGCGCGGTCGTGCGACGTGGCTCCCAAACAAAATTTACGTCCTTTTTTCCCCACAAGTAGAGCTTTCTTTTGGTGGTATTTGATCGCCTGTGCGATTTTTATTTTTTGCGCTATAAACAAAAAAGAGCGACAATTTTGAAGAAAAATACAATATTTTTTACTTGTTGCTATAATAAATATCCCAATTAAAAAAAAAAAAACATTTTTTTTTCTCAGCTTAGGGCGATACGTATTCTTCTACATATTTTTGGTAAAAAAAAAATCGCAATAAGTGACTGGTTTGCGCAAAAGTTATAGCGCTTACAAAATAGGGGAGAGAATTATTATTTTTTATTATTTTTTTTTTACTAGAAATGGCAGCGATCTGCGATTTTTATTGGTACTGCGACGTTATGGCGGACACATCGGACACTTTTGACACATTTTTGGCGCCATTCACATTTATACTGCGATCAGTGCTATAAATATGCACTAATTACAGTATAAATGTGACTGGCATTGAAGGGGTTAACACTAGGGGGTGAGGAAGGGGTTAAATGTGTATGCTAGGTGTGTTCTAACTGTGGGGGGAGGGGGGGGGTGACCGATCTGTGTCCCTATGTAGGAAGGAACACAGATCGGGCTCCTCCCCTCCAGAGACAGGACATTGTCTCTG
The DNA here is from genome assembly GCA_029574335.1 of Rana kukunoris. Classification (NCBI taxonomy): domain Eukaryota; kingdom Metazoa; phylum Chordata; class Amphibia; order Anura; family Ranidae; genus Rana; species Rana kukunoris. Next base: position 209,887,051 of record CM056057.1, read on the forward strand.
TGTGAGCCGGCAATGAGAGATGATCTATGAGAGATCATCTCTCATTCGCCCACAGATCGCATTGCAAACGGCCGCTCTGATTGGCCGTTTGCCGCGATCTGTGATTGGCCGTGTCCAAGGGACACGGACAACACAGGGCTTCCCCGCAGCGCGCTGTACAGCGCGCTGGGAACGCCAGAAAGACATGCCGTCAAATGACGGCATGTTGGATATTGAGGCCCGCGCTGTTGCCGTCATCCGACGGTAGCGCGGGCCTGAAGTGGTTAAAGGGCCCAGAGGTCCCCAGGGCCCCGGATGGCAACACCTCCTTTTTTATATATATATATATATTTTTATTATTATTTTTTTTTTTAAAGGGCCCAGAGGTCCCAAGGGCAACACCCCCCCCCAATTGTGGTTCACCCGCTTCTCAATTCACGCCCCCTTCTCAATTTTCTCAATTAGCGGCGACACCCCCGCTTCTCAATTTGAGGCGGTAGCAACCCCCCCCCCCTGGTTCTCTGCTCCAGGGGCCCATGTTTTTTTGCAACATTGCGTATAGTATATATACTGGGCCAGATTCTCGTACATCCCGCGGCGGCGTAGAGTAAGCCATTTACACTACGCCACCGCAACTTACTAGAGCAAGTGCCGTATTCTCAAAGCACTTGCTCCGTAGTTTGCGGCGGCGTAGTGTAAATGGCCCAGCTTATCCCCGCGTAAATCGAAGGGGGCGGCTTGTATTTAAATTAAGCGCGCCCCCGCGCCGAACGAACTACGCATGCGCCGGCCGGCAAAAAAAAACAGTGCGCATGCTCCAGCTCACGTCGGAAAACGCTGATGAAACCGACGTGAAAACGACGTGATCGTCACTTACGCAATGTCCTATTCGACTTAGTTAAACGCCTAACCGACGGAAAAAGACGACGCTGTCCCGACGCCATACTTAACATGCCATACGACGGACCTTTGTAAGCCTACCCCTCATATAGCAGGGGTAGGTTTACGCTTACGGAAACAACATAAACGATGACGTGGCGGCGTAAAAACGTTCGGGAATCGGCGTATTAGGCTCATTTGCATAGGCGAATGAGAAATCAACGTAAAGGTCACCTAGCGGCCCGGCGTAACATTACATTTAAGATCCGACGGTGTAAGATTATTACACCAGTCGGATCTTAGCGTAAATCCGGCGTATCTTGTTTTCAGGATAGAAAACAATGATACGCCGGCGGGAAATTCGAATTTCGTAATTCTTTTGAGAATCTGGCCCACTGTTTTTATGCTTGTTTGCAAAATTAAAGTGGGCCGGTCTGGATGAAGTCCAGGGCCAAATTTTTGTCTCAGTCCAGCCCTGAGTATATTGGCCCCGGATTCACATACATCGGCGCATATATATGTAGCATGTGTCTTTTACGCTACGCCGGCGCAGCGCGGAGAGGGAAGCATGGAATTCACAACGCAAATGCTCCCAACTCTGCGCCGGCGTAACGTAAATTCGTAGGCGTAAGCCGACCTAAGTCAAAGTAGGTGGAAGTGGGCGTGATACATTTAACCACTTAAGCCCCAGACCAATATGCTGCTAAATGCCCAAAGGCGTTTTTACAATTCGGCACTTGCGTCGCTTTAACAGACAATTGCACGGTCGTGCGACGTGGCTCCCAAACAAAACTGGCGTCCTTTTTTTTTCCCCACAAATAGAGCTTTTTTTTGGTGGTATTTGATCACCTCTGCGGTTTTTATTTGTTGCGCTATAAACAAAAATAGAGCGACAATTTTGAAAAAAATGCAATACTTTTTACTTTTTGCTGTAATAAATATCCCCCAAAAACATATCAATTTTTTTTTTCCTCAGTTTAGGCCGATACGTATTCTTCTACCTATTTTTGGTAAAAAAAAATCGCAATAAGCGTTTATCGATTGGTTTGCGCAAAATTTATAGCGTTTACAAAGTAGGGGATAGATTTATGGTATTTTTTTTTTTACTACTAATGGCGGCGATCAGCGATTTTTTTCGTGACTGCGACATTATGGCGGACACTTTGGACAATTTTGACACATTTTTGGGACAATTGTCATTTTCACAGCAAAAAATGCATTTAAATTGCATTGTTTATTGTGAAAATGACAGTTGCAGTTTGGGAGATAACCACAAGGGGGCGCTGTAGGATTTGTGTGTTTCCTGTGTGTGTTTACAACTGTAGGGGGGTGTGGCTGTAGGTCTGACGTCATCGATCGAGTCTCCCTATAAAAGGGATCACTCGATCGATGCAGCCGCCACAGTGAAGAACGGGGAAGCCGTGTTTACATACAGCTCTCCCCGTTCTTCAGCTCCGGGGAGCGATCGCGAGCGGGCGGCTAGAAACGAATAGCCGCGCGCTCGCCCCGGATTGCTCCCTGCGGGTTTCCGACCGCCGCATATAGCGCAAGGGGGGGGGGGGGGGGTTGCCCGACCCCCGACCCGCGCGAAGGCAGGGACGTATATATACGTTAATCTGCCTTAACGTTCCCTTCTGCCGACGTATATCTACATGCGGCGGTCGGGAAGTGGTTAAATGAAGCGTGACCCCGTGAAAATGATGTGCCGAGTGAACTGCGCATGCGTCGTGTCGTGGCCGCATCCCAGTGCGCATTCTCACAATCACGTCGGAACAACTGGCTTAGATACATCGAATCACTGCCTACGGCGTGAACGTAACCTACGCCCAGCCCTATTCACGTACAACGTAAACGACGTAAACGATGTAAATTTTGACGCCGTTCGTTCCCTGGTCCATACCTTAGCATGAGTTGCACCTCCTTTATGGGGAATAACTTTACGCAAAACTTACGCAAAGCGCTTAAATCATGCGCCGGGCGAAAGCACGTTCGTGAATCGGCGTATCTCCCTAATTTGCATGTTTGAATAGAAAATTAATGGGAGCGCCACATGCGTAAATATGCGCCCACTCTACGCGGGCGTGGGCAAGTTACGTCGGTGGGATGAAGTCTGTTTTTAGGCGTATCTTAGTTCTGTGGGCACGGCGCACACATACATGGGCGTCTGCTCCATAGGGCAAGGGGGGTTGTTTGCCCCCCCTGGAATCGCCAGGGAGAGCCAGAAGCAGGGCCGAACTTGCCCAGGGGCCGATTTAAGCAGTGACTGCAGCGCCCCGCTCCCAGTTGTCCCTTATTTAGAGTGCTTGTCCCTCTTCTGGAATCAAATCCATTTGTCCCTCATTCCAAAAAGGTTCCTCTTTTAGACCTGAAATTAATATACTGTTAATATAGTGTAGTGTTACAAACAAGGGAAAGGGGTGCTGTGTAATGTAAAGGGGTTTAGTGATGCAGGATGCTGTGTAATGTAAAGGGGGCCAGTGATGCTGGGTGCTGTGTAATGTAAAGGGGTCCAGTGGTGCAGGGTGCTGTGTAATGTAAAGGGGTTTAGTGATGCAGGGTGCTGTGTAATGTAAAGGTGGCCAGTGATTCAGGGTGCTGTATAATGTAAAGGGGGCCAGTGATGCAGAGTGCTGTATAATGTAAAGGGGGCCAGTGATGCAGGGTGCTGTGTAATGTAAAGGGGTCCAGTGGTGCAGGGTGCTGTGTAATGTAAAGGGGGCCAGTGATGCAGGGTGCTGTGTAATGTAAAGGGGTTTAGTGATGCAGGGTGCTGTGTAATGTAAAGGGGTCCAGTGGTGCAGGGTGCTGTGTAATGAATGTAAAGGGGTTTAGTGATGCAGGGTGCTGTGTAATGTAAAGGGGGCCAGTGATGCAGGGTGCTGTGTAATGTAAAGGGGGCCAGTGGTGCAGGGTGCTGTGTAATGTAAAGGTGGCCAGTGATTCAGGGTGCTGTGTAATGTAAAGGGGGCCAGTGATGCAGGGTGCTGTGTAATGTAAAGGTGGCCAGTGATTCAGGGTGATGTGTAATGTAAAAGGGTCCAGTGATGCAGGGTGCTGTGTAATGTAAAAGGGTCCAGTGATGCAGGGTGCTGTATAATGTAAAGGGGGCCAATGATGCAGGGTGCTGTGGTAATGTAAAGGTGGCCAGTGATTCAGGGTGCTGTGTAATGTAAAGGGGGCCAGTGATGCAGGGTGCTGTGTAAAGTAAAGGGGTCCAGAGATGCCGTTATTGGAGATGGGGTACACAGTAGTGACAAAGAGATATTGAAACATGCAGGGGGCACAGTGGGATGTTTTTACATTTTAACATGGGGGGGCACTTAAGAAAGGGTACAATGCGACTGTGTATCGTCGCTTCCGAAGCGCCCCCCTCTGAAAAAATCTTAGCGGACGCCCATGCACACATACGACGGCGCATATTTACACTTACGCGGCGTATCTGGAGATGAAAAGCCCCCCCCCCCCCGTACTTGTTTGTTGACACCGGTTCCTTGTGCGCTCTCTTTTCGGGGAGAGTTTTCAGCCTCTCATTCTGTAGAGGGCAGCCTTGTCTCAAGCTGTGATGCAGAAGACACATAATAACCTTCTTTTGGGAAATGTAATCTTCTGCCATGCTGAAAGACTACGTGGAGCATATTAAATTGTGAGATTGCATGTGCTGAGCCGTGTGCGAAGGAAACAAGTCGGCTTCTACAATAATATTTATGCCTTCAGCCTTAAACACGCAATTACGTGTTCATTCTCCGGCCCAATCTACATTTGATTTTTATGTCGAGGTCACATCTCCCGTCCCCAGTGAGCTAATAAGACAGACTTAGAATGACATTATTTAAAGCTTACTGATCTGCCAAAAGAGAAAGGGGGGGGAGGGGAGGGGGGGTGACTTTATGATCGTGTTACTTTAAGTTAAAGTGATGATAAAAAGTCAACCGTATGTCATGTGGAAACTGATGTTAATAATGTCGTTAAAAGTCATTTAAATTCTTGATGCTCACTGCAGCGTGTTTTTTTATTGTTATTTACAGTATGTGGTGCTCTGTGATTCCATGAACTTGAAGGGGTTTATTTTTTTATCCTTGCATTAAAAAAAAAAAAAAAAGATGAAACAAATTAATAAATACCAAGAGCTACATTGTATTATGACATTGTTTGCTTCTGTACCTTGTCCGTAATATAAACATGGGTGCTCAAATGATCTGAAAGTTTATGTTTGAAGTTGGATTTAAAAATCTGATTTTACTGCTTGATCGACTTTCCTCTGAGGACTATGAGTCAGGCAAGGGACGTGTCCTCTAAGGTCTATTGCCAACTGTCCCCTAAGGTCTATTACCAACTATCCTATGAGGTCCATGACCAGCTGTCCACTGAGGTCCATGACCAGATGTCCACTGAGGTCCATGACCAGATGTCCACTGAGGTCCATGACCAGCTGACCACTGAGGTCCATGACCAGCTGTCCACTGAGGTCCATGACCAGATGTCCACTGAGGTCCATGACCAGCTGACCACTGAGGTCCATGACCAGATGTCCACTGAGGTCCATGACCAGCTGTCCACTGAGGTCCATGACCAGATGTCCACTGAGGTCCATGACCAGATGTCCACTGAGGTCCATGACCAGCTGACCACTGAGGTCCATGACCAGATGTCCACTGAGGTCCATGACCAGATGTCCACTGAGGTCCATGACCAGATGTCCATTGAGGTCCATGACCAGCTGACCACTGAGGTCCATGACCAGATGTCCACTGAGGTCCATGACCAGCTGACCACTGAGGTCCATGACCAGCTGACCACTGAGGTCCATGACCAGCTGTACACTGAGGTCCATGACCAGCTGACCACTGAGGTCCATGACCAGATGTCCACTGAGGTCCATGACCAGCTGTCCACTGAGGTCCATGACCAGATGTCCACTGAGGTCCATGACCAGCTGACCACTGAGGTCCATGACCAGATGTCCACTGAGGTCCATGACCAGATGTCCACTGAGGTCCATGACCAGATGTCCACTGAGGTCCATGACCAGCTGACCACTGAGGTCCATGACCAGCTGTCCACTGAGATCCATGACCAACTGTCACCTGAGGTCCATTACCAGCTGTCCCCTGAGGTCTATCACCAACTATCCTCTGAGGTCCATGATAAGCTGTCCACTGAGGTCTATGACCAACTGTCCTCTGAGGTCTTTTACCAACTGTCTTCTGAGGTCTATGGCTAACTGTCCTCTGAGGTCTATGGCTAACTGTCCTCTGAGGTGTATGGCTAACTGTCCCCTGAGGTCTATCACCAACTGTCCTCTGAGGTCTGTGGCTAACTGTCCTCTGAGGTCTTTTATCAACCGTCCTCTGAGGTCTATGACCAAATGTCCTCTGAGGTCTATGACCAACTGTCCTCTGAGGTCTTTTACCAACTGTCTTCTGAGGTCTATGACCAACTGTCCTCTGAGGTCTTTTAACAACTGTCCTCTGAGGTCTTTTAACAGCTGTCTTCTGAGGTCTATGGCTAACTGTCCCCTGAGGTCTATGGCTAACTGTCCTCTGAGGTCTATGGCCAACTGTCCTCTGAGGTCTATGGCTAATGCCTCGTTTCCACTGAGCGGATCGGTTCGGTACGGTTCGGTACGGTACGCTATTTTGGGTGTTTCCATTATGAAAGCGTACCGAAAAACCGAACCGTACCGCACCAGCAAGGGTCCTGCTTCAGATGAGGGACCAGAGAGAGTGGAACGGTTCGGTTAGGGCGGACCTACAAATGCATCTCACTGATTGGTGGATGCGCTAGGATTTTTTACTAAACCCTGAATGGTCCCTCACGGTCCGATTTGCAGTGGAAACGCTCACGCGATTAGACCGGCCCCATCCGAACCGCTCCAAAATAACTGACCCGACCCGATCCGTGCAGTGGAAACGAGGCATAACTGTCCCCTGAGGTCTATGGCTAACTATCCTCTGAGGTCCATGACCAGCTGTCCACTGAGGTCTATGACCAACTGTCCTCTGAGGTCTTTTTCCAACTGTCCTCTGAGGTCTATGGCTAACTATCCTCTGAAATCTAATATCAACTGTCTCCTGAGGTCTATCACCAAATATTATATAGGTCAATGACCAGCTGTCCTCTGAGGTCTATGGCTAACCTTTCTCTGAGGTCTATGGCTAACTGTCCTCTGATATCTAATACCAACTGTCTCCTGAGGTTTATCACCAAGTATTATATAGGTCAATGACAAGCTGTCCAATAAAGGGCTATGACCAACTGTTCTCCAGAGGTCTTTTACCAACTATCCCTTGAGTTCAATTGGCCAACTGTCCTCTGAGGTCTTTGGCTAACTGTTCTCTGAGGTCTATCACCAACTGTCTTCTGAGGTCTATAACAGCTGCCTCCAATGTATATAACTAGTTATCTTCTGATGTTTATGACCAACTGCTCTCCAAGGTCTATGACTAACTCTAAGGCGCCGTACACACGATCGGATATATCCGATGAAAACGGTCCGCGGACCATTTCCATCGGATATGTCCGATCGGGAGTTTGATCCGATGGCGTGTACACACCATCGGATCAAATTCCCCGCCGCCGGACGGCGCGGTGACGCGGCGGTGACGTTGACGCCGCCGCGTCACCGCCACGTCACCGCACCAGGAAGTAAAACACTTCCGCGCCGAATCCATTCGGCAGCGGCGCGGCGGCGGTGGGAGCCGACATGTCTGCTGGTAAGTGTACTAACCAGCAGACATGTCGGGCGGACAGATTCCCACCGGATAGATTTCAAAGCTTGCTTTGAAATCTGTCGGGTGGAGAAATCTGTCCGCTAGCCCATACACACGAGCGGAGATGTCTGCTGAAACGGTCCATCGGACCGTTTTCAGCGGACATATCCCCTCGTGTGTACGCGGCCTAAGAGGCCCACTTACATAGATGGTTTGTGGGATCTGGAGCCAAAATCTGACCGCTTGTGGAGCTTCCAATGATGGAGTGCTCCATGAAAGTGAACAATGTGCTTGCAGCTGTGTTTATTACTATATAGAGGGGAAGAAAGAGACCAATAATAGTTTCTAAGGCTTCTTATCTCAGTGGTGGGTGAGGGTAGCAATTAGCAATTGTCTTTCTTATTTTTCCAATCAATGTGCCCCCTCCCTATTTAGGTGGGTCACCTAGAGGACATTCAGTGACAGAGTTGAGAAAAACACATATTATAGACAGGAGAAACAGTCAATAACTCCTTACTGTCCATTAATCAATGGCAGACGGAGAGGATGGATGCTGAGGGGTGCTGTTTTGTTTCATTCATCGCTGAACATATCTGCACGTCCCTTCTATTCTGAGGGTCTCATTGTGAGATGAGAAGGCCGAGTTCCCAGTGCTGGTATCGGTACGTATAATGTCCTCTATGGGTATCTATAGGGATACAGGGAGGGTTAATGTTAGGTTTATGGGTTAATGGGAGACTTAGTATTACGATTATAGGGAAGGTAAAAGGGATGATTAGTGTTAAAGAAAACGATGAGAAGGGTGCGCTTATTCAATAATGTGCCATAAAGCAGCCTTCAAAATTTACACTCGCCTGCTCGCATTTTGCGAGTAAATTTTGAGGGCTGGCGAGGAGAGGAGAGCCTGTCGTCGCCGCTGCCTGGTTCATTTAAAGTGTGGGGAACATAACAGCTTCCAATTCAATAGCTGTGTTTCCCGCCGCGCGCCGTCATATACAGCCCCTCCCCCTTGTCCGGGCACTTTGATAGACAGATCACCCTTCCCAGGATTGGACCGGTGATCTGTCTATCAAAGTTTTCCGGAAAAGGGGGGAGGGCTGTATATGACGCTTGCGGGGGGGGGGGGGGGAACACAGCTATTGAATTGAAAGCTGTTATGTTCCCCATGCTTTTAACAATCAGGCGGTGGCTCCTCTCCTCTCTCTTACCCAGCACAGGTAGGCTGCAATATGGGGATGCTGGCTGCAATATAGGGACGCTGGCTGCACATGGGAACACTGGCTGCAATGGGGACATTTTGCTGCATTGGGGACACTGGCTCCACTGAGGACATTTTGCTGCAATGGGGATATTTTGCTGCAATGGGGACACTGGCTGCAAAGGGGACACTGGCTGCAAAGGGGACACTGGCTACAATGGGGACACAGGCTCCACTGGGGACATTTTGCTGCATTGGGGACATTTTGCTTCAATTAGGACATTTTGATGTAATGGGGACACTGGCTCCACTGGGGACATTTCACTGCATTGGGGACATTTTGCTGCAATGGGGACATTTTGCTGCAATGGGGACACTGGCTCCACTGGGGACATTTTGCTGCATTGCGGACACTGGCTGCAATGGGGACACTGGCTCCACTGGGGACGTTTTGCTGCATTGGGGACACTGGCTGCAATGGGGACACTGGCTCCACTGGGGACATTTTGCTGCATTGGGGACACTGGCTGCAATGGGGACACTGGCTGCTATGGGGACACAGGCTCCACTGGGGACACAAGCTCCACTGGGGACATTTTGCTGCAATGGGGACATTTTGCCCCAATGGGGACACTGGCTACACTGGGGACATTTCGCTGCATTGGGGACATTTTGCTGCAATGGGGACATTTTGCTGCAATGGGGACACTGGCTCCACTGGGGACATTTTGCTGCATTGCGGACACTGGCTGCAATGGGGACACTGGCTGCTATGGGGACACAGGCTCCACTGGGGACACAAGCTCCACTGGGGACATTTTGCTGCAATGGGGACATTTTGCCCCAATGGGGACACTGGCTCCACTGGGGACATTTCGCTGCATTGGGGACATTTTGCTGCAATGGGGACATTTTGCTGCAATGGGGACACTGGCTCCACTGGGGACATTTTGCTGCATTGGGGACACTGGCTGCAATGAAGACACTGTCTCCACTGGGGACATTTTGCTGCATTGGGGACCTGTGGCTGCACTGGTGGCCCTTCCACCGGTTGAGAAACTACAGGTCCCAAGGTTGACAGTTACAAGCGTGAATCCCACAGGCAGAGCAGGGCTGGATTAAGAGCATCATGTGCTTGGTGCTGAGGTTTTTGATGGACCTTTTACTGGGCACCCTTCTGCGTTTCCAAGAGCCTGTGCTGGCGTGTGCCCAAGTTTAAAAGGGTGCAGCCAGCACAGACGGAACACTAGAGAAGCCTGAAATTTGATTTGCCAGGTTTCCGTAAGGGCCGTGCATCAGAGAGCACTCTGAGCTAAAAGAGTGCAGCCGTGCAGGCCCGATTCCCTGTACTCACAACCGGGTTTTCCGACAGGAAAACTGCAATGAGGGCTTTTGGCCTGGGAATCCCGGCCATGTGCATGCTCCCTCCCAGTTTTTCTGATGAGAAAACTGCCAAACCCACAAAAACAAAAAAGAGAGAACCAGCTGTCTTTTTTTTTCCGTCGGGATTCCTGGCTGACTTTTTGCCATCAGAAATCCAGAGCGTGTGTACGGGGCGTTACATTGTGGAAGCCCCAGACTTCTGTAAGAGCCCTGCATTGGCGTGCCCCAGGCTGCTCATGTGGCTCCCGTTATCAATACCACCACCCTGCCCAGGCGGTACATGCGAAATGCAGGGTCCGTCAGGGGAGATCTCTCCCCGTTAGCCCATTGCTTTCCATGAGCAGCCTGTTCTTTTTAGGTGGATGGGCCTATACTAAGGTAGGGACCTGGAGCTGCAGCTCCAATAGCCCCTACGTTAATCCAGCACTGAGGCAAAGGCACGATGGGACTTGTAGTTTTGCAACAGCTGTAGGGCCACCAGTTTGAAACCCCTGCTGTAGATAGATCGGGCCAGATTCATGTAGAGCGACGTAAAGTTGTGCGGACGTAACGTATCTCAGACACGACACGCCACCATAAATTAGAGAGGCAAGTGCTGTATTCACAAAGCACTTGCTCCTTAAGTTACGGCAGCGTAGCGTAAATAGGCCGGCGTAAGCCCGCCTAATTCAAATGTGTTTCATGTGGGCGTGTTTTATCTAAATGAAGTGTGACCCCACGTTTTTTTTAAACTGCGCATGCGCAGGCCGTGAATGTATGCCAGTGCGCATGCTCCAAATGACGTCGAAAAGAGTCATTGAAAACAACGTGAACGTAACTTACGCCCAGCCCCATTCTGAATCGGCTCACGCAAACGACGTAAAATTGAAAAAAATTGACGCGGTCCCGACGTCCATACTTAACATTGGCTGCGCCATCTTTTTGTTAGAATATCTTTACGCCGGAAAACGCCTTACGTAAACGGCCTATCTGTACTGCGATGGCCGGGAGTCCGTTCGTGAATCGGCGTATCTAGCTAATTTGCATATTTTCGGCGTATAAACCCCCTAGCGGCCAGCGTAAATATGCAGTTAAGATACAACAGCGTAAGAGACGACGGGATTGTATCTTAGCAAGATTTAAGCGCATCGTAACTTTCCTACACCGGCGTAGAGTGGGCGCTAATTTACGCTGGACGCATGTGGCGCTCCCATTGATTTTCTACTCAAATATGCAAATGAGGGAGATACGCCGCTTCATGAACGTACTTGCGCCCGGCGCATTATATATGTGGTTTGCGTAAGTTTTACGTTCTGCGTAAAATTATTCCCCATAGAGGAGGCGCAACCCATGCAAAGGTATGGACCAGGGAACACAAGCCTACGTATTGTACGTTGGACGCCTGTGAATATGGGCCGACGTGGGTCTGGCTGGGCGTAGGTTACGTTCACGGCGTACACAGTGATCCGGCGTATCTTAGGCAGTTGTTCCGACGTGGTTGTACGCATGCGCACGGGAATACGTCCACGTCTCGACGCATGCGCAGTTCATATTAAGTACTTGTCTGGCGCCCGGCCCATCATTTGCATGGGGTCACGCTTCATTAGCATGGATCACGCCCACTTCTACCTACTTCCACTTTCGCCGGCTTACGCCTACAAAATATACGCTATGTCAGCGCAGAGTTGGGAGCATTTACTTTGTGAATTCCATGCTTGCCTCTCCATGCTGCGCCAGCATAGCGTAAAAGAGATACGCTACGGCGGCATAAATATGCGCCGATGTCTGTGAATCCGGGCCGTAGTGTAGACTAGTTAGCACTTAGGTGCAATGAGAGTCCTTCCAGATAATAGCTCTCCACAATGGTGAGAAGAAGTGAGTCATTTCTAGGAAGGCGAGGTATAATATCCGTCGCTTTGTGATGATTGGCTTTAGATTCCTTGTTAGTGAAGCACAAGAGCCCAGGAACACATACAAGAGAGAGAGATCGGATCTAATCCGATGCACTTAGAGGATAATGGTGGTGAGATCAGTTCCGTATGACAGGATACGTTTTCCGGGGGTTACATCACGTTGGAGAATTCTTACTATACCTTTTTTTTCTTCACCTCTTTAACCACTTCCATACCGGGGGGCACTCATACCCCCCTCCTGCTCAGGCGAAATTTCAGCTTTCAGCACTGTCACGATTTGAATGACAATTGCGCGGTCGTGCGACGTGGCTCCCAAACAAAATTGGCGTCCTCTTTTTCCCCACAAACAGAGCTTTATTTTGGGTGGTATTTGATCACCTTTGCGTTTTTTTGTTTTTTTTGCGCTATAAACAAAAAAGAAGAGCGAAAAATGTGAAAAAAAAAAGCAATGGCCCAGATTCACGTACATCGGCGTATCTTCTTTACGCTACGCCGGCGCAACATTGAGAGGCAAGTATGAAATTCACAAAGAAAATGCGCCCAATGTTGTGGCGGCGTAGCGGTATGCGTACAACCACGTCGGAGCAACTGCCTAAGCTACGCCGGATAACTGTGTACGCCGTGAACGTAACCTACGCCCAGCCAGACCCACGTCGGCCCATATTCACAGACGTCCAACGTACAATACGTAGGCTTGTGTTCCCTTTGCATGGCTTTAGTTTGCGGCAAAAGCCGTCGTAAGTCAAAGTAGGTGGAAGTGGGCTGGAAGTGGGCGTGATGCATGGTAATGAAGCGTGACCCCATACAAATGATGGGCTGAGCGTCATCCAAGTACTTAAAACAAACGGCGCATGCGTCGTAACTAGGACGTATCCCGGTACGCATGCGTACAACCACGTCGAAATAACTGCCTAAGATACGTCGAATCACTGCCTACGACGTGAACGTAACCTACGCCCAGCCCTATTCACGTAGTACTATGTAAACTACGTAAAATACGACGGCTGTTCCCTGGTCCATACCTTTGCATGGGTTGCGCCTCCTATATGAGGAATAACTTTACGTCGGATGTAACCCTTACGCAAATCGCTTAAAACATGCGCCGGGCGCATCTACATTCGTGAATCGGCGTATCTCCCTCATTTGCATATCTGAATCGAAACTTCCATAGGCGTCCAGCGTAAATATGCGCCCACGATGTGCCGGCGTAGGAAAGTTACGTCGGTCGGAAAGAAGCCTATTTTTCGACGTAGCTTAGTTTGTGGGTCCGACGCACAGATACGACGGCGCACATTTGTACTTACGCGGCGTATCTCGAGATACGTCGGCGTAAGTGCTTTGTGAATCCGGGCCAATGTTTTTAACTTTTTGCTATAATAAATATCCCCCAAAAATATATATAATAAAACGTTTTTTTCCTCAGTTTAGGCTGATACGCAGGGCCGCCATCAGGGGGGTACAGGCAGTACACCTGTAAGGGGCCCGGGGGTCCCCAGGGGCCCAGATGGGAATCCCCTCTTTTATTTTATTTTTTTTAACAAAATATTTTTTTTTTTAATATTTGTATTTTATTTTTTTATTAAAAGGACATTTTTTTGAGGTCTGGAGATCCCCAGGGCCCCAGATGAGAACCCCCCTTTTATTATATTAAAAATATATTTTTTATATATTTTTTTTATTTCTTTTATTTTATATATATATATATATATATAAATATATATATATATATATATATATATATATATATATATATATATATATATATATATATATATATATATATTATTATTAAAGTGCCCAGAGGTCCTCAGGGCCCCCCGATGCCAACCCTTTTTTATACAAATGTTTTAATTTGTTTTTAATATATTTATATATATATATATATATATATATATATATATATCTTTATTAAAGGGCTCATAGGTCTCCATGGCCCCAGATGGCTACCCTCCTCCTTTTTTATATATATTTTTCTTTATTTATTCTTTTTGTAAAGGGCCCCCCCGCTTCTCAATTTCAGGCGGCAGCACCCCCCCCCCCCCCCCGGTTCTCTGCCCCAGGGGGCCTATGCCCTAAGCTGTGTAAGGGGCCACAAAATTCCTGATGGCGGCCCTGCCGATACGTATTCTTCTACATATTTTTGGTCTAAAAAAATAAATAAACAAAAATAGAGCGACAATTTTGAAAAAAAGCATAATATTTTTTTTAAACTTTTTTTGCTGTAATAAATATACCATTTAAAAATAAAAATAGAAAAAATGTTTAGAACGATACGTATTCTTCTACATATTTTTTTGGTAAAAAAAGCGATAAGCGTATAGTGATTGGTTTGCGCAAACGTTATAACGCCTACAAAATAGGGGATACAATTATGATTTTTTTTTGTCAGGACTGCGACATTGCGCCGGACACATCTGACACTTTTGACACATTTTTGGGACCCTTCACATTTATACAGCGAGCAGTGAGATAAAAATGCACTGATTACTGTATAAATGTGTCTGGCAGGGAAGAGGTTAACACTAGGGCTCGATCAAGGGGTTAAATGTGTTCCCTAGGGAGTGATTCTTACTGTGGGGGAAGGGGACTGACTGGGGAGGTGACCGATCAGTGTCCCTATATACAAGGGACACAGCACACAGAGATCCACATCACTGGCTCTGTGACTGCTGATCGCGGGCGCTTGGTGGACATCGTGGCCGCCAGGCACGCGAATCGGCGCCTAAATGACGAGCCCCCCCCCCCCCAAGCGGCAGGAGGCCAGAGGCCGTGTATTGACGGTCTCCCGGTATTTTAGAACCGTAAAAAGTCGATGGGCGGGAAGTGGTTAAATTAAATTTCATATGTTTTAATCTTTCTTATTTTACCCTCAATCACGCCATTTCCAAAACGATGTGCGCGGCGCTCTCTCCGCTGCGGAAGAGTCCTGGGATTTGGAAGCTGCGTTGAGTTTAGTACAAGTTGTGCCTAATTATAATTTGGGTATTAATTGGTAAGCAATAAATTAATTCTCGGGTTGTTGTCATTAAAAGACGGCGAACAGAACAGATGAAATGAGATGAAATCGGGGGATGGGAAATGTTTTTTTTTTTTTTGCTCAAATACACCTAATATTTTAATTAACTTAAGTGTATAATAGTGGGTTTATGTGATTACAGAAATATGTGCGCAGATGATCATGTACAGATGTGCGCAGATGATCATGTACAGATGTTGCGCAGATGATCATGTACAGATGTATGCAGATGATCATGTACAGATGTGCGCAGATGATCATGTACAGATGTTGCGCAGATGATCATGTACAGATGTTGCGCAGATGATCATGTACAGATGTTGCGCAGATGATCATGTACAGATGTGCGCAGATGATCATGTACAGATGTGCGCAGATGATCATGTACAGATGTATGCAGATGATCATGTACAGATGTGCGCAGATAATCATGTACAGATGTTGCGCAGATGATCATGTACAGATGTGCACAAATGATCATGTACAGATGTTGCGCAGATGATCATGTACAGATGTGTGCACAGATGATCACGTACAGATGTGCGCAGATGATCATGTACAGATGTACGCAGATGATCATGTACAGATGTGCGCAGATGATCATGTACAGATGTGCGCAGATAATCATGTACAGATGTTGCGCAGATGATCATGTACAGATGTTGCGCAGATGATCATGTACAGATGTGTGCACAGATGATCACGTACAGATGTGCGCAGATGATCATGTACAGATGTTGCGCAGATGATCATGTACAGATGTATGCAGATGATCATGTACAGATGTGCGCAGATGATCATGTACAGATGTTGCGCAGATGATCATGTACAGATGTTGCGCAGATGATCATGTACAGATGTGCGCAGATGATCATGTACAGATGTGCGCAGATGATCATGTACAGATGTATGCAGATGATCATGTACAGATGTGCGCAGATAATCATGTACAGATGTTGCGCAGATGATCATGTACAGATGTGCACAAATGATCATGTACAGATGTTGCGCAGATGATCATGTACAGATGTGTGCACAGATGATCACGTACAGATGTGCGCAGATGATCATGTACAGATGTACGCAGATGATCATGTACAGATGTGCGCAGATGATCATGTACAGATGTGCGCAGATAATCATGTACAGATGTTGCGCAGATGATCATGTACAGATGTTGCGCAGATGATCATGTACAGATGTGTGCACAGATGATCACGTACAGATGTGCGCAGATGATCATGTACAGATGTACGCAGATGATCATGTACAGATGTACGCAGATGATCATGTACAGATGTGCGCAGATGATCATGTACAGATGTGTGCACAGATGATCACGTACAGATGTGCGCAGATGATCATGTACAGATGTTGCGCAGATGATCATGTACAGATGTGTGCACAGATGATCATGTACAGATGTGCGCAGATGATCATGTACAGATGTGTGCAGATGATCATGTACAGATGTGCGCAGATGATCATGTACAGATGTGCGCAGATGATCATGTACAGATGTACGCAGATGATCATGTACAGATGTTGCGCAGATGATCATGTACAGATGTTGCGCAGATGATCATGTACAGATGTGCGCAGATGATCAAGTACAGATGTATGCAGATGATCATGTACAGATGTATGCAGATGATCACGTACAGATGTGCGCAGATGATCATGTACAGATGTACGCAGATGATCATGTACAGATGTGCGCAGATGATCATGTACAGATGTGCGCAGATGATCATGTACAGATGTATGCAGATGATCATGTACAGATGTGCGCAGATGATCATGTACAGATGTGCGCAGATGATCATGTACAGATGTATGCAGATGATCATGTACAGATGTGCGCAGATGATCATGTACAGATGTACGCAGATGATCATGTACAGATGTGCGCAGATGATCATGTACAGATGTGCGCAGATGATCATGTACAGATGTATGCAGATGATCATGTACAGATGTGCGCAGATGATCACGCACAGATGTTGCGCAGATGATCATGTACAGATGTACGCAGATGATCATGTACAGATGTGCGCAGATGATCACGTACAGATGTACGCAGATAATCATGTACAGATGTGCGCAGATGATCATGTACAGATGTGCGCAGATGATCATGTACAGATGTATGCAGATGATCATGTACAGATGTGCGCAGATGATCACGCACAGATGTTGCGCAGATGATCATGTACAGATGTACGCAGATGATCATGTACAGATGTGCGCAGATGATCATGTACAGATGTACGCAGATGATCATGTACAGATGTTGCGCAGATGATCATGTACAGATGTTGCGCAGATGATCATGTACAGATGTGCGCAGATGATCATGTACAGATGTGCGCAGATGATCACGTACAGATGTATGCAGATGATCATGTACAGATGTATGCAGATGATCACGTACAGATGTGCGCAGATGATCATGTACAGATGTACGCAGATGATCATGTACAGATGTGCGCAGATGATCATGTACAGATGTGCGCAGATGATCATGTACAGATGTTGCGCAGATGATCATGTACAGATGTATGCAGATGATCATGTACAGATGTGCGCAGATGATCATGTACAGATGTTGCGCAGATGATCATGTACAGATGTTGCGCAGATGATCATGTACAGATGTGTGCACAGATGATCATGTACAGATGTGCGCAGATGATCATGTACAGATGTGCGCAGATGATCATGTACAGATGTATGCAGATGATCATGTAGAGATGTGCGCAGATAATCATGTACAGATGTTGCGCAGATGATCATGTACAGATGTGCACAAATGATCATGTACAGATGTTGCGCAGATGATCATGTACAGATGTGTGCACAGATGATCACGTACAGATGTGCGCAGATGATCATGTACAGATGTACGCAGATGATCATGTACAGATGTGCGCAGATGATCATGTACAGATGTGCGCAGATAATCATGTACAGATGTTGCGCAGATGATCATGTACAGATGTTGCGCAGATGATCATGTACAGATGTGTGCACAGATGATCACGTACAGATGTGCGCAGATGATCATGTACAGATGTACGCAGATGATCATGTACAGATGTACGCAGATGATCATGTACAGATGTGCGCAGATGATCATGTACAGATGTGTGCACAGATGATCACGTACAGATGTGCGCAGATGATCATGTACAGATGTGCGCAGATGATCATGTACAGATGTGTGCAGATGATCATGTACAGATGTGCGCAGATGATCATGTACAGATGTGCGCAGATGATCATGTACAGATGTACGCAGATGATCATGTACAGATGTTGCGCAGATGATCATGTACAGATGTTGCGCAGATGATCATGTACAGATGTGCGCAGATGATCAAGTACAGATGTATGCAGATGATCATGTACAGATGTATGCAGATGATCACGTACAGATGTGCGCAGATGATCATGTACAGATGTGCGCAGATGATCATGTACAGATGTATGCAGATGATCATGTACAGATGTGCGCAGATGATCATGTACAGATGTACGCAGATGATCATGTACAGATGTGCGCAGATGATCATGTACAGATGTGCGCAGATGATCATGTACAGATGTATGCAGATGATCATGTACAGATGTGCGCAGATGATCACGTACAGATGTACGCAGATGATCATGTACAGATGTGCGCAGATGATCATGTACAGATGTGCGCAGATGATCATGTACAGATGTATGCAGATGATCATGTACAGATGTGCGCAGATGATCATGTACAGATGTATGCAGATGATCATGTACAGATGTGCGCAGATGATCACGCACAGATGTTGCGCAGATGATCATGTACAGATGTACGCAGATGATCATGTACAGATGTGCGCAGATGATCATGTACAGATGTACGCAGATGATCATGTACAGATGTTGCGCAGATGATCATGTACAGATGTTGCGCAGATGATCATGTACAGATGTGCGCAGATGATCATGTACAGATGTGCGCAGATGATCACGTACAGATGTATGCAGATGATCATGTACAGATGTATGCAGATGATCACGTACAGATGTGCGCAGATGATCATGTACAGATGTACGCAGATGATCATGTACAGATGTGCGCAGATGATCATGTACAGATGTGCGCAGATGATCATGTACAGATGTATGCAGATGATCATGTACAGATGTGCGCAGATGATCATGTACAGATGTGCGCAGATGATCATGTACAGATGTGCGCAGATGATCATGTACAGATGTATGCAGATGATCATGTACAGATGTGCGCAGATGATCATGTACAGATGTACGCAGATGATCATGTACAGATGTGCGCAGATGATCACGTACAGATGTTGCGCAGATGATCATGTACAGATGTATGCAGATGATCATGTACAGATGTGCGCAGATGATCATGTACAGATGTTGCGCAGATGATCATGTACAGATGTGCGCAGATGATCACGTACAGATGTGCGCAGATGATCATGTACAGATGTATGCAGATGATCATGTACAGATGTGCGCAGATGATCACGTACAGATGTGCGCAGATGATCATGTACAGATGTATGCAGATGATCATGTACAGATGTACGCAGATGATCATGTACAGATGTGCGCAGATGATCACGTACAGATGTGCGCAGACGATCATGTACAGATGTGTGCAGATGATCAAGTACAGATGTGCGCAGATGATCATGTACAGAAGTGCGCAGATGATCATGTACAGATGTGCGCAGACGATCATGTACAGATGTGCGCAGATGATCATGTACAGAAGTGCGCAGATGATCATGTACAGATGTGTGCAGATGATCACGTACAGATGTGCGCAGATGATCACGTACAGATGTGTGCAGATGATCAAGTACAGATGTGCGCAGATGATCACGTACAGATGTGCGCAGATGATCACGTACAGATGTGCGCAGATGATCACGTACAGATGTGCGCAGATGATCATGTACAGATGTGCGCAGACGATCATGTACAGATGTGCGCAGATGATCATGTACAGATGTGCGCAGATGATCATGTACAGATGTGCGCAGATGATCATGTACAGATGTGTGCAGATGATCATGTACAGATGTGCGCAGATGATCATGTACAGATGTGCGCAGATGATCATGTACAGATGTGCGCAGATGATCATGTACAGATGTGCGCAGACGATCATGTACAGATGTGCGCAGATGATCATGTACAGATGTGCGCAGATGATCATGTACAGATGTGCGCAGATAATCATGTACAGATGTGCGCAGACGATCATGTACAGATGTGCGCAGATGATCGTGTACAGATGTGCGCAGATGATCATGTACAGATGTGCGCAGATGATCGTGTACAGATGTGCGCAGATGATCACGTACAGATGTGCGCAGATGATCACGTACAGATGTTGCGCAGACGATCACGTACAGATGTGCGCAGACGATCATGTACAGATGTGTGCAGATGATCAAGTACAGATGTGCGCAGATGATCATGTACAGATGTGCGCAGATGATCATGTACAGAAGTGCGCAGATGATCATGTACAGATGTGCGCAGACGATCATGTACAGAAGTGCGCAGATGATCATGTACAGAAGTGCGCAGATGATCATGTACAGATGTGCGCAGACGATCATGTACAGAAGTGCGCAGATGATCATGTACAGATGTGCGCAGATGATCACGTACAGATGTGTGCAGATGATCAAGTACAGATGTGCGCAGATGATCACGTACAGATGTGCGCAGATGATCACGTACAGATGTGCGCAGATGATCACGTACAGATGTGCGCAGATGATCATGTACAGATGTGCGCAGACGATCATGTACAGATGTGCGCAGATGATCATGTACAGATGTGCGCAGATGATCATGTACAGATGTGCGCAGATGATCATGTACAGATGTGCGCAGATGATCATGTACAGATGTTGCGCAGATGATCATGTACAGATGTGCGCAGATGATCATGTACAGATGTGCGCAGACGATCACGTACAGATGTGCGCAGATGATCATGTACAGATGTGCGCAGATGATCATGTACAGATGTGCGCAGATGATCATGTACAGATGTGCGCAGATGATCACGTACAGATGTGCGCAGATGATCACGTACAGATGTGCGCAGATGATCATGTACAGATGTGCGCAGATGATCACGTGCAGATGTACGCAGATGATCATGTACAGATGTGCGCAGATGATCATGTACAGATGTGCGCAGATGATCACGTACAGATGTGCGCAGATGATCATGTACAGATGTGCGCAGATGATCATGTACAGATGTGTGCAGATGATCACGTGCAGATGTACGCAGATGATCATGTACAGATGTGCGCAGATGATCATGTACAGATGTGCGCAGATGATCACGTACAGATGTGCGCAGATGATCATGTACAGATGTGCGCAGATGATCATGTACAGATGTGCGCAGATGATCATGTACAGATGTGCGCAGATGATCACGTACAGATGTGTACAGATGTGTTACATCACATAACGGCTGTAATTGGACACAGCCGTCATGTGATCAGGTGGGCCAATCACAGAGTCCTCCTGCCGTTTGGAGTTGCCCTGTCTCCAGGTGACACGAGTGCATCGGGATTGCGCCGCTATGCAGAACGTCCACTCAAAAGGAGGAAGCACCCACCCGGCCGTATATGTACAGTGGGCGGGTGGGAAGTAGTTATGTAGCTGAAAGCCCCCTCACTGGCTTTAGCTTGCCAAAGCTGCAAACAATAATTATTTAGTAATTAAAAAAATCACTTCACAATAAACTATCATGTGGACGGCCTTCCCAGAAGAGGTGAAGCTGTTATAGCTGCAGAGGGCGGGGCCAACTCAATATTGAACCCTACGGGACTAAGACTGGGATGCTATTAAAGTTCATGTGCGTGTGAAGGCCGGCGTCCCAATACTTTTGTCAATATAGGGCTAGATTCAGTAAGAACTTACGTCGGCGTATCTGTTGATACGCCGCGTAAGTTCTCGGATGCGCCGGCGTATCTATTTTCTGTATTCAGAAAACAAGATACGCCGGAATTTTGCTAAGATACAAGCGGCGTAAGTCTCTTACGCCATCGTATCTTAGTTGCATATTTACGCTGGCCGCTAGGTGGCGCTTCCGTCGATTTACGCGTCAAATATGAAAATTAAGTAGATACCCCGATTCACGGGACAGCGTCGAATTGTACGTCGTTTACGTCGTTTGCGTAAGCTGATTCAGAATCGGGCTGGGCGTAAGTTTCGTTCACGTCGAAATCAATGACTATTTGCGACGTGATTTTGAGCATGCGCACTGGGATACGTCCACGGCCGACATGGCATGCGCAGTTCGCTCGGCGCGTCATTTACGTGGGGTCACCAT
This sequence comes from Rana kukunoris, assembly GCA_029574335.1. Classification (NCBI taxonomy): domain Eukaryota; kingdom Metazoa; phylum Chordata; class Amphibia; order Anura; family Ranidae; genus Rana; species Rana kukunoris. The sequence continues at coordinate 209,909,495 of CM056057.1, forward strand.
TTATTAACATACTACACGCCCACTACCAGCCTACTTTGAGTTACGCCGGCCCATTTACGCTACGCCGCCGCAACTTACGGAGCAAGTGCTTTGTGAATACAGCACTTGCCTTTCAAAGTTGCGGAGGCGCAGCGTAAATCGGATACGCTACGCCCGCACAAAGATACGCTCTTCTTCCTGAATCTAGCCCATAGTGTATATAAGAGCTAAATTGCTTCTGTAAAAGTTATCTATTTTATTTTTTTCCACTGCATCACTTGTTGGATAGACTCTTTATGCACAGTATATATTTGATGTACCATTTATTGATTTCCACAGCATTTTTTATTTATATGTATTCATGGATTGATACAGTATATTGATTTAATGTACTTTTTTGTACAAACTATTTTTTTTTATTTTTTTTTATATTATTTATTATTTTATTTATTTATGTATTTATGTAATTATTTATTTATTTATGTATTTGTTTATTTATTATATTATTTATTTGTTCATTTATTTATTATATTATTTATTATATGCCTGTATTTTATTTGTTCATTTATTTATTTATTATATTATTTTTTATATGTATGTATTTATTTATTCATTCATTCATTTATTTATTTATATTATTTATTATATGTATGTATTATTTATTCATTCATTCATTTATTTATTTATATTATTTATTATATTATTTATCATATGTATGTATTTACTTATTTGTTCATTTATTTATTTATTAAATTATTTATTATATGTATGTATTTATTTATTCATTTATTTATTTATTATATTATTTATTATATGTATGTAATTATTTATTCATTCATTCATTTATTTATTTATATTATTTATTAAATGTATGTATTTATTTATTCATTTATTTATTTATTATAGTATGTATTATGTGTATGTATTTATTTATTTATTCATTCATTTATTTATATATATATACATACATATATATATATATATATATATATATATATATATATATATATATATATATATATATATATATATATATATATATATATATATATAATGTATTATTATAATTTATTATACGTATGTATTTATTTATTTGTTCATTTATTTATTTATTATATTTTTTATTATATGTATGTATTTATTTATTTATTTATTTGTTCATTTATTTATTTATTATATTATTATATTATATGTATGTATTTATTTATTCATGCATTTATTTATATTATTTATTATATTATATATTGCTATATATTTATTTTTTGGGTAGTGCTGTATGTTCTATATGAAGTAGATAACAAATGAACTTACCCACACAAAATTCACATGTCAGTCCATAAAAAAAAAAAACATGTGTAGAAAAGTACTTTACAGAAAGTTTATTCTTCTTCAAGTTTTTATTTTTATTTTTTATTCTTTCCAGGAATCTCTCCTCGGTCTCCTGCTGGTAGATATATTCTATGTAGGTCTGCTCTCCTCTACTTATTGCCGGTATGAGATTCATCTTACCGAATACCGATCCTCCACGAATCCTGGAAAAGGAATTATGCCAAAGTCAAGTAGTCGACCCGCTGGGTTGGGCCCCCCGATTTACACCAAAGAATTTTGTCCTAATAAATATTACATGTCAGATTTCTTTCCACCTCAACCTTTCTATATCACTAAATGAGTCATAAAACTGTATTAACCACTTCAGCCCCGGACCATTTGGCAGGCCAAAGACCAGAGCACTTTTTTGCGATCCGGCACTGCGTCAATTTAACTGACAATTGCGCGGTCGTGCGACGTGGCACCCAAACAAAATTGACGTCTTTTTTTCCCCCCAACAAATAGAGATTTCTTTTGGTGGTATTTGATCACCTCTGCAGTTTTTATTTTTTGCGCTATAAACAAAAATAGAGCGACAATTTTGAAAAAAAGCAACATTTTGTACTTTTTGCTATAATAAATATAATATAAATATATATATATATATATATATATATATATATATATATATTTATATATTTTTCTTTCAGTTTTTGGCCGATACGTATTATTATATATATTTTTGGTATAAAAAAAATCGCAATAAGCCTTTATTGATTGGTTTGCGCAAAAGTTATAGCGTCTACAAAATAGGGGATAGTTTTATGGCATTTTTACTATTATTATTTTTTTTACTAGTAATGGGGGCGATCTGAGATTTTTATCGTGACATTATGGCGGACACATCGGAGACTTTTGACACATTTTTGGGACCATTGTCATTCATACAGTGATCAGTGCTATAAAAATGTACTGATGACTGTGTAAATGACACTGGCAAGGAAGGGGTTAAGTGTAGACATGTGTATTTCGTTTTCATCCGAATGCAATTTTGGGTATTTTTGTTATCGTTTTAAAAAAACAAAAACGATCGCGCAGAATCCGAAAGATCCGACATTTTTGTTGCTACAACAGTTGGATATAGATAGGAGATTCGACATGACGGTAAGAATAGCGATCTGCGTCTTTTGAACCTGAGGTCCAATGTGCCTAACCTAACTCTATTAGTCCAAGATTATTCTACATAGAGAGAAAAGATTCGACATAGAGAGGAAAGATTCAACATAGAAAGTAAAGATTCGACGTAGAGAGAAAAGATTTGACATAAAGAGAAAAGATTCGACATAGAGAGTAGTGTTGAGCGGAATACGCCATATTCGATTTTGCGATATTGCGCGAATATATAGAAGAATATTTGCGAATATTCGATAATATCGAATATTCGTGATATTTTATCCAAAAAAAATTTTGCGAAATTTCGCTAATGCGAAAATGATTGCGAAATTCTCATAAACGGAGATCATTTCCTGTATTACTAAACTAATATGCACTAAACACTAACTCTACACTAACTCTACTTAAAAGAAAGGAGAATAAGGGGGCAAAAGAAGGGCGGAGAAGATAATCGCGCAATATTCCTATTGCGCGATTATCTTCTCCACCCTTTTGCATCAGAGCCAATCGGAATAACTCGAATATTCGGCAAAAGGAATATCGCGCAATATTCCTTTTGCCGAATATTCAAGTTATTCTGATTGGCTCTGATGCAAAAGAAGGGCGGAGAAGATAACCGCGCAATATTCCGTTTGCCGAATATTCGAGTTATTCTGATTGGCTCTGATGCAAAAGAAGGGCGCATCAGAGCCAATCAGAATAACTCGAATATTCGGCAAAAGGAATATTGCGCGATTATCTTCTCCGCCCTTCTTTTGCATCAGAGCCAATCAGAATAACTTGAATATTCGGCAAAAGGAATATCGCGCAATATTTCTTTTGCCGAAAATTCGAGTTATTCTGATTGGCTCTGATGCAAAAGAAGGGCCGAGTAGCTGATGTGATTCTTTTATGTTGCCGAAAATTCGCAATGCGAATTTTCGGCAACATAAAAGAATCGCATCAGCTACTCGGCCCAGGGTCTCTCTCTAATCATACCAGCAATGCTTTTAGACGTCGATGGAGATCACTAGGATGTGATCTGTTTTAAAAATAAATTTGAAAAAATACGAATATTCGCCACAATATTCGAGTTATTCGCGAATACTCGAATATGCAATATTCGTAGCGAATATTCGCAATGCGAATATTCGTGAGCAACACTAATAGAGAGAAAAGATTCTACATAGAAAGAAAAGATTCAACATTATAGAGAGAAAAGATTTGACATAGAGAGAAAAGATTCAACATTATAGAGAGAAAAGATTTGACATAAAGAGAAAAGATTCAACATAAAGAGAAAAGATTTGACATAGAGGGAAAAGATTTGACATAAAGAGAAAAGATTCGCCATAGAGAGAAAAAGATTCTACATAGAGAGAAAAGATTCAACATTATAGAGAGAAAAGATTCGACATAAAGAGAAAAGATTCAACATAAAGAGAAAAGATTTGACATAGAGGGAAAAGATTTGACATAAAGAGAAAAGATTCGCCATAGAGAGAAAAAGATTCTACATAGAGAGAAAAGATTCAACATTATAGAGAGAAAAGATTCGACATAAAGAGAAAAGATTCAACATAAAGAGAAAAGATTTGACATAGAGGGAAAAGATTTGACATAAAGAGAAAAGATTCGACATAGAGAGAAAAGATTTGACATAGAGGGAAAAGATTCGACATAAAGAGAAAAGATTCGACATAGAGGGAAAAGATTCGACATAGAGAGAAAAAGACTAGACATAAAGAGAAAAGATTCGACATAGAGATAAAAGATTTGGCATAAAGAGAAAATATTCAACATAGAGAGAAAATACTTGACATAAAGAGAAAAGATTCGACATAAAGAGAAAAGATTTGACATAAAGAGAAAAGATTTGACATAAAGAGAAAAGATTTGACAAAAAGAGAAAAGATTCGACAAAAAGAGAAAAGATTCGACAAAAAGAGAAAAGATTTGACATAAAGAGAAAAGATTCGACATAGAGAGAAAAGATTTGACATAAAGAGAAAAGATTCGACATAAAGAGAAAAGATTCAACATATAGAGAGAAAAGATTTGACATAGAGAGAAAAGATTTGACATAGAGAGAAAAGATTTGACATAGAGAGAAAAGATTTGAAATAGCATGGTTGGATGAAGTACCTCCGGGAATTCCTAGTTCTCCTCGACAGCTAGTTTTATTGTTTTTTTTTAGCCACTAAAATTATAGGGGCAGATTCACAAAGACGTAATATTCCGCTGCGTAATCGAAATACGGTACGCTGCCGTATTTCACCAGACTCTACACCGAATTCAGGTAGTTTTTTTGCGCGTACGCTATTGTGTCGTATTTTTTTTCCGCCGCGCAATCGAAATACGTGATTAGGGGGCGTGAAGCATTTAAATTAAGCGCGTCCCCGCGACGATCGAACTGCGCATGCTCTGTTCAGGAATTTCCCGCCGTGCATTGCGCGAAATCACGTCGTGACGTCATTCGTTGTTTGAGTAGCGGCGTTTACGAACATTCCTATTCCCGGACGACTTACGTTAAAAATAATAAAAGACATCGGAAAACGTTGAAATTCGACGCGGGAACGACGGCCATACTTAACATGGGCTGTCTAATATTAGACCAGCAAAAAGCAGGTATAGTGAAACGGAAAAAAAAGATGACTAAAGGTGCCGTAAGAGATTGCGTTGAAAGTGCGAAATTTTGTGGATTGCAGGCAAAAGCTCATTAGCATACCCTGACGGTGAAAAACAACAGGAAGTCCGCCCAGTGGCCGCAATTTTCTGGCAGCGTAGATCTGAAGGCGTACTAACACGTAATACAGTCGAAATGAAGCCCGCAGGTGTCTTTTCATGGTTTGAGGATTTCGACTAGCGTAAAAACGCCCGTAAGTCGAAATTACTCCAGTCTAACAACATTTACACAGGCGTAATCGCTTTGTGAATCTAGGCCATAGTTGCGGGTGCTTGGAAGGCCCCCTCGGTTTCTCTGCAATGGATGAAATACAAGCTTTCCTGGATTGTGATACACGAGAAAAAAAAAAACATGTATTATTGATGATAGACAAAGGCAGTTTGAACTAACACGGGAACCATGGGCTACCTGAGTCAACGTGCCAATTACTGCCTCTCAGGCAATTATTCTATCCCTACATCGGGGATCCTACGTCTCTCTTCTTTTCTTCCTTCTTCTTCTTTCACTCTTTCTCTTCTTGGTTCCTTTTTTTTTACCTTTCTCTAAACTCTGTCGTAGTATTTTGGTTATCCTAAAACCTTTATGGTTGTATGTGCCATGTTTATATCTATGACTAGAGTCAGAGCCGTTTGAAGGAATTTGGGGGCCCCAAGCAAAATGGGGGCCCCCAAGCACCCCCCCCCCCCGCACGCAAAGCATACATTAACACTACACTAATTTTTTACTCCCATGTTCTTACTCCTCCCCCCTCCCTAGTCCTTATGTTTTTCTATTCTCACCTCCCCTTCTTCCCTGTAGGCTGTCGCTGTAGCGTGGCCAAGCTCCTCGTCCTCCTGTCAGTCTGGTGTTCTATCATTATGGGTCCCCAGTCCCCTATCAGATAGTGCCTGGGCCGGGCCGGTTACCGCGCGGTACAGGAGATTCAGTTTCCTGTGTTCCCGGCCGGACTGAAAGGAAGTGAGCACTCTGTGTGCACTTCCTGTCAGTCCGGCCGGGAAAAGGAAACTGAATCTCCTGTACCACGCGCGGTACCCGGCCGCACTGACAGGACTGCAGGAGGCAGGAAGAGGAGCTTGGCTATGCTACAGCCTGGAAAGGGGAAGTTGGGGACCCCAGGCCAGCTCGGGGCCCCAAGCAATTGTTTGTTTTCCCTGTCCTGTAGCGATGGGCCTGCTCCTCTTCTTCCCTGTAGGCTGTCGCTGTAGCGTGGCCGAGCTCCTCTTCCTCCTGTCAGTCTGGTGTTCTATCATTATGGGTCCCCAGTCCCCTATCAGATAGTGCCCGGGCCGGGCCGGTTGAGTGGGGGGGTTGACGGCTGCCAAAGATGACTTTCGTGGTTGTTGGTTCTTCTGATATTCACATCCTCCTTCCTTCTCTTGTGCAGCAAGCGAGTTGAGAGGAAGGGAATGCCAGCACGGGCCCCCAAGCAATTGCTTGGTTGGCCTGTCCTGTCGCAATGGGCCTGTGTGTCGGGTTTTCTCCCATAGGCGGTGTGATGAAAGGCTTCTGGGTTGGCCAGAGCTGCTGCCAATCATCCTGTGCACTCCCAGAAATGCTCTCCGAGTGCCACCCTCCAAGTAACCAAAGATGCCACATATGCCCCGCCCCCGGTAATGTGCTTCTGCTCCCAGCGCACCCGAGCTACATGGATCTATTGGACAAGTTCTGATCTATGGGGACACCCGATGTGGGGGGCTCTGATGGGGACACCTGTTGTGGGGGGGCTCTGATGGGGACAACTGCTGTGGGGGGGCTCTGATCAGGACAACTGCTGTGGGGGGGCTCTAAAGGGGACAACTGCTGTGGGGGGGGGCTCTGATAGGGGACACCTGCTGTGGGGGGGGCTCTGATGGGAGACACCTGATGTGGGGGGCTCTGATGGGGACACCTGCTGTGGGGGGCTCTGATGGGGGACACCTGATGTGGGGGGCTCTGATGGGGACACCTGATGTGGGGGGGCTCTGATGGGGGACACCTGCTGGGGGGCTCTGATGTGGGACACCTGCTGGGGGTCTCTGATGTGGGACACCTGCTGGGGGGCCCTGATGGGGGACACTTGCTGTGGGGGGCTCTGATGGGGGACACCTGCTGGGGGGACTCTGATGGGGGACACCTGCTGGGGGGACTCTGATGGGGGACACTTCTTAGGGGAACTTCTCTGTGTTTGAGGCGTAGCCATAGAAACATTTTTAAAGGGGAGGAGTAAGTAAGATGACCACGCCCATGTGGGGCGCCATAAATATTTCTGCACCCAGGCGTCTTTGACCCTAGGATCAGCCCTGGCTCATCACATCGCCCCAAAGCACCCCCCTATATTGAGGGCATGCGGCCTGGTATGGCTCAGGAGGGGGGCGCTCGCTTGTCCCCACCCCCTTTCCTGACCGGCCGGGCTAGTGCTCGGATAAGGGTCTGGTATGGATTTTGGGTGGACCACACACCATTTTTTCGGCGGGGGGTTCCCCTTAAAACCCTTACCAGACCGATGGGCACGGAATGCCAATGAAGGGAGAACCCAGGACGTTTTGTTTTTCCAAAAGATATTGGCATGGAGTTCCCCCTAATTTTTGGGGGAATAAAGTGGGAATCCCTGCTCATTAAAGTTGTACTTTAAGTCGTGGGGCAAAATCGGATCCACAGTTGTATGACTGTCTTGTTATCGCAGGCCACGAATAGCAGCAAAATCACGGTAAAATTGGGTGACTTTGAAGTCGCATAAGTGTGAAAGGAGCCTAAAAAAAATTAGCTTTTTTTGTTTATAATACAAAAAAAAATGCTGAGGTGATCAAATACCACCATTTGTGGGGAAAAAAAGGACGTCGCACGACTGCGCAATTGTCAGTTAAAACGACACAGTGCCGAAACGCAAAAAGTGCTCTGGTCAGGAAGAGGGGGGTAAATTCTTCCGGGGGCTGAAGTGGTTATCATTGATATTTATCTCCCAGCCTTCTATTTGCGCTCCGTAGTCGCACCGTCGTAAGCGCGCTCCTTCACACATCTAAGCGTGCCGCAGCTCGCAAGCATAAGGCCCCCCAAAAAAACATCAATAACATTATGCATACTTAGGCGGCTGACAGCTTTAATGATCTGAAGGAAAATGTCTGAAAATATACTCGGCGTTATTTTAGCGAGAACCTTCATTTACTCAGCCAGGAACGGGAGGGAAAAAAAAAAAAAACGTGTTAGCGGCTCAGAATCTTCAATCACCGGAATAATTAATTCGATTCACACGTACAGCGAGTTTAAATATTAATGGTAGCAATTAATACTGTTACACCCCCCCCCTCCCCCCAACGGAAAGGAATAAAGATAAAAATGTAAAAGTTTCACTTCGGGAGACGAACTTTTATTTCTGCAGTTTCATTTAATTTTTGGCCCGAATATTTCTCTTAATAACTCTCAGTTACGGAAAAATGTCATATTATTTAATGATTATTATCTATAATATTACATATTTAGAACAAACCTTGTGACAATAAACAGCGGCGGGATGAGACTGAGTGGGGGGCGGGATGAGACTGAGTGGGGGGCGGGATGAGATCGGGCGGAGGGCGGGATGAGACTGAGCGGGGGGCGGGATGAGACTGAGCGGGGGGCGGGATGAGACTGAGTGGGGGGCGGGATGAGATCGGGCGGAGGGCGGGATGAGACTGAGCGGGGGGGCGGGATGAGACTGAGCGGGGGGCGGGATGAGACTGAGTGGGGGGCGGGATGGGGGGGTCACTAATAATGGGAAATTCTGGAGTGAACTTTTTGAATAATATACAAGTCCGCAGGAATAAATTCTCGACATTCCAAAACCCAAATCAATGTATCCATTCCTTCCGAAGACTTCACCTTTATCCCGTTCCCATAGAGATTATTCACATGTGTGGCCTCGCGGGAAGTTGACCTTCTTCCATGGGGGGGGGGGGGGCACATTTTTACTTGATCATGACCCACCAGCTTGGAGAAAACAGCTTTTGGTTCCAGTCGGAGGAATAGTGTCCCATCATTGGTGTCAGTGGGAGGAATAGTGTCCCATCATTGGTATCAGTGGGAGGAATAGTGTCCCATCATTGGTGTCAGTGGGAGGAATAGTGTCCCATCATTGGTATCAGTAGAAGGAATAGTGTCCCATCATTGGTGTCAGTGGGAGGAATAGTCTCCAAATCATTGGTATCAGTGGGAGGAATAGTGTCCCATCATTGGTATCAGTGGGAGGAATAGTGTCCCATCATTGGTGTCAGTGGGAGTAATAGTGTCACATCGTTGGTATCAGTGGGAGGAATAGTGTCCCATCATTGGTGTCAGTGGGAGGAATAGTGTCCCATCATTGGTATCAGTGGGAGGAATAGTGTCCCATCATTGGTGTCAGTGGGAGGAATAGTCTCCAAATCATTGGTATCAGTGGGAGGAATAGTGTCCCATCATTGGTGTCAGAGGGAGGAATAGTGTCCCATCATTGGTGTCAGTGGGAGGAATAGTGTCCCATCATTGGTGTCAGTTAGAGGAATAGTGCCCCATCATTGGTATCAGTGGAAGGAATAGTGACCCATCATTGGTGTCAGTGGGAGGAATAGTGTCCCATCATTGGTGTCAGTTAGAGGAATAGTGCCCCATCATTGGTATCGGTGGGAGGAATAGTGACCCATCATTGGTGTCAGTTAGAGGAATAGTGTCCCATCATTGGTATCAGTAGGAGGAATAGTGTCCCATCATTGGTATCGGTGGGAGGAATAGTGACCCATCATTGGTGTCAGTGGGAGGAATAGTGCCTCGCGTGTCGTTAATGACGGGGAAACAAACTTATTGTGACTTCTGAAGGAACTGTTGTGCCACCCAATCAGCCACATCGGAGGTTCGGAAAGTTATAGGCCGGGAGACACGACTCGGCTGGCCGGAAAGGTTTCCGGCACTCATAAGACAACAATGTGAATTTCTAACCCAAACGTCCTCTGAAGGATTTCCAAGCTCTTGAACACTCTATAAAGAACAGAGAGTTTGCGGCGCCTAATACCCAAAATGTTCTGCCAGGCAAAATTACAACAATAAAGTATGTGATTATCTCTCTTCAGCCAGAGCACAGATATGATTTGCTTCCGTGACCTCTGGCCCTGACTACACGGAATACATCCGTTCGCAGAACCCTGGAGAGAGAGAGAGAGAAAAAAACAAGAACAAAAGCAAAAAATAAATAAAAAATAATATAAAAATATGAAACTTAATGAGCCTTCAATTAAAAAAAAAAGAAAGTAATAAAAATGTTAAATGAATAAAGCAAGTATTTTGCTGCCAAAGAAACAAAATAAATAAATAAAATAAAAATAAGATAAAATAAAAATATGAATCTTATTTGCAGTTAACCACTTAAAGACCCCTTCACGCCGATATACGTCGGCAGAATGGCACGGCTGGGCACAATCACGTACCCGTACGTCCTCTTTAAGCCCAGCCGCGGGGTCGCGAGCACGCCACCGGCGGCACGCTCGCGACCCAGTCCAAAGCTCCCCGACCACGGCCACGGGACCCGATCGCCGCCGGTGTGTCCCGCGATCGGTCACCGGAGATGAAGAATGGATAGAGGTGAGTGTAAACACACCTTCACTGTGGCAATGTCACTGATCGTCTGTTCCCTGATATAGGGAGACACGATCAATGACATCACACGTCCAGCCCCGCCCCCCTACAGTTAGAAACACAAATGAGGTCACACTTAACCCCTACAGCGCCCCCTAGTGGTTAACTCCTAAAGTTGCAATTGTCATTTTCACAGTAATCAGAGCATTTTTAAAGCACTTTTCGCTGTGCAAATGACAACGGTCCCAAAAATGTGTTAAAATTGTCCGATGTGTCCGCCGTAATGTCGCAGTCACAAAAAAAAAAAATCGTTGGTCACCGCCATTAGTTGTAAATGAAATAAAAATATTAATAAAAATTCAATAAAACTATCCCCTGATTTGTAGATGCTATAAATTTTGCTAAACGCTTATTGCGATATTTTTTTTTAACAAAAAAATGTAGAAGAATACGTATCGGCCTAAACTTTATATGTTTTTGGGGGATATTTATTATAGCAAAATTTAAAAAATATTTAAAAAATATTAAAATTGTCGCTCTATTTTTTTTTATAGCGCAAAAAATAAAAACCGCAGAGGTGATCAAATACCACCAAAAGAAAGCTCTGTTTGTGGGGAAAAGGACGCCAATTTCGTTTGGGAGCCACGTCTCATGACTGCGCAATTGTCAGTTAAAGCGACGCAGTGCCGAATCGCAAAAAGGGGCAAGGTCCTTAACCTGCCTAATGGTCCGGGGCTTAAGTGGTTAATGAGCCCTTAATTAAAAAAAAAAGAAAAGAAAAAAAAATGTTTATTGAATAAAGCACGTGTTTTGCACCCAAAGAAACGAAACATTGAGCGGGTCTACGTCCAGCACCAACTCGCAGAGTTAGGCGGATAAAGACTGAATATTCCGGATGACCGCGAAGACCGCAGTCGTATACCCAAAATGAAAAGACACTCGAAATAGTGTAATTCAAACTAGGTGAGAGGTTTATTAAATAAAAACGGCCATAAAAATGTTAATCATGCCGGCCGGCATGCAGACACCCATCCAACTCGCGATGACGTCAATGCGTCAGCCCCCCGACGTACGTTTCGTCACAGATTGACGTAGTCTAGAGGGAACCCTAGACGACGTTAATCTGTGACCCAATCTGTGACCCAAAGAAACCCGAAGAAACTCAACAATAAAATAGAATTATAACGTTGATGAGTGTAAGGAAATTCTGAAAAAAAAATATGCAAAAAAATACATCGCGATGACGTCAGTGCGTCAGCCCCCCGACGTACGTTTCGTCACAGATTGACATCGTCTAAAGGGAACCCTAGACGACCTTAATCTGTGACCCAAAGAAACCCAAAGAAACTCAACAATAAAATAGAATTATAACGTTGATGAGTGTAAGGAAATTCTGAAAAAAAAAATATGCATAAAAATACGTCGCGATGACGTCAGTGCGTCAGCCCCCCGATGTACGTTTCGTCACAGATTGACATCGTCTAGGGGAACCCTAGACGACGTTAATCTGTGACCCAAAGAAACCCAAAGAAACTCAACAATAAAATAGAATTATAACGTTGATGAGTGTAAGGAAATTCTGAAAAAAAAAATATGCACAAAAATAAGTCGCGATGATGTCAGTGCGTCAGCCCCCCGATGTACGTTTCGTCACAGATTGACGTCGTCTAGGGGAACCCTAGACGATGTCAATTCCGAGCGTCTATTTTTTTGATTTTTAGTATACGATTGTGGTCTTCCCGGTCATCCGAATATTGAGCCTTTATCTGCCTACCTCTACGAGATGGTGCTGGACATGGGATCTCCATACAGGCATATTTTAGCTTGCCTCTGGTAAGCAGGACATTTATTAGGTGGTGGTTCACGTTTTGCTGGTGGTGCCATCAATGAGCTTTCACCCTTCTATCACTTACCATCATTTCCGAATTAGTGGTGGCCTGCACCGAGGTTTTATATTCATCCATATGGACTTTTTTAGATTATTTCCAGAGATCCCCTAATTTTGTTCTTGAGTGATGTATGTAATTATTTACCATTGTCACTGTATTTTATAAAAAAAATTAGAGCGCAGCTTATTTATGAAAGTAAGGGCCGGATTCACATACCTGGGCACATCTTTATACGGGCGTAGCGTATCTTCTTTACGCTACGCCGGCGCAACGTTGAGAGGCAAGCATGGAATTCACAAAGCAAATGCTCCCAACGTTGCGCCGGCGTAGCGTATATACTTTGGCGTAAGTCAAAGTAGGTGGAAGTGGGTTGGAAGTGGGCGTGATACATTTAAATGAAGCGTGACCCCATGCAAATGATGGGCTGAGCTTCATACAAGTACTAAAAACAAACGGCGCATGCGTCGTACCTTGGACTCATCCCAGGGCGCATGCTCACAACAACTGCCTAAGATACGCCGGATCACTGCCTACGACGTGAACGTAACCTACGCCCAGGCCTATTCACGTACTACCTAAACTACGTACACAACGTAAAATTCGACGGCGTCCGTTCCGTGGTCCATACCTTTGCATGGGTTGCACCTTCTATATGAGGAATAACTTTACGCCGGACGTAATCCTCGCGCAAATCGCTTAAAACATGCGCCGGGCGCAAGCACGTTTGTGAATCGGCGTATCTCCCTCATTTGCATATTTAAAATGGGAACGCCAGATGCGTCCAGCGTAATTATGCGCCCACGATACGCCGGCGTAGGCAAGTTACGTCAGGCGGCTGAAGCCTATTTTTCTACGTATCTAGCTTGGGGAATCGGCGCATAGATACGACGGCGCACATTTGTACTTACGAGATACGTCGGCTTAAGGCTTTGTGAATCCGGGCCTAAATGCGCAGTTAATGAGCCCTCGATAAAAAATGACAAAAAAGAAAGAAAGAAAAATGTCTAATGAATAAAGCAAGTGTTTTGCACCCCAAAGAAACGAAAGAACAAAATAAAATTCTAACGTGGATGAGTGTAAGGAAATTCAGAGAAAAAAATGCAAAAAAAATAATAATGAAATAAAATATGAAACTAAAAATACGCAGTTAATTGGCCCTCCATAAAAAAAAAAAAAAAAGGAAAAATGTTTAATGAATAAAGCAAGTGTTTTGCACCCCAAAGAAACTAAACAACAAAATAAAAGTATAACGTTGATGAGTGTAAGGAAATTCAGAGAAATAAATGCAAACAAATAAAAAAAAAATACAATAAAATAAAAATAAGAAACTAAATAGGCAGTTAATGAGCCCTCGATTAAAATAAAAAATAAAAAATTAAATAAGGAAAATGTTTAATGATTAAAGCAAGTATTTTGTGCCCAAAGAACAAAATAAAATTATAACATTGATAAGTGTAAGGAAATTCTGAGGAAAAAAATATGCAAAAAAGATAAATAAAATAAAAATATGAAACTAAATACGCAGTTAATAAGCCTTTATTAAATAAATAAATAAGGAAAAGAAAATGTTTAATGAATTAAGCAAGTGTTAGGCACCCAAAAGAAACTAAACAACAACATAAAATTATAACGTTGATGAGTTTAAGAGGAAATTCATAGGAAAAAAAAAAATAAGGAACTAAATACACAGTTAATGAGCCCTCCATTAAAAAAAAGGGGAAAAAAAGGTTTAATAAATAAAGTACTGTAAGTGTTTTGCACCCAAAGAAGCTAAATAACAAAATAAAATTCTAACGTGGATGAGTGTAAGGAAATTCAGAGAAAAAAATGCAAAAAAAATAATAATGAAATAAAATATGAAACTAAATACGCAGTTAATTGGCCCTCCATAAAAAAAAATTAAATGTTTAATGAATAAAGCAAGTGTTTTGCACCCTAAATATACTAAACAACAAAATAAAACTCTAACGTTGATGAGTGTAAGGAAATTCAGAGAAAAAAAATGAATAAAATAAAAATATGAAACTAAATACGCAGTTAATGAGCCCACCATTAAAAAAAAAAAAGGAAAAAAAAATGTTTAATAAATAAAGTAAGTGTTTTGCACCCAAAGAAGCTAAAGAACAAAATAAAAATTCTAACGTGGATGAGTGTAAGGAAATTCAGAGAAAAAAAAAAGCAAAAAAAATTATAATAAAATAAAATAAAATATGAAACTAAATACGCAGTTAATTGGCCCTCCATAAAAAAAAAAAAAAAGAAGAAAAATGTTTAATGAATAAAGCAAGTGTTTTGCACCCCAAAGAAACTAAACAACAAAATAAAATTATCATGCTGATAAGTAGGGAAATTCTGACAAAAAAAAAATGCAAAAAATAAAATAAAATAGAATAAAAATATGAAACTAAATACGCAGGTAATGAGCCCTCCATTTAAATAAAATAAAAAAAATAATAATAAATAAAGCAAGTGTTTTGCACCCAAAGAAGCTAAAGAACAAAATAAAATTCTAATGTGGATGAGTGTAAGGAAATTCAGAGAAAAAAAAATGCAAAAAAAATTATAATAAAATAAAAAAAAAATATGAAACTTAATACGCAGTTAATTGGCCCTCCATTAAAAAAAAAGAAAAGAAAAATGTTTAATGAATAAAGCAAGTGTTTTGCACCCCAAAGAAACTAAACAACAAAATAAAATTATCATGCTGATAAGTAGGGAAATTCTGACAAAAAAAAATGCAAAAAATAAAATAAAATAGAATAAAAATCTGAAACTAAATACGCAGTTAATGAGCCCTCCATTTAAATAAAATAAAATAAAAAATAATAAATAAAGCAAGTGTTTTGCACCCAAAGAAGCTAAAGAACAAAATAAAATTCTAACGTGGATGAGTGTAAGGAAATTCAGAGAAAAAAAAAAAAGAAAAAAAAATTATAATAAAATAAAATAAAATATGAAACTAAATACGCAGTTAATTGGCCCTCCATAAAAATAAAAATGTTTAATGAATAAAGCAAGTGTTTTGCACCCCAAAGAAACTAAACAACAAAATAAAATTATCATGCTGATAAGTAGGGAAATTCTGACAAAAAAAAATGCAAAAAATAAAATAAAATAGAATAAAAATATGAAACTAAATACGCAGTTAATGAGCCCTCCATTTAAATAAAATAAAATAAAAAATAATAAATAAAGCAAGTGTTTTGCACCCAAAGAAGCTAAAGAACAAAATAAAATTCTAACGTGGATGAGTGTAAGGAAATTCAGAGAAAAAAAAAAAAGAAAAAAAATTTATAATAAAATAAAATAAAATATGAAACTAAATACGCAGTTAATTGGCCCTCCATAAAAATAAAAATGTTTAATGAATAAAGCAAGTGTTTTGCACCCCAAAGAAACTAAACAACAAAATAAAATTATCATGCTGATAAGTAGGGAAATTCTGACAAAAAAAAATGCAAAAAATAAAATAAAATAGAATAAAAATATGAAACTAAATACGCAGTTAATGAGCCCTCCATTTAAATAAATAAAAAAAATAATAATAATAAATAAAGCAAGTGTTTTGCACCCAAAGAAGCTAAAGAACAAAATAAAATTCTAACGTGGATGAGTGTAAGGAAATTCAGAGAAAAAAAAAAAAGCAAAAAAATTATAATAAAATAAAATAAAATATGAAATTAAATACGCAGTTAATTGGCCCTCCATAAAAAGAAAAATGTTTAATGAATAAAGCAAGTGTTTTGCACCCCAAAGAAACTAAACAACAAAATAAAATTATCATGCTGATAAGTAGGGAAATTCTGACAAAAAAAAAATGCAAAAAATAAAATAAAATAGAATAAAAATATGAAACTAAATACGCAGTTAATGAGCCCTCCATTTAAATAAAATAAAATAAAAAATAATAAATAAAGCAAGTGTTTTGCACCCAAAGAAGCTAAAGAACAAAATAAAATTCTAACGTGGATGAGTGTAAGGAAATTCAGAGAAAAAAAAAAAAGCAAAAAAATTATAATAAAATAAAATATGAAACTAAATACGCAGTTAATTGGCCCTCCATAAAAAGAAAAATGTTTAATGAATAAAGCAAGTGTTTTGCACCCCAAAGAAACTAAACAACAAAATAAAATTATCATGCTGATAAGTAGGGAAATTCTGACAAAAAAAAAATGCAAAAAATAAAATAAAATAGAATAAAAATATGAAACTAAATACGCAGTTAATGAGCCCTCCATTTAAATAAAATAAAATAAAAAATAATAAATAAAGCAAGTGTTTTGCACCCAAAGAAGCTAAAGAACAAAATAAAATTCTAACGTGGATGAGTGTAAGGAAATTCAGAGAAAAAAAAAAAAGAAAAAAAAATTATAATAAAATAAAATAAAATATGAAACTAAATACGCAGTTAATTGGCCCTCCATAAAAATAAAAATGTTTAATGAATAAAGCAAGTGTTTTGCACCCCAAAGAAACTAAACAACAAAATAAAATTATCATGCTGATAAGTAGGGAAATTCTGACAAAAAAAAATGCAAAAAATAAAATAAAATAGA
This sequence comes from Rana kukunoris, assembly GCA_029574335.1. Lineage (NCBI taxonomy): Eukaryota > Metazoa > Chordata > Amphibia > Anura > Ranidae > Rana > Rana kukunoris. The sequence goes on from CM056057.1 coordinate 209,926,621, forward strand.
ATAAAAATATGAAACTAAATACGCAGTTAATGAGCCCTCCATTTAAATAAATAAAAAAAAAATAATAATAAATAAAGCAAGTGTTTTGCACCCAAAGAAGCTAAAGAACAAAATAAAATTCTGATGAGTGTGAGGAAATTGCGAGCGTCTCATCAGTTGTGCTCACTAGATGTTATTTTATTAATATTACCAAAACGACTTAAACATTAAAAGCCTTTATTGAACTGTTATGCTGAAATGCTAATTAAGAAGCGCGCAGGAGAGAGAGAGAGAGAGAGAGCGAGAGGAAAAAAATAAATAAAAAAATCAGTTCCCAAAAGCGGCGTTTTGTAATTTAAGGGGGATTGTCTGATCCCAGCAAAAAATGTCAAATAAATCTGAGTAAGCGAAAGCCAAGTTCTCGTCGTGCGGGAGTGCAGTGTCTGCGAAAGCCTTTCAATAATTAAGGTTAGATGATGATCTTCGGGGCTTTGTTTATCTCTGTAAGCGTCTAGATAAGATGTTTTTAAGTATAATGAAGACATTAAACAAAGTGTCAGATGTACAAGAAATAGATCTCCGAATTTCGCTACAGTTGTAAAAGAGATGGAACGTAGAAAAGTGACGGCAGAAAAAAAGACCAAGCGGTCCATGGAGTTCTGCCACATTTTTCTTCCATTTGTTTGACCGCTTGAGGACCGCCCCAACCGTACATATACCGCGACAGGGTGGGCACTCTGTGCCAGATCACGTACATGATCTGGCACTTCCCGCCGGGACCCACGCCAATTGTTCAAGAGACAGGCAGATCACCGTTCGGTGAGAGGGGAATGTACTGATCCTCAGTGGCGGATGGTGGGAGAGTGGCAGCAAACAATCAACCTGATGCCCCCCCCCCCCCCAGGTCAATCGGGTCACAGGCACCGCACGTCGTTCACCAGCCCTGCACTTACCCCATCTAGGGCGACATTACCAGAGGAGGGCTGGCAGCCTTAGGCCTAGGGGGCAAGTTCAGTCAAGTGGCCATTGAACCACCAAATCAGCTCATCATCTATGGCCCATCTGGTTTTTCAATGCAGCCTCACCAGTGCAGCCAACTCCAGTGCCCATCAATGCAGCCTGATCACTGGGGCAGGTTACATGGGGTGTATGAGGGGGAGTGGGGGGTCAGCTATGGGTTTCAGGGTCTTACCCCAGTGATCTCAGCAGGTCCTTGCATGACTGAGTGAGTAACTTGTATAGCGCTAACAAATGCAAAACAAATCGCCTCAAGGCCATAGGCTCCTGAGGGGTAATGCTCCTGGCCCTGGGGTCAAGTTGCAGCCAGCACCCAACCCTGCGTCCTGACTCCCTGGGATACCCTGCCTCTGCCTGCTTCCAAAAATCCAGTTTCCGGGAGTTGTAGTTTCCTCTGTGCTGCTCTGTTTTCCACCCACCGGGAGCTTGAGCGTGGACTACAACTCCTGGAATGCAACAGCTAGCAGTCGGCTGCCGTGGCCATGCCCCCGGCCCAACTTCCTAGACCAGAATAAAAAAAAATGGTAGCAGGCAGCGGCTGCCGGACATTTTGATCATAAGTCAGGGCAGCCTATGAGGCAATTGCCACCCTGCCTCCTGGCCCAGCCCTCCCCTGGACATTACCACATCTAGCATGGCGGGTGGCCGCTTCATCCTGAGTCTCCTTCTCCTGGTGCTTCACGTTTTTCACATATGTACTCATTTTTGTTTTCTGTTTCTAAATCCCGTATTTTTCGGCATATAACTTTAAGAGGGAAGTTTCAGGGAAAAAAAAAAATTTCCACAGCCCCCTTCGTATAACACTCAGGCACAGTTTACCCTCTATTTTCAGGGTAAAAAAGTGAGTGTTATACGCCAGTAAATACAGTATGTATTTTTTTTTATCGTAGTGATCATATACATTGTGCCTGATATCAAAGTTCTCCTGAAGAAGCCATCTAAATGGCGAAACATGTCGAGACTAATCAGTTTTTTTTTGTATATCAATGATCCATTTTTTGAATGTTATTTTATGTATTTATTCTAGATCAATTTTAATGTTTTACATTTATATTTTTTCATATTTTTGTCTTCTTTGCGCCTTAAAAGTCCCATAAACCTTGTTCTCATATATAGTTACTTATGACCCCTTTAACCACTTAAGGACCGCCTCCTGCACAGCTGGGCACAGGCACGTACCTATACGTTGACTTTAAAAGCCCAGGCGCGGGTCGCGCGGTCCCCGGTCAGAAGCTTTGTGACTGCACCCGCGAGACCCGCGGATCCGATCGTCGCCGGTGTCCGGCGATCGGTCACAGGTGCCGAAGAATGGGGAGAGGTGAGTGTAAACAAACCTTCCCCCGTTCTTCACTGTGGCAGTGACACTGATCGTCTGTTCCCTGATATAGGGAACGACGATCAGTGATGTCTCGCATCCAGCCCCGCCCCCCTACAGTTAGAAACACACATGGTCACACTTAACCCCTACAGTGTCCCCTAGTGGTTATCTCCTTCACTGCCATTGTCATTTTCACAGTAATCAGTGCATTTTTATATCACTTTTCACTGTGAAAATGACAATGGTCTCAAAAATGTGTCAGAATTGTCTGATGTGTCCGCCAAAATGTCGCAGTCACGGAAAAAAAAATCGCTGATCTCCGCCATTAGTAGTAAAAAAAAATATATTAATAAAAATGCCATAAAACGACCCCCTGTTTTGTAAACGCTATACATTTTGCGCAAACTAATCAATAAACGCTTATCGTGATTTTTTTTATCAAAAATATGTAGAAGAATACGTATCGGCCTAAACTGAGGAAAAAAAATAGTTTTTATATATTTTCGGGGATATTTATTACAGCAAAAAGTAAAATATATTGATTTTTTTTTCAAAATGGTCGCTCAATTTTTGTTTATAGCGCAAAAAAAAAAAAACACAGAGGTGATCAAATACCACCAAAATAAAAGCTCTATTTGTGGGAAAAAAAGGACGCCAAGTTTGTTTGGAAGCCGCGTCGCACGACCGCGCAAATGTCGGGTAAAGCGACGCAGTGCCGTATCGCAAAAAGTGGCCAGGTCCCTAACCTGCATAATGGTCCGGGGCTGAAGTGGTTAAGGTGCAAATAAAACACACATCTGAAACAACAGGTCACCTTTATGTTTTAGCACGGCGCGATTTACAGCCTATCAGTTTGAGAACGGCACATTTCATTCCCTCTCTGCCGTGTACCCCGACTGTCTCTAAGCGCACAGATGTGGCTCTCCGCGGCCGCCGCTCTTTATGGTCGTCTACCAGCAGATAGGCGGTAATAAATGTCTGTGACATTGGGCATCAATCCCGTGCTGTGCACAATACGAATTCTAAAATGTCGCAGCCTTCGCTTCCCCTTCCCTGACCTGCACCGCCGATGGAATACATAGAAATAAGTTCGGGGGGGGGGGGGGGGCGATCGACATGCCACCAAATTTTAAGAAAATTACATTTTTATTTTAAGCATGCTGTCCACAGCCTGGCAAATCTGACATCTTTATCCTTGGGAGTAATTCCTCGCTAAGAGATACTTTGTTGACAGTGAATTAATTTCCTGAAGCGATTTTTTCCTGGCGGTATATTGGATTCCCAGAGGCAAGGCGAGGAGAGGTGGGAATTCACGGATTATAGATCCATTTGCCTGTTGGTTTAGAACTAAAATAAAGATCGCACACACCTTTCCTAGCTGCCAAAGGAGCTTAGGCGCCGTACACACGGCAGAGAACCTCGACGGGCAGAACACATCGTTCCGCCCGTCGAGGTTCTCTCCCGGCCGTCGAATTCGGCGACCCGCCCGTCGGGAATGGCAACCAGCCATTCTTCCAGGCGGGCCGTCGAGGAAATAGAGAGCGTGCTCTCTATTTCGGCTCGACGGGCTTCCCGACGGGAAGCTCGCCGAGACCGTACACACGGCCGAGGTCCTCGCTGGAATGTGCATTCCAGCGAGGTTCTCGCTGATTTTCAGCGAGAACCTCGGCCGTGTGTACGGCGCCTTACAGCTGTTGTGGAAATGTTATGAAGACGTATTTATAATGTATTGTCACAGTGTCTCCCAGTGTTAGTTCTCCCGCAGTCCATGCTAAAGAGCTGACTGGGGCCAGGGCTGGATTTGCTCTCCCTGCCGCCCCAAGGCCAGGTTCTGAAAAGCACTCCCTCCCCGCCAACCGAACCACCCCCCCCCCCTCAAAATTTACGGAGAATGGCAACCGGGTGGCAGGGGGGGCACGGTTAGTTAAAAAAAAGTTAGCACTTTTTTTATTTTCATTTATTTGTAGCTTGTTGTTGACTTTTTTTTATTTTTGGATAATTTTCTTATAATTTTTAATATAATTTTTCTTATTCTTTACTTTTTAATTACCTTTTTATTTGATTAAATTAACTATTATTTCTTATTATTTTTTTTTTATTTTTTTCACTTAACTTTATTGCAATCACACAGAAGAAAACAATTCCCTCTGTGATAGCAATTGTAGGTGACAGGTTCTCTTAATTGACCCTGTCACCTCCAAAACAGGAGTCCTAGCGCTGTGCTAGAACTCCTGTCACAGCTGAGATGGGAAGAGCACAGCTCACCCCTCTCACTGTGTACAGGGACAGGAGACAGACTTGGTGGTCGGGGGGAGGGCGGAGTCCCGAAGACAGAGCCAGCAGAGAGAGTCGCGTGGGGGGGTGGGAGAAGGGAGGACGGACGGGAGCACACATTTTACAAGTGATTTCGGCGACACTTCACCACAATCAATTGTTAATGAGCAAGCGGATTCCCCTACAACTTTCCCGCCCTTAACTGTATGTTCCGGGCATCGGGGGACTCCATGCCGCTGCTGCCACCTGACTTCGGTGGCCTTGTGAGAAATCCGGACCTGACTGGGGCAGACTGACGCTGGTTGAGTCCCGTCTGGTAGTGGAAAACTTCCTGAGGTTGGAGAGAGGTTTTCGCAGAGTGGGAATATGTCTGCCGACGAAGGGCCCCTGTGCGATGCACAGACATTCGTCTGGGGGGGGTGTGTCAACACATTGACCCCTGCAGATAATCTACCATCCAAAGGAACGGTAGTATAATCCGGGTATGCGTTGTTCTCTGAACAACGCAGAATAAGGATTTGTAAGGGGAGCTGAGGTGGCTCAACACGATTGGCACTGCGCTGACAAGCCATTCACCTCTGCAGCTAAGGGTTCGGATCCCGGTCTCAGCTGCATGTGAATTGAGTTTGGTGGTCTCAGCCCGGCTCCCGGTGGGTGTGCTATGCGAGGTAAGCCTGCGCTTAGTACGCCCACCCCCCTCCCACAAAAACCACCACACTTACACGCACTCAAAATTGGGTTAACATGCACGCACTTTGGCCACGCATTCTCTAAAAAAAAGAGAGGCGAAGGACTAACAGGGCTGGCTGAGCGGGCTAGATCCTCTCACTCCCTCATAGGGGAGTCCCTCTGCCCCATTGGGCTTCAAAGCGGAGCAGGTAGGGCGGGCTGTGTGGGAAGACCCCCTCACACCCGCCATTGCCACCTGGGGGCATGGAGAAAGATGTCAGATTGCCTCTGGGGGAGGTCTGCCTACTCCCAACTCCTGCAGTCCGGCTCCTCTCTCGAGTGCATGCACAAAATACACTTTAAAAAAAAAAAAGAATAAGGATTTGTACCAACGGTAAAACGAGAGCTTTTGAATTGTTAAGGTCAGGGAGAGCGTCCATGTTTTCAAGCCATGTGGTTTTCGTTTGTCTAGTTGAAAAGCATGGCTTACAGGTCCAGGAAAACATACACACTGTCCATGCCCAGACACGCCCTAGTTATTATTCATTGGTATTAACTCATGCTGTTGAAAGAATTTCCTCTGTTGACATTCATATCCTGTGATGTCATATCCTGTGAGGTAATTTCCTGTGTTGAGGTCATATCCTGTGATGTCATTTACCATGGAGGAAGTGATTGGCTGTTGGGGCCACGACTTCCTGTTTGTCATTGCTTTTGTTGTCTACGAATAAAAAAACAAGTGCGGAGCTCGGTGGAGGCAGTCGTGCGATGGTACTGAGATGAGGAAGTAAGCTGTGGTCATGTCTGTTTCCCTGGGGATATGCGGGAAATAGAGTTATAGGTAAGATACATTACGCCATTTGACTGAATGGGTGCATATTAGCACAGAAGATATGGATTACGCTGGGCTTAATCGTCCCTGTGCCTCAAAACTGGGGTAATACATTGGGTAAGTTACAGTAGGCGGCCGTGGGGCCCCTGTGAGTTTGAGGCCTTGGGAGACCGCCTAATTTGCCTAATTAAAGTTGTAAAGGGAAAAAAAGGTGAAAAAACATCTGATGATAGCCACCCCCCCCCCCAATCCCCCGTTTTACTTACCTGACCCCTCTAAAGTCCTGCGCTCGGTCCTGAGATCCTTTTCGCCGCTCAGCCTGGCCGCTGATTGGCTAGAGTGGATGGATTGAGAGCAGCGCAGTCATTGGCTGGCGCTGCTGTCAATCACATCCAGTGATGCGGTGTGCCGAGGGGAGGGGCCAAGTGATACTGTGAGCGGCGATGGCTGCTCGCTGTATCACAAGAGCGCGCCCGCAAGGACTCATCACCATGCAAGCTCTCTCGCATGAAGGTGATGAGTTGTTGCGGGGAGGACCAGAGACAGCCTCCAAGGGACCCCAGAAGAAGTGGGTCGGGGCCACTCTGTGCAAAACGAACTGCACAGTGGAGGTAAGTATAACATGTTTGTTATTTTAAAGATTTTTTTTTCCTTCAGTGACCCTTTAAAGAGCCGACTCTGTCCATCATAGGAGCCTGGGATTTTGTGTACGTCACTCGGCTGCGCTGGGTAAGCAGGAGATCGATTCCTGTTCTCTGTGTAAACGGCTCGGGGGCCAATAATTTATGCTATGGATTCAAAGATCTGGGGCTTTTTGGAGCCCACTCGGGGCTATAGCCCCCACCAGCCCCCCCTCTCTACGCCACTGGGAGTGCAGCAATTCAGTCAGGTGCAATGGAAAACTTTTTATTGAGATAGCACGGCGACAGTTCACAACAAACATGGCGGGAAGGCCTCCCAAACGGGTGCACTCACGGTTTCCAGTAATATGAAGAAAGCAGATATCAGTCGATAAAAAAAATGACCGGGAAAAAAAAAACGCTCGGCTCAAGAGTTAATGAGGCCCTAGCCCTGTCCTAGCTTCTCCCAGTACTGGTCTCTAACACAAAATGAATCCCCGCCATTCTGAATTTACCTTCCCGGTCATTGAAACGTTCGGTGCCCCGAAGATCTTTATCCCGCACACAAATCTCTCTGCCACAAGTGATTGAATTGAAAAAAAAAATGTTTGTCATATCAAATAATAGCAACAACTTTAATTATCCGGAATTGTTCTCCTTTGTATCTCTATGTCTTTTTGAATGAATTTTCCACAGAGACGAAGACAAATATTTGCTCTCGAAATCTTATTTTTGACGTTCTTCTCAGTAATTTTGATTCATTAACCGCTTCTGCCCCGGTGTCACACAGGATTCTCCATCACCAGCATGAAGGCAGTTGATGGAATTATATTTGCTGTCAAGCAGAGAGGAAGAATAAGAAAAAGTGCTGAGCTCAGCATGGAGGGGTATAAATATCTCCCTGAGCGGAACAGGCTGGAGAAGACAAGCTGGTTAAACAGCCTCCCTTGTTACGGCAAAGAAAAGCTCCATGTCTCAGTTCTTACATTACTTTGGTGTTTCGGAATGTTGAATTTCTGTGAATCAGAGAAACTCAGAGGAAGAATAATTACCGTATATACTCGAGTATAAGCCGAGTTGTTCAGCACATTTTTTGTGTGCTAAAAATGCCCCCCTTTGGCTTATACTCGAGTCAACTTTTTGTGCCTGATCTCCCGAATTTGGGGTCCTGGTACCATCCGGTGAATTTGGAGACCCGGTGATGGCCCGTCGTAGGTCCCCTACACCCGAAACTTGGCACACATGTATCCCCACTCTTCATCTACAAGTGTGCAAAGTTTCTTGTCCGAGGGCCCTACGGCCGGGGAGCAACGATTTTTCAAACTGGGCACCCCTTCCATAGACTCCCATGTTAAACGATAATTTCTCCAGTGATTTTGGAGACCTGGTAATGGCCGGTCGTAGGTTCCCTAGACACAAACCTTGGCACACATGTAGCCCCATTTCTCCTTTACAAGTATGCTAAGTTTGTTGTCTGGGGGACCTACGACCAGGGGAGCACTGATTTTTCAAACTGGGCACCCCTTCCATAGACTCCCATGTTAAACGATCATTTCTCCAGTGAATTTGGAGACCCGGTAATGGCCGGTCGTAGGTTCCCTAGACCCAAACCTTGGCACACATGTAGCCCCATTTCTCCTTTACAAGTATGCAAAGTTTGTTGTCTGGGGGACCTACGACCAGGGGAGCACTGATTTTTCAAACTGGGCACCCCTTCCATAGACTCCCATGTTAAACGATCATTTCTCCAGTGAATTTGGAGACCCGGTAATGGCCGGTCGTAGGTTCCCTAGACCCAAACCTTGGCACACATGTAGCCCCATTTCTCCTTTACAAGTATGCAAAGTTTGTTGTCTGGGGGACCTACGACCAGGGGAGCACTGATTTTTCAAACTGGGCACCCCTTCCATAGACTCCCATGTTAAACATCAGTCTAGTCATGGGCACAGTGAGGCATGCACATGGACACAGTGAGGCACAGCGAGGCATGCAGAGGGACACCCTAGGCTTATACTTGGGTCAATATGTTTTCCCATTTTTTTGTGGTAAAATTAGGTGCCCCGGCTTATATTTAGGTCGGCTTATATATGGTAACTGGTGTATAGAAAGGGATTCTATAGGTCTTTTTTTACACATAATTCTCCTATACAGTGGAATCTTGGTGTCAGGTGACAGATGCACACCGTTGGGTCAGGAGTGCACCGCTATGATAGTGGACCCTACGGCTGACTGCTGTGGTTGGAACCCTGGGTGGTGCAGGAAGGCAGGTGAACTGGGGGGCGCCAAAACGGATCCCACAGGGAACTAGAACGTAAGATTTCCCAGGGCGCAGAGTCTAAGAGCCAGCTGGTGTTCACCAGAGCCTCTAGTGGTGAGGATGGACTTCACTGCAGCTGACTCCAGGTCATGGCCTCCAGGGTCTCCCAGCTCACGCTCACGGTAGGTTATAGGAGGATGATCTAAAGGTCGCGGCGACTAGAAGACAAGGATAAACGGTGAACAAGCCAAAGGTCAAGGGTCACAAGCAGACAGGGATAGTCGAGAACGCGCCAAAGGTCAGGATCACAAGCAAGCAGGGATGGTCGAGAACACGCCAAGATCGGTAACTGAGACAAACGTAGAGCACACGGCAAGCAGGAAACAGGAAACCAGACACACAATATTGCACGGCAAGGCAGGCTTAGAGAACACAGTGTTAAGTAGTGGTTCCTGTTGAGGCTAGGGTGGAGCCTAGGGTGACCAAACTACCATTCAGGGACACCCTCCCTTCCCAAAAATCAGGTTGTGCTGTAACGATTCACAGCACAGTGATTGGACACAAGAGGCGGGATTTATGATTTCTCCCATCACAAGCAGGGGTGGGGATTGTGCTCCTCCAGGCATTCCTGGGCAGGACAAGTACTTTCAATGAGTAAAGTGGTGATGTGGCGGCCTTTTTTGGGGGCATCAGATTGTCAGTTGAACTTTGTCAGTTTCATTACGGGACACTGTATTGTCCTGGAATGAAGGTGCCCCGGGACAGACCTGCAAAATGCAATCCGGGACACGTGGTCACCCTAGGTGGAGCCACTTACTTAACCATGCAGGTGTGAAAGAGCAAGCCCCAAGGCTGATACACAGACAAGGTAAGAGACAAGTCATGAAAGTATTACTGCAATGTCATGACACTTGGCTTACGAGTAACACGGTTTACGAGCGTTCAGAATGACAAGCAACTTTTCTTTTAAAATCTTGACTCGGTTTGCGAGAGTTATCTCGTAAAACGAGCAGGATTCAAGCCTCTACCGCAGAGGTGGCAAACACAAGGCCCGCGGGCCGAATGCGGCCCTCCAGGCCATTTCATGCGGCCCTCGCACCTCTCCAGTCATCCTCCAGACCCTTACTTTCAAGCAATGCATCCAACTTCTTCCCAGCAGCAGCATAAGGAAAGGGGGTGCACTGTGATGTAAGGGAGAGGGGGGGACTCAACTTCTGATGGTGGGGTGGCTCTTGACATCTAATGTAAGGGGAAGGGATGCGCTGGACATCTAATCTTACAGATACAACTGGCCCTTTTGAGGGCAACCATAATGCTGATGCGGCCCACGATGAAATTGAGTTCGACACCCCAAGCTGTCCCCAAGTATTTTTGAGGCTCTCCTGTGCCCCCCACCCCACCTCTGGCCACATGCGGTATTACATACCATAGAAGTCAATGCGGAACAAATTATCTTTGTTTCCATTGACTTCAATGGGGAAACTCGTTTTGATATGCGAGTGCTTTGGATCACAAGCATTCTCCTGGAAGGGATTATACTCGTAATCCGAGGTTCCGCTGTATTACATTCTTGGCTTTGGGTTTAATTCCGCTTTAATATTGATCGGATCAAGTTCATCTTTTTTTTTTAACTCGTCACAAAAAAGGGATTGCAGTCCTTTAATTTCCCCACATTTATATCTGATATTCTGTCTGCTACATCATTTGTTTGAAGTATAAAATAGCTCCGATCTAATTAAAATGTAAAAGGTTCTTTTTTTTTGTTCTAAGATTACTAAAAATAACCAATTAAACTCAATATTTTACCTTCTTTCCGCGATGAAACGGCAACCGAGGCAAGAGAGGCTCATTGATGCCACAGAGGTGTACGGTGCTGAACACATGCCAGATTTACCCAAGTGACCGGGACCAAGTACATAGCTTATCCCTAGTTTAAGGATGGATGTGATATTAGACATGGTATGTGACGGACCCAAACAGGGACGGGGGCTTTTGGAGGGGACCAGGGGCCAACCGTCTACCCATTGATTATGGCCCATGGAGGAGACTGGGGATTTTGTCTGCTTCTCCTGGTCAGTTCAGCCTCCTATCCAATGGAGAGCAGATCATTCTCTAATGATGGACAACAATGTGACGAACACTGAGAGCGAGGCTTGGATTCAGTGGCGGCTGGTGCTCCACAATTTTTGGGGGGCGCAAACAAATTGAAAAAAAAAAAAAAAAGACATCAAACGCAGCCACTGTGCCATCAAACACAGCTACTGTAACCATCAATTCTTGCCAGTGTTGCCAGTGTGCCCCATCAATTTCTGCCAGTGTGTGCCCATCATTTGCCGCCAGTGTGCTGCCAGTGTGCCCCATCAATTTCAGACAGTGTGCTGCCAGTTTGCCCGATCAAATGCCGCCAGTGTGCTGCCAGTTTGCCCTATCAATTGCCACCAGTGTGCTGCCAGATTTGCCCCATTAAATGTTGCCAGTGTGCTGCCAGATTTGCCCAATCAATCCCGCTAATGTGCTGCCAGTTTGCTGCCAGTTTGCACCATCAATTGCTGCCAGTGTGCTGCCAGTTGTGCCCCATTAAATGCCGCCAGTGTGCTGCCAGTTTGCCCCATCAAGTGCCGCCAGTGTGCTGCCAGTTTGCCCCATCAAATGCTGCCAGTATGCTGCCAGATTTGCCCCATTAAATGTCACCAGTGTGCTGCCAGATTTGCCCCATCAAATGCCACCAGTGTGCTGCCAGTTTTCCCCCATCAATTTCAGACAGTGTGCTGCCAGTTTGCCCGATCAAATGCCGCCAGTGTGCTGCCAGTTTGCCCTATCAATTGCCACCAGTGTGCTGCCAGATTTGCCCCATTAAATGTTGCCAGTGTGCTGCCAGATTTGCCCAATCAATCCCGCTAGTGTGCTGCCAGTTTTCCCCATCAAATGCCGCCAGTGTGCTGCCAGTTTGCACCATCAATTGCTGCCAGTGTGCTGCCAGTTTTGCCCCATTAAATGTCACCAGTGTGCTGCCAGATTTGCCCAATCGATCCCGCTAGTGTGCTGCCAGTTTGAGTAATCAAATGCCGCTAGTGTGCTGCCAGATTTGCCCCATCAATTGCTGCCAGTGTGCTGCCAGTGTGCCCATCAATTTCCGCTAATGTGCTGCCAAATTTGCCCCATAAAATTTTGCCAGTGTGCTGCCAGTTTGCCCCATCAAATGCTGCCAGTGTGCCCATCAATTGCTGCCAGTGTGCTGCCAGATTTGCCCCATCAAGTGCCGCCAAAGTTCCCCCAGCCCAGCACTTACCTGTCTCGGGTTAACGCTGTCCTCAAAGTCCTCGTACTGTGGGAGAGGCCCATCAGGCTCCACCCACTACAGAAAACTACAGGAGGAGGCGGAGACAAGACCAGTCACCCTGCACAAGGAGAGAGAGCAGAGAGGTGGGAGAGGCCCTGCAGGCTCCACCCACTACAGAAAACTATTTGAGGGGGCGGAGACAAGGCCAGTCACCCTGCACAAGGAGAGAGAGCACAGAGGTGGGAGAGGCCCAGCAGGCTCCACCCACTACAGAAAACTACAGGAGGGGGGCGGGTCACCAGCAGGGGCTGGTGTTTTTTTTGGGGGTGGAAACAATCATACGCTGCAAAATATTAATTTACTATTGTAACACAACTGGGTGGGCTCAGGGCGCAGTGCTTTGTGCCCCGAGACCTAGCTTTTTTGAAGCCTGTTAGAGCCTTCAACTCTAATCACATGCTTCAAAATAAACACCCTCTCCATTGAAATCCATGCGTCTGGCATCCCTGCATGTAGATCAGGGGGCCAGATGCATTGATAGGTGGGGTGGCACCCGTGCGTCCCTACAGGGCTGGTGCAAGGATTTTTGACAACCTAGGCGAAACCTCATTTGCTCCCCCCCCCCCCCCGGCTACACCCCTGACCTCTTTTCTCTGCCTATGTAAACCCCACCTTTTTAATGAAGATCCCATCAAATGTAGCCTCACCAGCACCCATCAATGCAGCCTCACCAGCACCCATCAATGCAGCCTCACCAGCACCCATCAATGCAGCCTCACCAGCACCCATCAATGCAGCCTCACCAGCGCCCATCAATGCAGTCTACCAGCATTCATCAATGCAGCCTCACCAGCTCCCATCAAATTCAGTTTACCAGCACCTATGAATGTAGCCTCACCAGTGCCCATCAAATGCAGCCTCACCAGTGCCCATCAAATGCAGCCTCACCAGTGACCATCAAATGCAGCCTCACCAGTGTCCATTAAATCAGCCTCACCAGTGCCCATCAAATGCAGCCTCACCAGTGACCATCAAATGCAGCCTCACCAGTGTCCATTAAATCAGCCTCACCAGCGCCCATCAAATGCAGCCTCACCAGTGCCCATCAAATGCAGCCTCACCAGTGCCCATCAAATGCAGCCTCACCAGTGTCCATTAAATCAGCCTCACCAGCGCCCATCAAATGCAGCCTCACCAGTGCCCATCACATGCAGCCTCACCAGCACCCATCAATGTAGTCTAACAGCACCTATCAAATGCAGGCTCACCAGTGCCAATCAAATGCAGCCTCACCCTGCGCCCATTAAATGCAGTTTACCAGTGCCCATCAAATGCAGCCTCACCAGCGCCCATCAATGTAGCCTATCAGTGCCCATCAAATGCAGCCTCACCAGCGCCCATTAAATCATCCTCACCAGTGCCCATCAATTAATGTTTGCTTGCTTCCATTCATTTGGGACACAGACACAGTCCTCTACCGCCGCCGCAACTCTGACACTATGTGTGATTGGAGCGACGGTTGCCTGCGGATTATGAGACTTAAAGGAGTTGTAAATAAAATAAAAAAATCTATTGAAATGACTGTTTACAAGGTATAGACATAAAAGTTAACTGATTCATTTTAAAAACGATTAAAAATAGATCAGTCATATAATGTACCTGCAGTTTCTAGTTTAGTTTTTGTATGCTGTTTCCTGCCTCTCTGCTTTACAGAGACACAGAGCCAATACAGGGCAGTGATGGTTTGGAAAATGAAAGTGATTGGTGCTGAGGGGGTTTTAGACACACAGTAATCACACCTCCTTGATTAGTGACCACAGAGAGAAAGCTCCCAGTACTGTGGTCATCAGGAAACAGACAACCAGGAAGTGTGGAGATCAGAGAAGGATTACAGCAACTTGAGAGCAAAAAACGAACAATGAGGACATGAAAACAGCACTGCAGTAAGGTAAAGGAAGATATTAAGATAACAAAAAATCATTTACAAACCCTTTAATTGCTTGCTGCAGAGAGAAGAGAGTAGGAACACCAGTGGCCGGGCGCTTTAGGCAGCAGGGTGCCCTAGGCGGTTGCCCAGGGCTGGACTGAGACCAAAAATGTGCCCCTGGTCTTCATCCAGACCGGCCCCCTTTAAGTTTGTAAACAAGCACAGTATATAAGCTATAGGCAATTGTGCAAAAAAAAAAGTAGAATACCGGCCCACTGAGCCATCGGCCCACCGGGAAACTCCCTGTAGCCCCAATGGCCAGTACATGCCTGCGGTTGCCTAGTTGTAGCACCGGCCCTGCGTCCCTAGCCGATTGGCCGCCACTGCCAGTCACCGCGCCCAAGAAGACAGAGTGGCAGCGACCCGTTCCTCCTTTTTTTTTTTTGTACAAAGTTTTTACTCTCGATCTGAAAGAAATACACAAAGTTTCCCCGGGACTCAAAGAAGAAGACGATCGGCGAATGGAGGACGGCGGTATTTGCTTAGCCCCCGGAGTCCACCTTCCAACGTTTCCATTCAGCGGTCTTTTAATCTTCTTTGACTCGTAATAAAGACTTGTTTACTTTCCATTCAAATGTTATTCATTCCGAGGGAGTAAAAAAAGAAAAACGCGTTGGCCGCGCGGCGCGATTGTTCATTAGCCCACACAAAGTCAAACTTTTACTCGCCGAACACGAGGCGGTGGAATGTTTTTTTAGGTCCATTGGAATTAATGGCATGTAAGTTAACAAACGCGCGCATTATTCCCGCTCGCCGCACATTGTGCGGAGGACGAGGTTTACCCCGCTAAGGGCTCAGAGGTGGCCGATGTCCTCTCAATAGTGGGGGGGGGGGGGGGGGGGGGGGGGGGATAAAAAAAGAAAGAAAAAAAGAATGAAAACTCTTCACCGCCAAGTTTCCATGTAGAGCTTTTCCCGGGCGATGCGTCCTTCTCTATAGAATCTGAAGGACTGTTTACGTTTCCTTTGTTGGAGTCTCTGTTCGGCGGAATGAAACGCGTCCTTGGGGCCAACAAAGAAGGGCAGGCTCCAACTCTTCACTGAAAGGAAGTTTATCTTATGTGAGTCCTGCGGAATAATGTTGACTTTCTTTTGTGTCTCTTAGGCCCCGTACACACGGCAGAGAACCTCGACGGGCGGAACACACCGTTCCGCCCGTCGAGGTTCTCGGCCGGCCGTCAGATTCGGCGACCCGCCCGTCGGGAAAGGCGACCAGCCATTCATCCCGACGGGCCGTCGAGCAAATAGAGAACCTGCACTCTATTTCGACTCGACTGCATTCCCGACGGGATGCTCGCCGAATCCGTACACACGGCCGAGGCTCTCGGCAGTATCAGGATGCCAGCGAGGTTCTCGCTGGTTTCTGCCGTGAACCTCGGCCGTGTGTACGGGGCTTTACAGTGCCTTGAAAAAAAGTATTCATACCCCTTGTTTTATTGGGATTTTATGTGATAGACCAGCAATAATTGGACCCCTTTAGGGGCGGACTGACCATTGAGGAACTCTGGCACTGCCCGAGGGCCCCATGCCACTGGGGGGCCCCATCAGGGTTGCCAGGCGCATTAAAACCAGGGACAGTATGTAAAAATCTGTGTTTTTTTGCATCTGTCCCTGATATGTCTGAAACCGACATGCTTTTGATGTATAAATCCTGAGAGTTTAGCTGCCCTGCCCCTGTACTGCCACAGGTACTGCCACAGGTAGCTGCCCTGCCCCTGTACTGCCACAGGTACTGCCACAGGTAGCTGCCCTGCCCCTGTACTGCCACAGGTACTGCCACAAGTAGCTGCCCTGCCCCTGTACTGCCACAGGTAGCTGCCCTGCCCCTGTACTGCCACAGGTACTGCCACAGGTAGCTCCCCTGCCCCTGTACTGCCACAGGTACTGCCACAGGTAGCTGCCCTGCCCCTGTACTGCCACAGGTAGCTGCCCTGCCCCTGTACTGCCACAGGTACTGCCACAGGTAGCTGCCCTGCCCCTGTACTGCCACAGGTAGCTGCCCTGCCCCTGTACTGCCACAGGTACTGCCACAGGTAGCTGCCCTGCCCCTGTACTGCCACAGGTAGCTGCCCTGCCCCTGTACTGCCACAGGTACTGCCACAAGTAGCTGCCCTGCCCCTGTACTGCCACAGGTACTGCCACAAGTAGCTGCCCTGCCCCTGTACTGCCACAGGTAGCTGCCCTGCCCCTGTACTGCCACAGGTACTGCCACAGGTAGCTGCCCTGCCCCTGTACTGCCACAGGTAGCTGCCCTGCCCCTGTACTGCCACAGGTACTGCCACAGGTAGCTGCCCTGCCCCTGTACTGCCACAGGTAGCTGCCCTGTCCCTGTACTGCCACAGGTACTGCCACAGGTAGCTGCCCTGCCCCTGTACTGCCACAGGTACTGCCACAGGTAGCTGCCCTGCCCCTGTACTGCCACAGGTACTGCCACAGGTAGCTGCCCTGCCCCTGTACTGCCACAGGTACTGCCACAGGTAGCTGCCCTGCCCCTGTACTGCCACAGGTACTGCCACAAGTAGCTGCCCTGCCCCTGTACTGCCACAGGTAGCTGCCCTGCCCCTGTACTGCCACAGGTAGCTGCCCTGCCCCTGTACTGCCACAGGTAGCTGCCCTGCCCCTGTACTGGCTTGGTGGCCATCTGTAATCCCGGGGGCCCCATAATCTTCTATTGCCCGGGGGCCCCATCAGTTGTCAGTCCGTCCCTGGACCCCTTACACAGCTTCAGGCATGGGAGTAGAGAACCGGGGGGGGGGTTGCTTCTGCCTCAAATTGAGAAGTTGGGGGGCTGCTGCGAATTGAGGAGCCGGGGGTGCCACAAATTTTTCCCTGGGGACCTCTACGCCCCCTACAAAAAAAAAGGGGGGGGTAGCCATCCGGGGCCCTGGGGACTTCCGGGCCTTTTAATAAAAATAAAAAAATAAAAACATATATAAAAAAATATTTTATTTTTTATTTTTTATAAAAGATAAAAATAAAAAGGGAGGTTGCCATCCAGGGCCCTGGGGACCTCCGGGCCCCTTACAGGTGTACTGCCTGTACCCCAATGATGGCGGCCCTGTAGACCAGTGATGGTGAAACTTGGCACCCCAGATGTTTTGAAACTACATTTCCCATGATGCTCATGAACTCTGCAGTGTACTTGAGCACCATGGGAAATGTAGTTCCAAAACATCTGGGGTGCCGAGGTTCGCCATCACTGTGATAGACCAACACAAAGTGGCACATACCGTATATAGTATAAGGCGACCTGAATATAAGCCGAAGCACCTAATTTTACCACAGAAAACTGGGAAAGCGTATTGACTCGAGTATAAGCCTAGGGTGTCCATCTGCACGCCTCACCGTGCCTCACTTTGCCTCAGTGTGTCCATGCCTCGCTGTGTCCATGCCTCACTGTGCCCATCCCTCACTGTGTCCAGGCCTCACTGTGTCCATGCCTCACTTTGCCTCAGTGTGTCCATGCCTCACTGTGTCCATGCCTCACTGTGTCCATGCCTCACTGTGTCCATGCGTCACTGTGCCCATGCCTCACTATGCCCATGCCTCACTGTGTCCATGCCTCAATGTGCCCATGCCTCCCTGTGTCCATGCCTCACTGTGCTCATGCCTCACTGTTCTCATGCCTCACTGTGTCTATGACTAGACCAGTGTTTCTCAACTCCAGTCCTCAAGCCCCCCCAACAGGTCATGTTTTCAGGATTTCCCTCAGATGAAAAGGCTGTGGGAATTACTAAGGCAGTGAAACTGATCAAATCACCTGTGCAAAATAATGGAAATCCTGAAAACCTGACCTGTTGGGGGGCCTTGAGGACTGGAGTTGAGAAACACTGGACTAGACTGACGTTTAACATGGGAGTCTATGGAAGGGGTTCCCAGCTTTGAAAAATTCTGATGCTTGGTTTGGACTTCAGAAAGTCATCTTCACCACGTCTAGATGCCTAAATCCATTGAGTTGCAGCCGTGTGATTGGCTGACTTGTGTTACCAAGCAATTGAACAGGTGTACCTAATAAAGTGGCCGGTAAGTGTATACTGTATAGTAGAGCTGCACAATTGATCGTTAAAAAATCATGATCTCGATTCACCCCCCCCCCTGACGATCTCCAATGCAGAGTTTACTGATTTTTTCATATAACAAGTGGAGAGACTTCATCTGCTCACTCGGCTGTCAAAAGAAAATATCAGTCTGCCAAGTTTTTAACAGGAAACATTGTAACTAACGCTTTCTTCTTAGATCAAAGGGATAAACTTCTGTGTGTAAAGAAAGTCAGTCTGCCAAGTTTGTAACAACATGAAACATTGTAACCAACTTCCTTCTTAGATCAAACTTTTGTGTGTAAATGCAGGAAGTTTAACTACTTAAAGTCTTAAAGAGGAGTTCCACCCAAATTTGGAACTTCCTCTTGTTCCACTCCTCACCCCCTTACATGCCACATTTGGCATGTCATTTTTTTGGGGGGGAATGGGGGCTTCAGGAGGAGTGGGACTTCCTGTCCCACTTCCTGCTTCCGCCGAGGGGCTGGTAAGGCGAGAGGCGTAATTCCCTTATTTCAGCCCCTCCCTGTAAACGATGGCCTAGGACACTGACAGGTCCTAGGCAATCGCCTGTCCAATCAGCGGCTAGCCGCGCCGCGTGCGCATGCGCAGTGCGGCTCGCGCATGCGCAGTGGGTGCCCGGCCGTGAAGCCGAAGGCTGTCACGGCTGGGTGCCCACAGTCGGGATGGAGACGCCGGCTGGGGAGGGGGGGAGAGGAGCGTAGCCCCGGTCGGCGCGTCGCTGGAACGCAGGAGCAGGTAAGTGAGTGTTTATTAAAAGCCAGCAGCTACACTTTTTGTAGCTGCTGACTTTTAATAAACACATTTTTTGGCTGGAACACCCCTTTAAGT
This sequence comes from Rana kukunoris, assembly GCA_029574335.1. Taxonomy (NCBI): domain Eukaryota; kingdom Metazoa; phylum Chordata; class Amphibia; order Anura; family Ranidae; genus Rana; species Rana kukunoris. The sequence continues at coordinate 209,945,742 of CM056057.1, forward strand.
TAATATATATATATTTTTGCTATAAAATTACTTGGAACCCCCAAACATTATGGGCCAGATTCAGGTAGACTTAGGTATCAGTGATACTCCAGCCTAACTGTCACTTTGAGCCGGCGTTTCTGTTTTCTGTAACCAGAAAACAAGAAACGCCGGGTTGGAGTTCCGATACGAGCGGCGTAATTGAATTTCGCCGTCGCATCGCAACTGCAATTTAAAAAATGGCGCTGGGGGCGTTCCCGCTGATTAACGCCGAAAATATGTTAATCAGCGGGAATCGGCAATTCACGATCGTATTCGGGCGCGACGCAGTGACTTTCCGACGTTTCCGTAAGCGATACGCGGCGTAAAGATAAAGTAGCCCCCTAGTGGAGTATCCTATGTTAAGTATAGCCATCGTCATCGCGTCAAAAAAAAAAAAATCGCGTTGCTTGCGTAAAATGTCCATGAATGGGGATTGACGTCATTGACGTTCACTGACAGAACTTGGAGCATGCGCACTGGGATGCATTGACACCCGACGCATGCGCAGTACGTTTGCCGCGGGATCGCGCTTAGTTTAAATAATACACGCCCCGTACCCGCCCAATTTGAATTCCGCCGGCTCATTTTCGATACACTGCCGCAACTTTAGAAGCAAGTGCTTCATGAATAACAGCACTTGCTCCTAAAGTTTCGGCAGAGTAACGTAAATGAGAAATGTAACTCCAGATTAAAGATGCTCCCATCTACCTGAATCTGGCCCTATATATATTTTAGCAGAGACCAGTGGTGGCTGGTGCTCAAATCTTTTGGGTAGGGCGCAAACTAATGAAAAAAACAAACAAAAAAAAACAATTGCAGCCTCACTGTGCCCATCAAATGCAGCCACTGTACCAATCAAATGCAGCTACTGTGCCTATCAAACGCAGCCACTGTGCCCATCAAACGCAGCCACTGTGCCCATCAAACGCAGCCACTGTGCCCATCAAACACAGCCACTGTGCCCATCAAATGCAGCCACTGTGCCCATCAAACACAGCTACTGTGCCCATCAAACACAGCCACTGTGCCCTTCAAATGCAGCCACTGTACCTATCAAACGCAGCTACTGTGCCCATCAAACACAGCCACTGTGCCCATCAAATGCAGCCACTGTGCCCATCAAACGCAGCTACTGTGCCCATCAAACACAGCCACTGTGCCCATCAAATGCAGCCACTGTACCCATCAAACGCAGCTACTGTGCCCATCAAACACAGCCACTGTGCCCATCAAATGCAGCCACTGTGCCCATCAAACGCAGCTACTGTGCCCATCAAACACAGCCACTGTGCCCTTCAAATGCAGCCACTGTACCTATCAAACGCAGCTACTGTGCCCATCAAACACAGCCACTGTGCCCATCAAATGCAGCCACTGTGCCCATCAAACGCAGCTACTGTGCCCATCAAACACAGCCACTGTGCCCTTCAAATGCAGCCACTATACCTATAAAACGCAGCTACTGTGCCCATCAAATGTAGCCACTGTGCCCATCAATTTTTACCACTGTGCCATGCCATCAATTGTCTCCACTGTGCCATCAATTGTCGCTACTGTGCCATGCCATCAGATGCAGCCACTGTGCCCATCAATTGTCGCTACTGTGCCATGCCATCAAACGCAGCCACTGTGCCCATCAATTGTCACCACTGTGACATGCCATTCAATCAAACGCAGCCACTGTGCCATCAATTGTCGCCACTGTGCCCATCAATTGTCACCACTGTGCCCATCAATTGTCACCACTGTGCCCATAAATTAGTGCCACTGTGTCCATAAATTAGCGACACTGTGGCCTGTTAAATGCTGCCACCCGGAAATTACCTTTCTGGGGTCAGCCATCCTGCTTCCACCGTCCCTTAATGTCTTCTCCCACCCTTGATGACGCTCCAGCCAATCAGGTTCAGTGAACCTGATTGGCTGAGACGCCTTTCAGTGTTAGCCAGGGAACCCCCCCCCGCCCAGTGCGTCCCCATGATAACTATTTGGAAGCCTGAGGGCTGTAATCGGAAAGCCTATCAGAGCCACTGTCTCTGATAGACACTTCCACAGCCAACCAGCTGCCGTTATTCAGATGGCCGGCGCTCACCAGGGGACCGGCCATCTGAATAGTGGGCGGCAGCAACAATACATAGAGATTCATGCAATGCAAGAATCCATGTATTGTATTCAGTGGCGGTGCAGGAGCTAGAGGGGGCGGCGCTCCTGCGCCCTCTATGGACGCACCGCCACTGGCAGAGACCCTAGAGAATAAAATGGCAATTGCTGCAATTTTATTTATTTTTTATAACAAAATATATATTTTTTTTTATATATTTTTATTTTATTTTTTATTAAAGTGACAATTTTTTTATATATTTTTTTATGAGGTCCGGAGGTCCCCAGGGCCCTGGATGAAAACCCCCCTTTTTTTTATAAAATATATATTTTATATACATATATATATATTATGATTATTATTATTATTATTATTAAAGGGCTCAGGTGACAAACCCCCTTTTTTTATATAAATGTTTATTTTTTATTTAATATATATTTTTTAATTATTAAAGGGCCCAGAGGTCCCCAGGGCGCCGGATGGCTATCCCACCCCCCCGCTTCTTCTCAATTCGCTGCAGCCCCCCCCCGCTTCTCAATTTCAGGCGGCAGCACCCCCCCCCCCCCCCAGGGGGCCCATGCCTGAAGCTGTGTAAGGGGCCCCACAATTCCTGATGGTAGCCCTGATTACATATCCAGAGTAATATTCGGCAGAAAAGATATAAAAAAACAAAGACATATCCTTGTCAGTCAAAGAAAGTCCTTCCAGCCGAGCCGGACGCGCTTTTTTTTTTTTTTTTTGATAAAATGTATCCTGTCCAAACAGTAATTAGATCTCTCATTGATGCATTAGGCTATTACTAATTGTGAGTTTGTTTAGAGGGAAGGCTGTACACATAGATGGTGCCGGACATCTGGAACACATTTGTCCCTGTCTCCATTGATGGATGGAATGTACACTCTTACAGGCCCGAAAAACCCATTACTGGTAAACACCAGGGATACAGGTGATACAAATATGGATTATTAGTTTTATTCTCCCCGCAATTAGCACTTGTTACCACTCGGCAACACGTGAAAAAAAAAAAGCGCAGTTTTTTTTTTCCTCAAAGGTTATTAACGTAAAAAAAATTTCATCGAAGAACTAATGCCGCGTACACACGGTTGTAATTTCCGACAAGAAAAGTCCGATGTGAGCTTTTGGTCGGAAATCCCGACCCTGTGTGGTCTCCATCTGATATTTTTTTTCTGTCCGCATTTCCGACAGCAAAAATTTGGGAGCGGGTTCTTCATTTTTCCGAGAAGAAAAGTTCCTGTCGTAAATTTCCGATCGTGTGACTGCAATTCCGACACACGAAAAAACATGCATGCTTGGAATTAAGTTGACGCATCCTCAGGAAGTGTAACGGTCACCACTAGGGTTGTCCCGATACCAGTATCGGTATCGGGACCGATACCGAGTATTAGCGGGAGTACTTGTACTCCCGCAAATAATCCCGATACCTGAATAGAATACTTGTCCCCCTCCCCCCCGCCGCAGCAATGAAAGCCGCCGTCGCATCGAAAGCAGCCGCCGCATGGGTTAAACAGCGTGCAGGATTATCACAGCTTTCATTTGAATAGCTGTAGTGTTCCCGCCGCGTATAGACACTCCCCCTTGCTCGGGATTGGATGGGTGATTGTGATCTGTCCAATGCCGAGCAAGGGGGAGTGTCTATACGCGCGGGGAAAACAGCTATTCAAATGAAAGCTGTGATGTTCCCCGTGCGGCGGCTTTCGACGGCTAGGTATGGGGGACATGGCTGCGGGGACATGGCTGGAGGGATATGGCTGGAGGGACATGGCTGGATGGACATGGCTGGAGGGACATGGCTGGATGGACATGGCTGCATATGTGGGGGACATGGCTGGAGGGACATGGCTGGAGGGACATGGCTGCATATGTGGGGGACATGGCTAGAGGGACATGGCTGGAGGGACATGGCTAGAGGGACATGGCTAGAGGGACATGGCTGGAGGGACATGGCTGGAGGGACATGGCTAGAGGGACATGGCTGGAGGGACATGGCTGGAGGGACATGGCTGCATATGTGGGGGACATGGCTAGAGGGACATGGCTGGAGGCACATGGCTAGAGGGACATGGCTGGAGGGACATGTCTGGAGGGACATGGCTGCATATGTGAGGGACATGGCTGGAGGGACATGGCTGGAGGGACATGGCTGCGGGGGAAATGGCTTGGGGAACATGGCTGCGGGGGAAATGGCTGCATATGTGGGGGACATGTTTGGGGGGAAATGGCTGCATACGTGGGGGACATGGCTGGAGGGACATGGCTGCATATGTGGGGGACATGGCTGGGGGGACATGGCTGCATATGTGGGGGACATAGCTCGGGGGACATGGCTGCATATGTGGGGGACATGGCTGGGGGGACATGGCTGCATATGTGGGGGACATGGCTGGGGGGACATGGTTGCATATGTGGGGGACATGGCTGGGGGGACATGGCTGCATATGTGGGGGACATGGCTGGGGGGACATGGCTGCATATGTGGGAGACATGGCTGGGGGAAATGGCTGCATATGTGGGGGACATGGCTGCATATGTGGGATCGGTATCGGCGAGTACTTGAAAAAAAGTATCGGTACTTGTACTCGGTCCTAAAAAAGTGGTATCGGGACAACCCTAATCACTACCGTTTACGACCTTCCATCCACCCAAGACAGCTTATCCGACACACAGCAGACACGATCCATTCCATTTCCGAGAATAACGAGACTCAGCTCTGTTCTCTAGTTCCAAAATGAATGAATGCTTTAATGGTTTCTTAGCTTGCTTATATATCCAGTACAACATATTAAAATTAATCACAGGAACAATGAGTTGCCCTTCAATCCACATCTCCAGACAGACGGCCTGTCTCCGACAGAAAGGTATTTACACCTGATAATCAAAAGGCTTTAAACAGTGTTATCACACAATAAAATGTCTTTCACCTGTTACACAACCACTTTCCTTTACTAAACATAATTGACATGCTAATTCAATACACCTGAAGAGAGACATCTGATCTTTAGTACAATACACAATCTTTTAAGCGTAAACACAGAGCCTCACACAATGGACAGTGTCTAGGAGTAGATGCAATTAACACCTTTCAAAAGCATGTGTCCCCACATTGAATAACCAACAACTTGTAATATCTCAAGACATCCTGCAAACATGAATTATCAGTAATGTCCCATCTCATGTAATACATGAATTATGATTTACCAGCCACCCTATGCCCAAAAGGGGCACAGGGTGAACTTAGACACAAGAGTCCGTAGGGCACAGGAGTATCCCCCATCCCTCAAAAGTCTCTGGGCGTCACGGGTCATCCCGTTACAGGAAGCATTGAACTTCATTTTCCTCGGCTCGTCGTAGTGTTTTTGACAGTCGGAATTTTGTGTGACTGTGTGTATGCAACACAAGTTTGAGCCAAAATTCAGCCAGAGAAAAAATCCACAGTTTTCCCATCGGAATTTCCGATCGTCTGTACGTGGTATTAAACTGAAATGTAGAATTGATTGCTATGCCATTTTAGGGAGTAAAAAAGGGAAAAAGCCTAGATGGAGGGCCAACGTGACGGCTAATGACCCAAAGGGTTTGTTAATGGACTGGGAGGGAACTCATGCCGTTTTTTTTCAATGACTTGTATCTGTATTGCCGGGACCCGACAATAGAGTAGTTTTAAATGATCTTTAGAAATTACATTTTGTTCAGGGACTGTTCTAAACACGGGAAACATGCGCTACTTTACAGGCATACTATAGACACCCCACAGGTACGAAATTTAAAGTAATATTTCACTTTTAATGTTTCACTTTAAGCATCATTAAAATCACTGCTCCTGTTTTTAAAACTTTTTTTGCATTGATACCTGTTCCTTGGGACAGGACCCGGGTCCCCAAACAATTTTTATGACAATACCATGCATCTAAGGCTTTAACCAATTAAGACCCGGACCAAAATGCAGGTAAAGGACCTTGCCCCTTTTTGCGATTCGGCACTGCTTCGTTTTAACTGACAATTGCGCGGTCGTGCGACGTGGCTCCCAAACAAAATTGGCGTCCTTTTTTCCCCACAAATAGAGCTTTCTTTTGGTGGTATTTGATCACCTCTGCGGTTTTTATTTTTTGCGCTATTAACAAAAATAGAGCGACAATTTTTAAAAAAATGCAATATTTTTTACTTTTTGCTATAATAAATATCCCCCAAAAATATATAAAAAAACATTTTTTTTCCTCAGTTTAGGCCGATACGTATTCTTCTACGTATTTTTGGTAAAAAAAATCGCAATAAGCGTTTATCGGTCGGTTTTCGCAAAATTTATAGCGTTTACAAAATAAGGGATAGTTTTATTGCATTTTTATTAATTATTTTTTTTTTACTACTAATAGCGGCGATCAGCGATTTTTTTCGTGACCGCGACATTATGGCAGACACTTCGGACAATTTTGACACATTTTTGGGACAATTGTCATTTTCACAGCAAAAAATGCATTTAAATTGCATTGTTTACTGTGGAAATGACAGCTGCAGTTTGGGAGTTAACCACAGGTGGCGCTGTAGGGGATGTGTGACCTATGTGTTGTGTTTACAACTGTAGGGGGGTGTGGCTGTAGGTGTGACGTCATCGATCGCGTCCCCCTATTACAGGGATGACGCGATCGATGCTGCGGCCACAGAGAAGCACGGGGAAGCCGTGTGTACACACGGCTCTCCCCGTTCTTCCGCTCCAGGGACCGATCGCCGCAGTCCAGCGGCGATCGGGTCCGCGAATCCCGCGGTCCCGGTCCCGGAGCTTCGGACCGGGTCGCGGGCGCGCGCCCGGGGGCGCGCGCCCGCGCCCCACGGCTGGGTACTAAAATCAACGTATATATACGTTGATGTGCCCAGCCGTGCCATTCTGCCAACGTAAATGTGCAGTAGGCGGTCCTTAAGTGGTTAAAATGAGCACTTTTTTGATTTTTAATGTTAGTGTCCCGTAGACTTTAGCGGGGTTCCGCGGCTTTCTAATTTTCCTAAACTAAACTCAGAATATGGTCTGGTGTTCACCAGAACACCTGAACAACCAAAGTTCGGCCCAAAGTTATGCTCGGGCCGAAAAAAGTTCGCCCATCCCTAATGTTTAATATGTTATTTATATATTTGGTTAAAAAAAGGTTACTATGACCATTCACCACTTAAGGGCCGAACCTCTTTCTGAGATATGTTGTTTACAATTTAACCACTTAAGGACCCCTTCACGCCGATATACGCCGGCAGAATGGCACGGCTGGGCCTGTACGTGTCTCTTTAAGCCAAGCCGTGTGGTCGCGAACGTTCTGCCGGCGGTGCGCTTGCGACCCGGTCCAAAGCTCCGTGATCGCGCCCGCAGCACCCGCGGACCCGATCGCCGCCAGTGTCCCGCGATCGGTCACAGGAGCTGAAGAACGGGGAGAGGTGAGTGTAAACACACCTTCCCTGTTCTTCGTTGTGGCAATGTCAGTGATCGTCTGTTCCCTGATGTAGGGAAAGACGATCAATGATGTCACATGTCCAGCCCCTCCCCCCTACAGTAAGAAATAAATATAAGGTCACACTTAACCCCTACAGCGCCCCCTAGTGGCTAACTCCTAAACTGCAATTGTCATTTTCACAGTAATCAGTGCATTTTTATAGCACTTTTCGCTGTGAAAACAACAATGGTCCCAAAAATGTGTCAAAGTGTCTGATGTGTCCGCCAAAATGTCGCAGTCCCGAACAAAATGCTGATTGCCGCCATTAGTAGTAAAAAATAAAAATTATTAATAAAAATGCCATAAAACTATCCCTATAAACGCTATATATTGCGCAAACCAACCGATAAACGCTTATTGCGATTATTTTTTTACCAAAAATATGTAGAAGAATACGTATCGGCCTAAACTGAGGGAAAAAAAATGTTTTTTTATATATTTTTGGGGACATTTATTATAGCAAAAAGTAAAAAATATAGGGCCAGATTCACGAACACTTGCGCTGGAGTATTTGGATATGCGCCGCGTAACTGTGATGATGCGCCGTCGTTTCTATGTGCCCGTACCCACCAAACTAGATGCGCCCAATAACGGGTCATTTGCGACCGGCGGAACGTTCCGACGCCAGAGTATCGTCAGCGCTTATTTTCGCTGGGCGCATCAGTCGCGCCCATTGATTTCCCCTGCAAATATGCAAATGAGGGAGATTTCCCAATTCACGAACGGATTAGCACCATACGCTGGCTACATGCGCCGCGCGTATCTCGTCCGTCCGGCGCAAAGTTATTTCTACGAAAGGCTGCTTTATCTTTACTCCAGACGGTCACAGGTCAGCAGGAGAGCAGCTACAGCAGCGTTACCGACGATAGGAGCTAGCTGAGCACCCCCACTTGCAAGGACAACACCTCTGTGTGCCAACATGCCAGGGGCAATTGTGGTCCTAGAACTACTGATGGGTCCCCCGGAACCAAGAAGGCGGCCACGTGAGAGGATATACCGCACTCGTATGAACCTCTTTGGCATGGGGGATGAGGAGGTGTATCGCCTCTTCAGATTCAGCCCAGATGCAATACTTGAACTAACCACAACCCTGCAGGATGACATCACCAGCAAGACATACCGCTCACAAGCAGTGCAGCCACTGGTAACACTTCATTTCCTTGCAAGTGGATCATTCCAGCGTACAAGTGGAGTGGTGGCTGGGATGTCACAGTCCTCCATGAGCAGATGTGTGCACCAGGTTGTCCCTGCAATCCTCAGACACATGTCCAACCAGTTCATCAGACCAACCACTGAGGAGCTGCGGCTGAAGGCAATGACAGATTTCTACAACATTGCCAGATTCCCACGCACTGTGGGGGCCATTGATTGCACACATGTGGCCCTACAGCCCCCCAGTGCCACAGAGCACATATACCGCAATCGGAAGCATTGGCACTCCATCAACGTACAGGTGATAGCCGATGCCCAACGCCTGATATGGCACGTCCGTGCCAAACACCCCGGGTCCAGCCATGACAGCTACATATACAATCAGAGCCCCATCCCAGCAGAATTTAACCAGAACATGTATGGGGACAGCTGGCTGATTGGTGAGTGACATGGGAGTCAGGCATGACTATCCCCTCCCGTGATGCACAACAGAAATCGCACATGCATGACTAACATTCTCCTGTCTTTTCCCTTACAGGTGACTCTGCATATGCACTGGGACCCCATCTAATGACTCCTTTCCGGAACCCCCAAACCAGAGGAGAGAGAAAATACAATGAAGCACACATCAAAACCCGTGCAGTGGTGGAGCAAACATTTGGGCTCCTGAAGTCCCGTTTCCGCTGCCTGGATAAGTCCGGGGGGACCCTATTGTATTCCCCTACCTTTGTGTGTCAGATCATCGCTGCATGTTGCATTCTGCATAACTTTGCTATGAAAAAAGGCCTGCATATTGACATACGTGATGACCTGACCCCCGACCCACACAGTCCCCACCTGCCAGAGGACACCCAGTCAGCTGATGGAAGAGCAGTCAGGAGGGTCCTCGCCGTAGGCATCTTTGGACACTAAACCAAAACATTAATAACACAGACAATGCACGCGTGTACACCACTGGATCACACACACCACAGGCACATCGCATTGGATTAGCCCAAGTCCAGCATGTAGGAGTTGGGAGCAGTAACGCCAGCGTCAAGGCCCCAATGATGTCACTGTCCATTCACACACCTTTCACACGTCATTCATACAGCCGTGGGGTTAACTTCACCACCACGGCCGAGGGTGACACCCCTTACTTTCAGGAGTGCCACCCCCTCACATTCACACACCATTCACACTGTCCCCTGCACTCCTGACCGTGTGCAGTACAAAAAGAAATTAATAATATCATATCCTGATAAATAAAAGAAACAAAATCTCATAACCTGAGCAAAAGAAAAAATAAACTCATGACCTGAGTATGTCCAAATCAAAAATATAAAACAAAAAAAAAAAAAGGCCTCATCGGGGATGCCGGGGGCTTCTTCTGGGGGCCCCTCTCTGGCTCCGCAGCTGCCTGGATGGAGTGGGTGGGGGTGGGGGAGCATCTGGAGGTGGCTGATCCCCAGGTGGGCCACTCCTGGCAGGTGTGGCCTGCGTGCCCTCCAAGGCCCTGGCTATCCGTCCAAGGTAGGAGTTGGTCTGGGCCTGCATCCGGAGCTGACGGGTGACCTGATAATGCTGGGCCCGCCGACTCAGCCTCCCCTGCTCCCGGATGGCAGCACTGTTGGCCTGGACGGCTGCAGTAAGGTGCTGGATATCCCCCTGCACCTCCCCCAAAGTGGTGACCACTGCAGCGCAATTACAGCTGACATCCTGCACTGCGTTGCTGAGGTTGGCAACGGAGCCCAGGCTGTCAGACACTTTCTCCAAGTGCACCGCTATGGCCCCCATCTGTTCCGTCTGCCTGGCGTGATCCCTCGCCAACTGGTCCTGTATACCATCAGACACCCCCCTGGTCTTCTGGGTCGCCTTCCTGGGGCCAGAAGATGGATGTCCTCGGGTGGAAGGAGTCGCCCTTGAGGGGCTTCCAAGGATGGGGGAGGGGACGACAGACGGCCCAGGAGAAGGGGAGGAGACAGACAACACTAATGAAAAGTCCTGCTCTGCCACAGCAGGATCCTCCACAACCACCTCGGCAGGTGTGGTGTGGCCACTCTCCTCCTCCACAACCTCTTCACCACCCAGTGGCTCAGGCACACGATGGCGTGGGGGGGATGGGGTGGAATGCACGCTGACAGATGATGGCCCAGCTCCGTCATCTGTGGATGACACAAAGCAGACACATGTTGGTGGTCCCACACACTTGGCACATGTACCCTCCCCCCCCCCCCCCAAATGCAAAACAACAAATAGGGGATTATAAAACACTTACCTGTCCTTGTGCCTTCCTCCACGGAGTCATAGCCTGCGACCCCCTCCACCTGCTCCCTCTCCAGGCAGCGAGCAACCACCTCCTCCTCTGCGGTTAGGGTGACAGGACATGGGGGACCACCACCTGTGCCCCTCTCATACCTCCTGATGGAGGCCACCTTGTCCCTCACCTTGCGCCGCAGGTCATTAATTTTTTTTTGTATGTCCCCAGCAGTCCGGGTGGAGTAGCCCAGGACATTGACCCTGGCAGCAATCGACTCCAGGATGCCCTGCTTCCTCTCCCGGCTGGTCTTCCGGCTTTTTTTGCCATGGAGAAAAGCATTATCCGTCTCCATTGCCGAAATGATCACTGAGACCTCCTGGGCATTAAAATTCAGGTTCCTCCTCTCTCTGGGGGTAGCGGGAGCAGCCATTACAGTGCAAAAGTATCTTCCCTGGGGTGGGGGGAAGCGGAACTACTTTTGCGCCGGAATGGCGTTTCCGCCAGCGCTTTTAAGCGCCCAGCGGAACGCATTGTGCTGACGTTTCCCAGGAAGTGGTGCCGACGGAAGTTGTGAGCATGCGCACAAGGGGGGCGAGTGGAGCCGCACTCACTGCGCATGCTCCGTGGATGATGCGCTGAACGTAAGCCTCTGCGCTGGGCTCCGCCCATCATTTACATATGATCACACCCACTTCCACTTGCGTCGGGGTACGCCAGCGCATTATCGTTACTCTGGCGCAAGTTTACGCGCAACTGCTATGTGAATTACAGGACTTGCGCTGAAAGGGTCTTCAGAGTAACGTAAATGAGAAGCGTTACTCCAGAGGAAAGATACTCTCATCTACCTGAATCTGGCCCATAGATTTTTTTTTCAAGATTGTCGCTCTATTTTTTTTTATAGCGCAAAAAATAAAAACCGCAGAGGTGATCAAAAACCACCAAAAGAAAGCTCTATTTGTGGGGAGAAAAGGACGCCAATTTGATCTGGGAGCCACGTCGCACGACCGCGCAATTGTCAGTTAAAGCCACGCAGTGGCGAATCGCAAAAACTGGCCAGGTCCTTTACCTGCATAATGGTCCGGGCTTAAGCGGTTAAGTACAGCAGCCATCAGGGCCGCTCTTAATAGCATCATGGGCCCCTGGGCAAAGCAATGCTCTGGGGCCCCTACAATGGAGACAGTGCAGGTAAACACAAATCAAGGTAGGTAGGGGATATCTAGGGTGTAGAGGGGTCAGAGTGCTGGGGGGGATATCTAGGATGTAGAGGGGCAGTGCAGGCTCAAGGACCAGCTGCTTTGGGGAAAGGGAAGGGGCCCGCCATGCAGCTGGGGCCCCAGTGCCCAGGTGTGCCTTCTCATTAACACAGCCCTGGCAGCCGTATTGCCGGGATGACGTGAGCATTTCCCTAAACCCGTTCTATTGGCTGCCTGGACTTGCTCTTATTTTTCCCCCTAATAAATGATACATTTTATTTCTTAGTCAATTATCTCACCGTCCAGGGAGATCGGAGATAACCCCCGGGATCATTTGCTCAGCTGATTTTCGAAAAACTTTTTTTTTTTTTACGGGCTGATTATTAGACCTCATTAACGGCGGAGACTTCTACAGGCGAATGATTCCACGGAAACGCATGGAGCCGACATATTTAACGGATGACCGCGTCCCGCGGACAGATTTGTAAAGTCGCTTGGCTCTTCCGAGGCTCGGATCCGCAAATGACGGGTTAGACATCTGGTAATGGAAAAAGCCGTCACCATGAATACCCAATTAGAAGCCCGGGCAGATATTTGTCACTTTGGATCATGTAAAAATGAAGTACCTCATTAACAGAACAAAGGTGTGCGATCAAACCTTATCGCGCCGCTCCTTTCCTCGGAGATGACGGGAAAAAAAAAAAGAAAAGAGGACGATGTATCAATAAAATATGTTCAACTGGAAAAAAAAAAGGTTTCTTTATTTTTAGAAAACTGCAACCTTCGCAGTCGTAAAATATCCGGCCGATTTTTATGTTGCGTCATTGCGGCGCCTAATTGATTTTATGCCCACAATTAAAAGAAAGAAAAGAAAATCACATCTTTAGAAATTAGGATTGTAACTGACAGTGATTTAAGATTAGTAACAAAAAAAAATACTATCTACAAAAAAATAAAAATAAAAAAAGAATAAAAAAATAAAAAGTACTGTATATATTCGAGTATAAGCCGAGTTTTTCAGCACATTTTTGATGCTGAAACCCCCCCCCCCCCCTCGGCTTATACTCGAGTATCCCACTGTGTCATGCTGCAGTCGGCGGAAGTGGCGGCTGGTGCTCAAAATTTGGGGGGGAGGGGTGAAAAAACAAACAAAAAACAATTGCAGCCTCACCGAGCCCATCAAACGCAGCCACTGTGTCATCAATTGTCACCACTGTGCCATCAAACGCAGCCACGGTGCCCAATTGTTGCCACTGTGCCCTTTAATTGTCTGAGGGCTGTAATCGGAAAGCCTATCAGAGCCAGCGGCTCCACAGCCAACCAGCTGCCGTTATTCAGATGGCCAGCGGTCGCCAGGGGGGCCGGCCATCTGAATAGTCGACGGCAGCGGCAATACATAGATTCATGCAATGCATGAATCTATGTATTGTATTCAGTGGTGGTGCGGGAGCGAGAGGGGGCGGCTCTCCGGCGCCCTCTATGGACGCACCGCCACCTCCTTGTCCATGATCGAACATCCCCGTCTCATGCTGCAGACGGCGGCCGTCCATTGTAACAAAGCCACGCCTCCTCCTCGTCGTCAGTGATAGACGGAACACTGATACAATACTGGGATCAGTGTTCCGTCTATAACAGACGAGGAGGAGGCGGGGCTTTGTTACAATGGACGGCCGCCGACTGCAGCATGACACAGCAGGATACTCGATCAGGGCGAGGAGGAGGCGGGGCTTTGTTACAACGGACAGCCACCGACTGCAGCATGACACAGCGGGATACTCGATCAGGGGGAGGAGGAGGCGGGGCTTTGTTACAATGGTTGGCCGCCGACTGCAGCATGACACAGCGAGAGATCGAAGAGAGCACAGTGAGACTGCAGATGGACACAGTGAAGCACAGTGACGCAGCAGATGGACACAGTGAGGCTGCAAATGGGCACAGTGAGGCTACAAATGGGCACAGTGAGGCTGCAAATGGGCACAGTGAGGGTACCAATTGGCACAGTGAAGCTGCAAATGGACATAGTGAGGCTGCAAAGGGGCACAGCGAGGCGGCACATGGGCACAGTGAGGCTGCAGATGGACACAGTGAAGCACAGTGAGGCCGCAAATGGGCACAGTGAGGCTGCAAATGGGCACATTTAAGCTGGGCTTTGTTACAATGGATGGCCGCCGACTGCAGCATGACACAGCGAGAGATCGAAGAGAGCACAGTGAGGCTGCAGATGGACACAGTGAAGCACAGTGACGCAGCAGATGGACACAGTGAGGCTGCAAATGGGCACAGTGAGGCTGCAAATGGGCACAGTGCGGCTGCAGATGGGCACAGTGAGGCTACCAATTGGCACAGTGAAGCTGCAAATGGACAGAGTGGGGCTGCAAAGGGGCACAGCGAGGCGGCACATGGGCACAGTGAGGCTGCAGATGGACACAGTGAAGCACAGTGAGGCCGCAAATGGGCACATTGGGGCTGCAGATGGGCACAGTGAGGCTGCAAATGAGCATAGTTAAGCTGCAAATGGGCACAGTGAGGCTACAGATGGGCATGAGGCTGCTGATGGGCACAGTGATGCTGCAGATGGGCATTGTTGACCTGCTTTTCCATTTACAGTAGCTGCTGCATTTCTCACCCTAGGCCTATACTCGAGTCAATACGTTTTCCCAGATTTTTGTGGTAGAATTCGGTGCCTCGGCTTATATTCGGGTCGGCTTATACTCCAGTATATACGGTATATTATTTTTCTGGCAAAGAGGGATTTTGCAATTAATTGCAATTCATCCGATCGCTCTTCATGACATTCAATCCTATATGCAAATCGCCATCATAAAAACCGAGGCAGCAGATTTTGTGACAATTAATATTTGTATCCGTCTCAAAACTTTTGGCCACTTTTGTAGCTCTGTCATTGGATGGGGGGTGAGTGTTCTCTCTTTTTTTGTTTGTTTGTTTCTGATTCTCGATCGATTCCCGTTACTTTGTACTGACGTTTTGAGTGGGTAATTATTGCCTTCAATGATTTTGCCATAAACTTGAATCATTTCTTCTTCCAAAATATTGAAGTTCCTCCACACATCGGGGTCATTTACCTTCTGATCTTCCTTTCCGAGAATCAAAATGCAGGAAGATAACGGCGTCAGCGGCCTGCGTCCAATGAAATGCGTTTCTGCAGGTCTAGGGAGGAGGAGGAGGCAGACAGGCAGGATTACCAGGAAGTGGTTTTAATTGAAGTAAATGTAGCCCCTGATGTGTAAAAACAAAATCTCAAGCCACCTCATTGCAGCCTCTTCCCGTCTACACGCACTCCAGAGGCGTTGCTAGGCAGGTGCGGGGGGTGCGGGCCGCACCTGGGTGACACCCGCCAGCGGCACACACGTCTAACAGCGCCCACTGCCCCTGATTAGCTTCCCTCGGCTCGCGCCGCTGTGTACCTCAGTGGCGCGGACTGAAGCCGCCTCCTTCTCTGTTTACATCCACAGAGGAGGAGGAGCCTGCGCTCGAGGGACAGACACACAGTGTGTGTAGCGCAGCGCTTTTTTAAGGTATATAAGGGGGCTCCTATACTGCTGGGGGGTCTGTACTTCTAAGGGGGAGGGGGAGGGGTCTGCACTAGGGGGGTCGCTGTACTGAGGGAGGTCTGTCATGCTGGGGGGTTTGCACTAGGGCGGTGTCTGTACTGAGGGGAGGTGTCTGTACTGTCTGAGGGGGGTCTGCACTGAGGGGAGGTGTCTGTACTGAGTGGGGTCTGCACTGACGGGAGTGTCTACTGCTGCGGGGGTCTTCACCGAGGTGGGGGTGTATGTACTGATAGGGGGTCTGCACTTGGATGGGGGTGTCTGCACTTAGGTGAGGTGTTGTACTGATGGGAGGGTCTGCACTTAGGTGGGGGTGTCTGTACCGATGGGGGGTCTTCACTTGGGTAGAAGTGTCTGTACTGATGGGGGTCTGCACTTGGGTGGGAGTGTCTGTAGTTAGTGGAGGTGGTCTGTAGTTAGCCATCAATTGTCACCACTGTGCCATGCCATCAAACGCAGACACTGTGCCATGCCATCAAACGCAGACACTGTGCCATGCCATCAATTCGCACCAATGTGCCATGCCATCAAACACAGCCACTGCGCCATCAATTGTCGCCACATGTGCCAATTGTCACCACTGTGCCCTTTAATTGTCGCCACTGTGCCCATTGATGTCACTGTGCCCTTTAATTGTCCCCAGTGTGCCCATTGTCCCCAGTGTGCCCATTGTCGCCACTGTGCCCATTGATGTCACTGTGCCCTTCGTCGCCGCTGTGCCCTGTAAAATGCCCCTTCCCCCCCTGCTCGGCACTTACCTTTACTGGAGTCAGCCATTCATGTCCCTCGATGTCTTCTCCCGCCCTCGTTGACGCTGCAGCCAATCAGGTTACCGATAACCAGAACAGGTGAACCTGATTGGCTGAGACGCCTGTCAGTCTTATCCAAGGAACGCACCCCCCGTACGTTCCCTGGATAAGCTTCCGGATGCTGAGGGCTGTACTCGGAAAGCCTATCAGAGCCTCTGATAGGCACTTCCGTACAGCCAACCAGCTTCCGTTTTTCAGATGGCTGGCGCTCATGTCCTGCCATCTGAATAGACCAGCAGCAGCGGCGACAATAACAAACATTCATGCAATGCAATGAATCTTTGTTATTAGTCAGTGGCGTGCGAGAGCCAGAGAGGGGCGGCGCTCATGTCCGGCCATCTGAATAGACCAGCGGCAGCCGCGACAATAACATACATTCGTGCAATGCAATGAATCTATGTTATTAGTCAGTGGCGGTGCGAGAGCCAGAGGGGGGCGGCGCTCCAGCGCCCCCTATAGACGGACCGCCGCTGGCGCCCCACCTCAAATTTTCCCAGGACTTTGCCCCCTGCTATCACCCATACTGTACACCAGACATTGACAGACGGGGACAAAGCGAATCCAACGATCTGCCGCAACGTTTTCCATTTTTTCCGATGGAATGCGTTCTACCTTCGCGTAGGCAATTTTCAGCCTTGAGCAAAATTAACACTATCGTTTTTTTTATTTATTTTTTTGCACTAAAAGCAAGCGGCACAAATAAAACATAAAACCTATGAAATGTTTCAGAAAAAAAGTCGCCCTTGTGACCCCTCGTTACATTTTCTGTAGCTTTTTTTTTTTTTTTTAAATAAAAATAAAAAGTATTTTGCAGAAGAAATATTTGAAGTATTCTTTCAATTAGCGCCAAAAAAAAAGAAGGAGAATTGAATCAAATGCCTTGACTTCTTCGGGTCGGAAATATTCATTTTCATATTTGAGACATGAGCAGATTAAAAGCAAAACACCAAGCGGAGCCGGCGCAGCCCTGAAGTTTAATTGAAAAAGCGGCATTGAGAGAGAGCGGCGGTCACTCAGACCTTCGGCTCGCCGCGCGCTTAATGGCGCTTTTTTTATTTCTTCTCCGTATTCCGCAACCTTGTATGAGGAGATGGGCCTCGAAAAAATAGCCCATATTGTTGTCAATAAGATATAAATTAGCAAGTTTATTGCGGTGAAAGATCAGCAACAAAATTTACGAATGTAGAGCGATCGATGTCAAGGGGGACGAGGATTCGTCGTAGGAAAAAAAACAACAATGTAGCGTTTGGATTGAAACTGGTAAAGGATTTCTGCTGCGTATTTTAATATTATTTTAATCTTTATCTTACATTCATTTTCATGTGACGACATCTTTCTGTACCCTTGCTGTCCCCTATTTCCAATATTTTACATGTACAGGTGTGTGATAGGTATCAGGAATTATGGGGCCCCTTACAGAGCTTCAGGCATGGGCCCCCTGGAGCAGAGAACAGGGGGGGTGCTACCACGCCTCAAATTGAGAAAATTGAGAAGCGGGGGGTGCCACGAATTGGGGTGGTGTTGTTGCCCCCTTGTGACCTCTGGGTCCTAATAAAAAATATTTACAAAAAAAAGGAGCCTTGGGAAGCTCTGGGCCCTTTAATAAAAAAAAAAAAAAAAATATATATATATATAAAAAAAAAAAAAAAGAGGGGAGGGGGTTGCCACCCAGGGCCTTGGGGACCTCTGGGCCCTTTAATGAAAATATAAAAGAAAAAAAATATATATATATATAAAAAAGATGTTTTTATAAAAAATAAAAAATATAAAAAAGGGGGGGTTGCCACCCAGGGCCCTGGGGACCTCTGGGTCCTTTAATAAAAATATGAAAGAAAAGAAAAAGAAAGATATATATATATATAAATGTTTTTTACTAAAAAAAGGGAGTTGCCACTCAGGCCCCTGGTGACCTATGGGCCCTTTAATAAAATATAAAAAAAAAAATATATATATATATATATATATATATATATAAAAAATGTTTTTTATAAAAAAAGGGAGTTGCCATCCGGGCCCCTGGTGACCTATGGGCCCTTTAATAAAATATAAAAGAAAAATATATATATATATATATATATATATATATATATAAAATGTTTTTTATAAAAAAAGGGGGTTGCCATCCGGACCCCTGGGGACCTCTGGGCCCTATACTAAAAGAAGAAATAAAAAAATATATACAAAAAAAGGGACGATTGCCATCCGGGGGCCTGGGGACCTTTGGGCCCTTTAATAAAAACAATTAAAATAAAATAAATAAATATATATTAAAAAAATAAAACATTTTATTTTTTATATAAAAATATATAAAAAAGGGGGGGTTGCCATCCAGGGCCCTGGGGACCTCTGGGCCCTTTAATAAAAATATGAAAGAAAAGAAAAAGAAAGAATATATATATATATATGTTTTTATAAAAAAAAAGGAGTTGCCACCGGGCCCCTGGGCCCTTTAATAAAAATATATATATATTAAAAAAAAAAATTAAATAAAAAAAAAATATATAATTTTTTTTTTTTAATGTAAAAAAAAGGGGGGTTGCCAACCAGGCCCCTTTCAGGTGTACTGCCTATACCCCTCTGATGCCGGCCCTGGCTAGGTGTAGGTTTTTGTTAGTGTAGAGACATTTATTTAGCTCAGGGCTGTGGAATCTGGGTCAGGGTTCAGTGGTTAGGTTGCAGTGATGGTGCCGCCTCCTGTTTTCTGGACAATTGGAGAATTTCTAGACATAGCGGGAGTAGGAGGTTAAGAGGAGCTGCCTGGAATAATTATGAGGAACTAGATATATAGATAGATAGAGTGATAGATAGATAGATAGATAGATAGATAGATAGATAGATAGATAGATAGATAGATAGATAGATAGATAGATAGATAGATAGATAGATAGATAGATAGATAGATAGATAGATAGATAGATAGATAGATAGATAGATAGAGATAGATAGATAGATAGATAGATAGATAGATAGATAGACAGACAGACAGACAGACAGACAGACAGACAGACAGACAGACAGATAGATAGATAGATAGATAGATAGATAGATAGATGTATATATATACAGTGGAACTTCAGATTGCGAGTAACGCGGTTAACGAGCGTTTCGCAATCAAGTGCTGTATTTTTACAGCAAGTCGCAACTCGGTTTGCGAGTGTTGTCTGCCGAGGTCAGCCGAGGTGTCCTCTTGCCTTTTCGGCCATTTACAAGGCTCTCCGGCGCCCCTTGCCTCTGGCCGCATGCGGTATTGCATGCCATTGAAGTCAATGCGGTACAAATTATTTTAGTTTTCATTGACTTCAATGGGGAAACTCGCTTTGATATGCGAGTGCTTTGGATTACTTGTAATCCGAGGTTCCACTGTATATATCTATATATATCTATATAGACATGGCTGGACTGGGACAAACATTTGGCCCTGGACTTCATCCAGACTGGCCCACTTTGACAGGTCTCTGCCATGGCGGCCAGACAACTTCCGCACCCCCCTGGCCACCCAAGCCCCCTCTCCCCCTTCACTAGCCACTAGCCATTCTACTTTATTAGAGTAGAACGGCTGGTACTGGTACTCTTATAGGCAGTACCAGTGGGGAAGCTAGACATTATTTCACCCGGGGCAAAGAATCAGTTCGGTGCTCCCCCATGGGACAAGATTAGTCAGAAGTGAGAAACTACCAGGCTATAGCTGTTGAGTCAGCTGTCTGTCCCCTCCCCCCATGCTCCTCTGTCGTCGTCCCTGCTAATCTGGTCCTCTCCCTGCTTCTCTGTTCCCCCCAGGTGAGCGCTGCAGGGAGGGAGAGGAGGTGAGCGCTGCGGGGAGGGAGAGGAGGTGAGCGCTGCGGAGAGGAAGAGGAGGTGAGCGCTGCGGGGAGGAAGAGGAGGTAAACGCTGCGGAGAGGAAGAGGAGGTGAGCGATGCGGGGAGGAAGAGGAGGTGAGCGCTGCGGAGAGGAAGAGGAGGTAAACGCTGCGGAGAGGAAGAGGAGGTGAGCGCTGCGGGGAGGGAGAGGAGGTGAGCGCTACGGGGAGGGAGAGGAGGTGAGCGCTGCGGGGAGGGAGAGGAGGTGAGCGCTGCGGGGAGGAAGAGGAGGTGAGCGCTGCGGAGAGGAAGAGGAGGTAAACGCTGCGGAGAGGAAGAGGAGGTGAGCGCTGAGGGGAGGGAGAGGAGGTGAGCGCTGCGGGGAGGGAGAGGAGGTGAGCGCTGCGGGGAGGGAGAGGAGGTGAGCGCTGCGGGAAGGGAGAGGAGGTGAGCGCTGCGGGGAGGAAGAGGAGGTGAGCGCTGCGGGGAGGGAGAGGAGGTGAGCACTGCGGGGAGGGAGAGAAGGTGAGCGCTGTGGGAAGGGAGAGGAGGTGAGCGCTGCGGGGAGGGAGTGGAGGTGAGCACTGCGGGGAGGGAGAGGAGGTGAGCGCTGCGGGGAGGAAGAGGAGGTGAGCACTGCGGGGAGGGAGAGAAGGTGAGCGCTGTGGGAAGGGAGAGGAGGTGAGCGCTGCGGGGAGGGAGTGGAGGTGAGCACTGCGGGGAGGGAGAGGAGGTGAGCGCTGCGGGGAGGAAGAGGAGGTGAGCACTGTGGGGAGTAAGAGGAGGTGAGCACTGCGGGGAGGGAGAGGAGGTGAGCGCTGCGGGGAGGGAGAGGAGGTGAGCGCTGCGGGAAGGGAGAGGAGGTGAGCGCTGCGGGGAGGGAGTGGAGGTGAGCGCTGCGGGGAGGGAGAGGAGGGGAGTACTGCGGGGAGGGAGAGGAGGTGAGCGCTGCGGGGAGGAAGAGGAGGTGAGCGCTGTGGGGAGTAAGAGGAGGTGAGCACTGCGGGGAGGGAGAGGAGGTGAGCGCTGCGAGGAGGGAGAGGAGGTGAACGCGGTCTGCTGTCACTGCAGCCGGCCCACTGAGCCATCGGCCCACCGGGAAACTCCCTGTAGTCCCAATGGCCAGTCCATCCCTGTATATAGATATATATCTTTATATATACCATACATACTTAACCTTCCAGTACTAGGACTTCTGCACTAAAACAAAATATCCCCCAACTCAATCTATAGAATGAATAATTTAGAGCCGATAGAAACAGAAACATTATTAAAGAAAAAACACGCTTCAGAACCTTTTTTTTTTTCTTTTCTTTTTTAACAGCCAGAAAATAAAACCGCCCGGATATTTGCGCTGGTTTTATGCGCGGCATAACTTACTTTTATTTCTGAGATTCCTGCTGCAATTATCCTGACTAATTAAGGAGTTTTCTATTTAAGTAATGTGATAGATGTGAGATGTAATTTCTAATTAGAAATTATTGTTGACTAGCTCAGCTGTATGCATATTGCGCTTATTAATATGCGCGCTGACACAGCACAATCGTGCACAAGAGATCCTAATATTACCGCTCCCGTTTCCCATACAATGTAAGATTTATTGATTATTTTTTACTTTATTTAAAAAAATATATATATTATTCTAATGAAGGTTAGTGTTCAAGAGGAGAATAACCTGAGGGTGAGGGAAGGGAAATTATGTCCCCATCAGTTCCTTACATGCTTTTCCTCTGTAGATATTGGGATCAGAGGCGTAGCGTAGCGTGGGGGGGGGGGGGGGGCAGGGGGGACGGTGGCCCCGGGCGCAACATTTTAGGGGGCGCAATTCTGTCTCTGTCCCCAAACTTTTTTTATTACCTGTGTCCCCCGCGGGCCTGCGCTCCAGCCGCAATTTCTTAGTCTCTGGCTGCCCCTGTGATTGGGCGAATGGGGTCATGTGCCTGTGCGATGACGCCTTCAGCTCGGCTCCCCTGAGACAAGGCACTGACCGGCACACCCCCGGGCCCTCGGACACCAGCTTGGCCCAGGCCGGCCACCTGCCGGGGCTTTTCTTGTCAGAACACCGGCCCCCACATACTCCCAGAGTAGAGGTTAGTGTAGTGGTTATTGTAGGAATGTGGCTGGTCAGTACTATTTTAGGAAGGGAAGGGACTAAAAGTCCATATGTTAGAGGGGGAGGGGCGCAAATTTCTTGCCTTGCCCCGGGTGCTAACAACCCACGCTACGCCACTGATTGTGATACATTGTATATCCGTGTATGTTGTGGTCCATCGGGGGCTTATCTAATCGTTTTTTTTTTTTTTAATTATCAATGCTCACCGATGAGACCACCGCCTGTGGAAGGGAATTCCACATCCTTTACCGCTCTTACAGTAAAGAACCCTCTACACAGTTTATGGTTAAACTTCTTTTCTTCTAAATATTAATGAGTGGCCACATGTCTCGTTAAACTCCCTTCTGCTGAAAACGTTTTCTCCCTACTGTGAGGTCACCAGTACGGTATTTGTAAATTGGAATCATAACTTCCCTCAAGCGTCTCTTCTCCAGCGAGAATACATTTAGTGCTGCCAACCTTTCATCATAACGAATATCCTCCAGACCTTTTATTACCTTTGTTGCCCTTCTTTGCACTCTCTCCATAATCCAGTACATCCTTCCTGAGGACTGGTGCCCAGAACTGGACAGCATACTCCAGGTGCGGCCGGACCAGAGTCTTCTAGAGCTGGAGAATTATTGTTTTATCTCTGGAGTTGATCCCCTTTTTAATGCCAACATTCTGTTTGCTTTGTTAGCAGCAGCTTGGCATTGCTGAGCCTATCATATGCTAGCACAAAAATCCTCCTGCGCTCTGGTGTATCGCCAAACTGGGTGTGTCAGTATGGTCTAAAGGCAAAGTCTTAAGTCTTGCGCCCCTCCACAGAACAAAGGGTGTTCATATGGCTAAAATGAAAAAGAAAAGAAAGGAGGGCGCACCGACCTTGTGCATTACCACTTAAAAGTTTAATAAACACAAAATAAAAAGCAATGGTCCTACTTACAAACATTCAGAGGCAAGCGCTTTTAACCACTTGCTTACTGGGCACATAAAACCCCCTTCGTGCCCAGGCGAAATTTCAGCTTCCGGCACTGCGTCGCTTTAACTGACAAATGCGCGGTCGTGCGACGTGGCACCCAAACAAAATTGGCATCCTTTTTTTCCCCACAAATAGAGCTTGCTTTTGGTGGTATTTGATCGCCCGTGCGGTTTTTATTTTTTGCGTTATAATGAAAAAAAGAACGACAATTTAAAAATATATATATATTTTTTACTTGTTGCTATAATAAATATCCCAATTTTTTTTTTTTTTTCTCAGTTAAGGTCGATACATATTCTTTTACGTATTTTTGTAAAAAAAAATAAAAAATCACAATAAGTGACTGCTTTGCGCAAAAGTTATAGCACCTACAAAATAGGGGACATAATTATGATTTTTTTTTTTTTTATATTATTTTTTTACTAGTAATGGCGGCGATCTGCGATTTTTATTGGGACTGCGATATTGCGACGGACACATCGGACACTTTTGACACATTTTTGGCGCCATTCACATTTATACAGCGACCAGTGCTATAAATATGCACTAATTACTGTATAAATGTGACTGGCATTGAAGGGGTTAACACTAGGGGGTGAGGAAGGGGTTAAATGTATTGCCTGGGTGTGTTCTAACTGTGTGGGGGGAGGGGGGTGACTGGGGGAGGTGACCGATGCTGTCTCCCTATGTACAAGAGAAACAGCATCTGTCTCCTTTCCCTGACAGGACGTGGAGCTCTGTGTTTACACCCCATCATTACACACACAGCTCCACGTCCCTGCTCTCTCACCGACGATTGCGTGTACCTGACGGACATCGCGGCCGCCGGGTACACGCATCGGATCCTCGGTGATGCGTCGGGACTGTTTTTCCCCGCCGCGCGCCACCCTGTGGCGCGCGCGGGGAATTACAAGTAAATCACGTCCAAAGACGTGACCCCGGCGCCTCAGGTCCGCGCTGCTGACGTATTCTGTCAATAGCGCGGACCTGAAGAGGTTAAAACCAGCTGAAACTGGACCTCACGGCACCTGCCAGTCAGACCCTTGACATCAATGTGGTACAATAACAAAGTGCCAACAATCCAAAAAATCTTCAAAAGAAACTGGAAAATCCTAGAGTCGGATCCTGTGTTAAATAAATGTTTACCGCCCCGCCCCAATCTAATCTTCAGGAGACCCAAAGACCTGAGGAGCATTATTGCTCCAAGTAGGGTAAAGAAAAGTAAAGATAAAGGGTTAAATAAGGGCAGCTATAAGTGTGGAGTGGGGAACTGTGGCAACTGTGCGCACATGTGCCATAGAAAAAAAGAGGTAGTAGGAGCTGATGGAACAAAGCACAGGATCAAACAATTTATTAATTGCGGCACCTCCTATGTTGTGTATGGCCTGATTTGCCCATGTGGGCGATTGTACATCGGTCGTACTTCTCGACAGATGAGAATCAGGATGACCGAACATAGAAGTAACATTACAACAGAGAAAGATAAGTGTTCGGTGCTGAGACACTTCAAGGAGTTCCACGATAGCAGTACAGATGGGCTCAAAGTGTTTGGCATAGAAGCTATGCCAAGCGACCTTGACAATGGCAAAAAGTATCAGATCCTATGTAGAAGGCAGGCCTATTGGATCTTTACTTTAAAAACCTTGGCTCCGCAAGGTCTCAATGAAGAGATTGAGCTACATAATATAACATAATAGAGTTCAATTGAGCCCGGTAGACATTAGTACAATCAGTGGTGGTCCACCCATCTGTAGTAGGGTTCAGGGCTGGACTGGGACATAAATTTGGCCCTGGACTTCATCCAGACTGGCCCACTTTGCAAGGTCTCTCCCATGGCGGCCGGACAACTCCCGCCCCCCCGGCCACCCAAGCCCCCTCTCCCCCTTCACTAGCCACTAGCCGTTCTACTTTATTAGAGTAGAACGGCTGGTACTTTTATAGGCAGTACCAGTGGGGAAGCTAGACATTATTTCACCCGGGGGAAAAAAATCAGTTGGGACAAGATAAGGCAGAAGTGAGAAACTCCCAGGCCATAGCTGTTGAGTCAGCTGTCTGTCCCCTCCCCCATGCTCCTCTGTCATCGTCCCTGCTCCTCCCCCTACTTCTCTGTTCCCCCCAGGTGAGCGCTGCGGGAGGGAGAGGAGGTGAGCGCTGCGGGAAGGGAAAGACAGAGGAGCGGAGGGGGGCGGCGGTCCGCTGTCACTGAAGCCAGCCCACTGAGCCATCGGCCCACCGGGAAACTCCCTGTAGTCCCTATGGCCAGTCCATCCCTGGCAGGGTTCGAGTGGGTGCCCCGGAGAGATAGGAGAACAATTGCAATCCTGTCTAGTTCCGACTCTCGCGCTCACGTCCTGTACGTCCAGGACGTGAGCGCGAGAGGAGCCGAGCCTGCCCCACTATACACGAGTGTACTGAGCTCGGTATATGTCGGCGCAGTATTCAAACTCGGCGCGGGAAAGCGGGTATCGGCGTATATCAGGGCAAAAAAGTGTGCGGTATACGCCGATAAATACGGTATATACATTTGTAAATCAATGACTGTCCTAATAATAGCATACTGTAATACTCATATGTTTGTTTGTTGGCTTTTTTTAACAAACCACATTATTATGTACATAAATGTATTTTGTTTTCTTATATAGAACTTATGCCTGCAAACCCATTCCCCCCTGAAGAAGACCCACACCAGCCAAAGGGTCGAAACGCGTCGGGGTCTCTGCGCATAAGTCAAACCACTATTTTTGTTCTTTTTATACTGATTGTTTGTATTCAAATGTTTACAATATATCTCTGAATTTATGCTCCAACTTGTACCAGATGGTCTTCTCATCTTGTAATGTATCTGTTCCGTAATAAATGATTCTATTTTATTTTATATTTTTATTGAATTATTAGATTGCTGCAACTCAAAGCCCCATTGTGGTACGCTTCCTTTTCTTAAAAAAAAAAAAAAAAATGAGGTAACTTTACTGTCTTATTTTTTAATTCAAAAAAGTATTTTTTTTCCCAAAAAGCTTAGACATATTTACTCTACATTTCAAAATAAGATCCCACTGAGATGTTTATTTATTTTTTTAATTGAATGGGTGTTTGTTTTTATAAAATGTAGTGAATGTTTAAAAAAAAAAAAAAAAAAAGTTGGAAAGAAACAAAAAAAAAAAAATCGCATTGAGTTCATTTCTATCACACGTCCTCATGTCACTGTTGTCTGGTGTGAAGAACTATTGATTTTTTTCCCTCCGGCTTAGGCAGTATTTTCTCAAATCAATGATGGAAAAAAAAGGCAATGCAGACCAGTTCAGTGAAGCGACTTATATGACTGAAAACTCGGGACAGAGGTCTTTAGGGGTCACATTGTAGCAAATACACAACTTTAGTAGCCAAAACTTTAAAGGGGCCTGTGACGGGAGGGCCGTGGAACCCAGAATCCCTTGGAAAAGTTGGGAGACCCATGTTTCAGCTCCCCATGCTCATCTTATATCTAAGTCACCCGATGCCATCCATCCTAGCACAGGGTGACTGAGAAAATATATCTTGGATTACTTAAAATGGGACAGTAATATTTCTCCACAATATCTCCCGGGATAGATGTAAAGACTATTCTTGGTTGGTTTGATTCTGAACTCAACGTGTTAGTTGAGAGAGCTGATCACATTGGCCTCTGTACAATGTAGGAGACGGCCCAACACCTGCTGGAGCTCCTGCTGTTGTGAGAAGGTGTCCAGTGTTTATACTTATGATAATGTATAATCTACTGTGTGAAGCTCAGTGACTTCGTCTGACCCCTAAAACTCGTTGGGTATTTTAGTGTAAACCAGTAAATCCATTTGGACTCTTTTATCCTTTGGTCTGGTGCTTATTCTATTGGTGCACATTTTTTTCTAGTCTTCAAAGGGGTGTCTGAGTTAGAAGTATGTCTCCAAAACACAGAGGCGTGATGGGAACTGTAGTTCTGCAACAGCTGGAGGACCACAGCTTGAGCACCCATGAATTAGAGCAGGGATCTCCAAACTACGGCCCTCCAGCTGCTGTGGAACTACACTTCCCATGAGGCATTGTAAAACTGACATTCGTAGACATGACTAGGCATGATGGGAATTGTAGTTCCTGAACACCTGGAGGGCCATAGTTTGGAGACTCCTGAATTAGAGGATGCCATACTTTTCACCGTTTTACAAAATCAGACCAGCTTTTAGACCCCCCTGTCAAGGACCCATGGGCAGCCTGTCCATTAAGGGTGCACAGGCGCCGCCCCCACTATCCACACCACCCTCCTATATGGTTAATGGATAGATTAATGCATAGCATTAATCTCAGAGGGGAAGAGGACACAGGAAATCCTGCCAGATGCCCGCCACAGCCTGTCCCCCCTGCCCAATGTGCCCACTGATCCCCAATCTGCCTGCCGATCCCCGCCGCCGGTAGGCAGGGCTGGACTGGGACAAAAATTTGGCCCTGGACTTCATCCAGACTGGCCCACTTTGACAGGTCTCTCTCATGGCGGCCAGACAACTCCCACACCCCCCGCCACCCGCACCCCCTCTCCCCCTTCACTAGCCACTAGCCATTCTACTTTATTAGAATAGAACAGCTGGTACTGGTAATCCTATAGGCAGTACCAGTGGGGAAGCTAGACATTATTTCACCCGGGGAAAAAAATCAGTTTGGTGCCCCCCCTTATGGAACAAGATTAGGCAGAAGTGAGAAACTCCCAGGCCATAGCTGTTGAGTCAGATGTCTGTCCCCTCCCCCCTGTACCTCTGTCGTCCCCACTGCTCCTTTGGTCCCCCCCTGCTTCTCTGTTTCCCCCAGATGAGCGCTGCGGGAAGGGAGAGACAGAGGAGAGGAGGGGGGCGGCGGTCCGCTGTCACTGAAGCCGGCCCACTGAGCCATCGGCCCACCGGGAAACTCCCTGTAGTCCCAATGGCCAGTCCATCCCTGCCGGTGGGGTAAGTGCCGGTGGACCGGCAGACAGTGGGGCGGTTGGGGTGCCGCGGCTGCTAGTTGAGCCAGAAGAGTGACTGTTGCGTGTCCCTGACTTCATCTGCACCAACGCTAGCAAAGCTTTGGTTATTTACAGCGGCTCCTGCAATAGTAGCGCTGCACACAAAAGAGTTTTAACTCTTTTGTCTTTACTGCCTATGACTGTCTCAAATTTGTTGTGGCACAGAATAGAAGGTGCCTAAAAGAACCTATTCCAGATGTGTGCCTCCAAAAGTGACAATAACATACAATAGAGATGCAATAAATGGGAATTTTTTATTTATTTTTTGCTGCAGAACATCTCATCCCTGAGCTGACCTCACACATAAAGGTCCTTGAGGAACCCGATACATAACACGCAGAGCTGGCAGCCCTCCCGTGCATCAAATCTTCCCTCAACTAATGTGCGGCTGGAAATTATTTTCTTCTATTTCCATCGCAATTAAATATTAATGCAGTTTAACTGCAAAAGTCTTCAGTTGGGTTTGCAAGTATATTTATTGCTGGAACCTGGCCGTAAACTAGAGAACTTTCCAGGAATCTGCAGTAGGCTTCGCTGGTGGAAAAAAGGATCACACATTAGAGAAAAGGAGATGATGGAGCTTATTTCAACATTTCACCGTTTTTGTTTTGTTTTCTTAGTATTTGTGTGTTCTGCCAATTCATAAAACCTCCCCAGGCAATTATCAATTACCAGGTGGAGGCTCCTCTTGCCCGTTCTTGCCAGACACTTCTGAAGATGATGAGAAACCTACACTGTTTCCCAAGTGGACAATACTGTTCCTCTTCTGGGTTGATGACTTTGCTTTCTGTACTCTTTTGGCAGCTCAGAAAAATGTGTGAAAGTGACATTCACCCCAACGATCAGACAATGGCGCCAGTCAGCAATAGTGGTGTTCTCCCCAACTATCAGGCAGGGTCCTCAGTCAACAGGAGTGGTATTCTCCCCAATGATTAATTGGCATCCCCAGTCAACAAGAGTGGAGTTCTACCCAATGATTAGTTGGCATCCCCAGTCAACAACAGTGGTGTTCTCCCCAACAATCAGGCAGGGTCCTCAGTCAACAACAGTGGTGTTCTCCCCAATGATTAAGTGGCATCCCCAGTCAAAAACAGTGGTGTTCTCCCCAATGATTAGGTGGCATCCCCAGTCAACAAGAGTGGAGTTCTACTCAATGATTAGGTGGCATCACCAGTCAACAACAGTGGTGTTCTCCCAACAATAAACAGGGTCCTCAGTCAACAGGAGTTGTATTCTCCCCAATGATTAGGTGGCATCCTCAGTCAACAGAAGTGGTATTCTCCCCAATGATTAGGTGGCATCCCCAGTCAACAAGAGTGGTGTTCTTCCCAATGATTAGGTGGCATCCCCAGTCAACATGGTTTTCTCCCCAATAATTAGGTCCCCAACGATCAGGCAGGGTCCTCAGTCAACGGGAGTGGTATTCTCCCCAATGATTAGGTGGCATCCTCAGTCAACAAGAGTGGAGTTCTACCCAATGATTAGGTGGTATCACCAGTCAACAACAGTGTTGTTCTCCCCAACAATAAACAGGGTCCTCAGTCAACAGGAGTTGTATTCTCCCCAATGATTAGGTGGCATCCTCAGTCAACAGAAGTGGTATTCTCCCCAATGATTAGGTGGCATCCCCAGTCAACAAGAGTGGTGTTCTTCCCAATGATTAGGTGGCATCCCCAGTCAACATGGTTTTCTCCCCATAATAGGTGGCCTTCCCATCAACAACAGTGGTGTTCTCCCCAATGTTAGGTGGCAACCCCATCAACAACAGGTTTTCCCCAATGATTAGGTGGCATCCCAGTCAACAACAGTGGTGTTCTCCCCAATGATAGGTGGCAACCCCAGTCAACAACAGTGGTGTTCCCCCAATGTTAGGTGGCATCCCCAGTCAACAGAGTGGTGTTCTCCCCAATGATTAGGTGGCATCCCCAGTCAACAACAGTGGTGTTCTCCCCAATGTTAGGTGGCAACCCAGTCACAGAGTGGTGTTCTCCCCAATGATTAGGTGGCATCCCAGTCAACAGAAGTGGTATTCTCCCCAATGATTAGGTGGCATCCCCAGTCAACAAGAGTGGTGTTCTCCCAATGATTAGGTGGCATCCCCATCAACATGGTTTTCTCCCCATAATAGGTCCCCAACGATCAGCAGGGTCCTCAGTCAACGGGAGTGGTATTCCCCCAATGTTAGGTGGCATCCTCAGTCAACAGAGTGGAGTTCTACCCAATGTTAGGTGGTATCACCAGTCAACAACAGTGTTGTTCTCCCCAACAATAAACAGGGTCCTCATCAACAGGAGTTGTATTCTCCCCAATGATTAGTGGCATCCCAGTCAACAGAAGTGGTATTCTCCCCAATGATTAGGTGGCATCCCCAGTCAACAAGAGTGGTGTTCTCCCAATGATTAGGTGGCATCCCCATCAACATGGTTTTCTCCCCATAATAGGTGGCCTTCCCATCAACAACAGTGGTGTTCTCCCCAATGTTAGGTGGCAACCCCAGTCACAACAGTGGTGTTCTCCCAATGATTAGGTGGCAATGATTGTTCTCCCCAGGTGGCATCCCCAGTCAACAGAAGTGGTATTCAGTGGTGTTCTCCCCAATGATTAGGTGGCAACAAACAACAGTGGTGTTCTCCCCAGTGGTGTTCAACAAGAGTGGTGTTCCCAATGATTAGGTGGCAATGGTTTTCTCCCCATTAGGTGGCATCCTCAGTCAATGATTAGGTGGCAGTGGTATTCTCCCCAGAGTGGTGTTCTCCCCATTCAGTCCAAGAGTGGAGTTCCAACAGAAGTGATTAGGTGGCATCCCAGTGTTGTTCAACAATAAACAGTCAACAAGATTCTCCCCAATGTGGTGTTCTCAACAGAAGTCCCAATGATTAGGTGGCATCCCCAGTCAACATGGTTTTCTCCCAATGATTAGGTGGCAATAATTTTTCTCCCCAGGTCCCCAACGTGGTGTTCTCCCCATGATTAGGTGGCAGTCAACAACAGCAGGGTCCTCAGTCAATGATTAGGTGGCGTCAACAACAGGGTGTTCTCCCCAGTGGTATTCAACAAGAGTCCCCAATGATTAGGTGGCATCCTCAGTCAATGATTAGGTGGCAAGAGTGGTGTTCTCCCCAGTTCTACCAGAAGTGGTATTCAATGATTAGGTGGTATCACAAGAGTGGTGTTCAGTCAACAACAGTTTTCTCCCCAATAATTAGTCCCCAACGATGTTCTCCGGGAGTGGTATTCCCCCAATGATTAGGTGGCAATAAAAGAGTGGAGTTCAGGGTCCTCAGTCAACAGGAGTCAACAGGAGTGTATTCTCCCCAATGATTAGGTGGCATCCTCAGTCAACAGAAGTGGTATTCTCCCCAATGATTAGGTGGCATCCCCAGTCAACAAGAGTGGTGTTCTTCCCAATGATTAGGTGGCATCCCCAGTCAACATGGTTTTCTCCCCAATAATTAGGTGGCCTTCCCAGTCAACAACAGTGGTGTTCTCCCCAATGATTAGGTGGCAACCCCAGTCAACAACAGTGGTGTTCTCCCCAATGATTAGGTGGCATCCCCAGTCAACAACAGTGGTGTTCTCCCCAATGATTAGGTGGCAACCCCAGTCAACAACAGTGGTGTTCTCCCCAATGATTAGGTGGCATCCCCAGTCAACAAGAGTGGTGTTCTCCCCAATGATTAGGTGGCATCCCCAGTCAACAACAGTGGTGTTCTCCCCAATGATTAGGTGGCAACCCCAGTCAACAAGAGTGGTGTTCAGTGGTGTTCTCCAGAAGTGGTATTCCAATGATTAGGTGGCAACCAAGAGTGGTGTTCCAGTCAACAACAGTTTTCTCCCCAATAATTAGGTGTCAGGCAGGGTCTCCCGGGAGTGGTATTCAATGATTAGGTGGCATCCTCAGTCAACAAGAGTGGTATTTAGGTGGTATCTCAACAACAGTCCCAATGATCAGGTGTATTCTCCCCAATGATTAGGTGGCGTCACAGAAGTGGTATTCAGTCTACAACAGTGGTGTTCTCTGATTAGGTGGCCAATGGTTTTCTCCCCATAATTAGGTGGCGTCAACAACAGGCAGGGTCCTCAACAACAGTGGTGTTCTCCCCAGTCAACAGGGTGTTCTCCCCAGTGGTATCAACAACAGTCTCCCCAATAATTAGGTGGCATGATTAGGTGGCCCCATCAACAACAGTCAATGATTAGGTGGCAAGAGTGGTGTTCTCCCCATTGATCAGGTGTTCTCCCCAATGTGCCCCCAGTCAACAGGTGGCGTCACAGTCTACAACAGGTGTTCTCCCCAGGGTCCTTACAATCAGACATTCAACAAGAGTGGTGTTCAACACTAGTCAGACAGCAACACTAGTCAGTACTGATGAGCGGAATACACCATATTCGATTTCGCGATATTTCACGAATATATAGAAGAATATTCGCGAAATATTCGTTAATATCGAATATTCGTGATATTTTATCAAAAAAATAATAATTTTGCGAAGTTTCGCTAATGCGAAATTTCGCTAATGCGAATGCGAAATTGATTGCGAAATTCTCGTCAACACGCGAAAACGGAGATCATTTCCTGGATTTCTAAACTAATATGCACTAAACGCTAACTCTACTTACACAAACTTATATGACTAAACTAAAGCTAATTTTTTGGGGTTTTTTTTTTTTTTTATACACAAAACACAGAAGGGCAGAGAAAGTATTCGTGAATATTCGTAACACGAATATTCACATTGCGAATATTAGGCAACATAAAAGGATCGCCTCAGCTACTCGGCCCACTGTCTCTAATCATACCAGCAATGCTTTTAGACGTCGATGGAGATCACTAGGATGTGATCTGTTTTAAAAATAAATTTGAAAAAAAAAGAATATTCGCAATAGCGAATATTCACCGCGATATTCAATTTATTCGCGAATATTCGTGAGCAACACTACTAGGTAGCAACAGTGGCATTCTCATGTACCAGGAGATATCCGCTATTCCACCTCTCTCTGACCTCAATGTGAGGAAAAGATGAGTGCCCATGTATGGAGAGTGTCCGTGTACTGTGACAATAGGGAATTTAAAAAGACAAGGATTAACCATAAGACGCCATACCTTAGACCACAGGTGTCAAACACAAGGCCCGTGGGGCGAATCTGGCCCTCCAGGCCATTTCATGTGGCCCTTGCACCTCTCCTGCAACTGCAGGAGAGCTCCAGCCCCACTCCGGTCCTACTCCAGACCCTTACTTTCTGCTTTCAAGCAATGCATCCAGCTTATTCCCAGAAGCAGCATAATAAAAGGGGGGTGCACTGTGATGTAAGGGAGTGTGGGGGACTCAACTTCTGATGGTGGGGTGGCTCTTGACATCTAATGTAAAAGGGAGGGGATGCGCTGGACATCTAATCTTACAGATACAACCGGCCCTTTTGAGGGCAATCATAATGCTAATGCAGCACACAATGAAATTGAGTTTGACACCCCTGCCTTTACTCTGATCTTACACAGAAAAGTTTGGACGCCTCCAAGGACACCAACCGCCATAACACTACAGCCTCCCAACAAGACCAACATCCAAAGGGCGGGAAGCTTCTTCATCGTCAGTCTACCTTGAAGTGCTCCTCATACTTCACAACCCTACCTTCCC
Organism: Rana kukunoris; assembly: GCA_029574335.1. NCBI lineage: Eukaryota > Metazoa > Chordata > Amphibia > Anura > Ranidae > Rana > Rana kukunoris. The sequence continues at coordinate 209,979,822 of CM056057.1, forward strand.
ACAGTCCTTGCCCCTCTCTAGCATTACCTCTACCAATCAATGCCTACAGCCCCTTATACCGACCCCTTGACCATTTTACCATTAACCCACTGACTGCTGTACTACCTTACTAGCCTTGGGTTGCAAGCCCTTCGCCTATTTTTCTTTTTGCTTAGGGCCTCTCTGTACCTCAATATGAGTTTATAAATTTAGGATTACTTCCGTGGGGGGGGGGAACAATTTTTTTTTTTTTATTACAAGTGTTGTATAGAAAGTTAATGAAATGAAATGTAGGTCTGGTTCTCCCAAAGTTGAGTGACTCCATACCGGGAGAGAAAGATTGCGTTCCTATATTAGAGTAAGATATGTCTCTGCTCTTTTATGGCGCAAACTATTCTTTTAATTAGCAAGATGTCTTTGATTGATTTGGCTCAGTGGCACAGTTTCCTCCATTACAGGGAAGGTAAAAATAATTGGCTCAACTTAAAACAATAACTTTTTTTACAACAGAGATCCATTTTGTAAAGCGAAACTCCAATTACAATATAGTGAGGATTTTAACAAACGTTTTCTGTAGACCATTAGCTGCTTCTGTTCTGTAGAAGAGCTATAAGGCAAAAAAAAAGATGTAGACACGTGTCCACCACACCTATAGGAGCTTCTTGATGATCCCATTCTAAAACCATGGCCATTAATATGGAGTTGTGGCTAAAACCAGGGCCACTGATAGGCCAGTACAACTGGTCCTGTTGTACCGGGGCCGGCCAGTAGGGGGACCAGGGCAACCTGAACAGATGACTAATTAAAGTGATACGCCAGCATAACTCAGGCTTTGCGCCGGCTTATCTGTTTTCTGTATACAGAAAACAAGATACGCCGGTTTGCTGCAAAGATCCGACAGGCGTAATTGTATTACACCGTCGGATCTTAAATGCAGTTTTAAAATGGCCGCCGGGGGCGTTCCCGCTAATTTACGCTGAGAATATGTAAATCAGCGAGATACGCCAATTCACGAACGTACGCCGGCCCGGCGCAAGCCCTTTACGCCGCTTACGTAAGGGTTTTCCCGGCGTAAAGATAAAGCTGCCCGAAGCAGGCGCATCCTATGTTAGGTATGGACGTCGTGACCGCGGGCATTTTGAATAGTTTTTACGTCGTTTGCGTAACTCGTCCGTGAATGGGGATTTACGTCGATTACGTTCATGCCGAAAACACCGTCATAATTCCGAGCATGCGCACTGGTATTTTTCTACGGTCGACGCATGCGCAGTACGTTCGGTGCGTGAATGCGCCTAATTTAAATAGGAAACGCCTCCTACCCACCTATTTTGACTTAGGCCGCCGAATTTACGCTACGCCGGCGCAACTTAACACGCAAGTGCTTTGTGAATACAGTACTTGCGTGTAAAGTTACGGCGGCGTAGCGTAAATAGGTTACGTTACGCCGCCGCAAAGAACCGCTCGCCATGCTAAATCTGGCCCATTGTGTTTTTTTTTTTTCAAAATTGTCGCTCTATTTTTGTTTATAGCGCAACAAATAAAAAACGCAGAGGCGATCAAATACCATCAAAAGAAATCTCTATTTGTGGGGGGAAAAAGGACATCAATTTTGTTTGGGAGCCACGTCGCACGACCGCGCAATTGTCAGTTAAAGCGACGTCTGGGCAGGAAGGGGGTGTATGTGCCCAGTAGGCAAGCGGTTAAAGAGCCGCCTCTAAAGCTGCACTATAGCTCCCATCAATGAAAAAGGCTCTACGAATGGAGAAGGTGGAGCGCCTACCAAGCGCACCTGTTAAGAATTACCTTTTGACCCAAACAAACTATTTACAGGGACAATAAACCTGGAGTTAGGCTTTAAGTTCTCTTCAGGGATTTACATACAGGGGGCCAGATTCTCAGCGGCGCTACGACGGAGTATCTCAGATACCCCGTCGTATCGCCGTTTTTTTTTGCCACGTATCTATGCGAGTGATGCTTAGCATCACTTTGTCATAGATACGCTTCAACATCCGACAAGTGTAAAACCATTACACTTGCGGATCGTAGTTGTAATGACAACTCCGGCCACTAGGTGGCCTTTACGTTGTTTTCTCATTTGCATATGCGAATGAGGCTAGTACGCCAATTCCCGATCGCTTTTACGCCGCCCCGTCGTCGCGTACGTCGTTTTCGTCCGCGTAAGGTTACCCCTGCTTCTATGAGGAGTAACCTTACGAAGTACCGTCGGATGCCGTCGGGTGCCGTCGGATGCCATGTTAAGTATGGCGTCGGGTCAGCGTCGGCTTTTTCCGTCGCTTACATCGTTTTAATAACTCGTTCGCGAATAGGGGCATTGCGTAAGTGACGATCACGTCGTTTCGACGTCGGTTTCAACGACGCTTTCCGACGTGAGCTGGAGCATGCGCACTGGGCTTTTTCCCCGGCCGGCGCATGCGCAGTTCGTTCGACGCGGGGGCACGCTTAATTTAAATACAAGCGGCCCCATTTGAATTACGCGGGCTTACGCTGGGCCATTTTCGCTACGCCAACGCAAACTACGGAGCAAATGGTTAGAGAATACGGCACTTGCTCTAGTACGATGCGGCGGCGTAGTGTAAATGGCTTACGCTACGCCGGCGATTTTCTTAGAGAATCTGGCCCAGGGGGTCTCTAACTTTCTTAAAGTATAAAAACGCAGAGTTTTGAAGTAATTACGGTGTTATCACAGCGGGGTTTCTACAAAGGGAAAAATAAAACCCTTTTGCAAATCACGGTTTTAACCGGGAGGTTTAATAGGATTGGTATCGATAATAGGGGCTGAGACTAAAATAGCGATTCTATTCCTACATTCAGCCTAATTGCTGTGTGATTCATATAATTTCACCATGTGTCTGGATTGACTCGTGTTAAAGCCGTCCTCATTAATATGCATTATAACATTAAAACCAGACAGGTTTAGTTCAACTACACGCCGCTACTAATAATAGTTAAAATGTTAGAATCGCAGGAATATCTAATTACGTCCTACCTGTCAGTGCCAGCTGCCTGGATGTCCTTCCAGACTTCATCACATACCCTGGGTTAGTTTGATTGCCCCTCCCCCTCCCCCCACCACCACCGCCGCCGCCGACATCACTGAAATGTGACAATTCTCTAATTATACCGGGGGGGGGGAAGCATTCCAATTGAAATTATTAACCGTTTTCTGCCCAGCGCACAACGTGCGGGATAACTCCCGCACCCCCCCCCAAGCCCCCTCTCCCCTTCACTAGCCACTAGCCATTCTACTAGTAGAACGGCTGGTACTGGTACTCTTATAGGCAGTACCACTGGGGAAGCTAGACATTATTTCACCCGGGGCAAAGAATCAGTTCGGTGCCCCCCCCCCCTTATGGGACAAGATTAGGCAGAAGTGAGAAACTCCCAGGCCATAGCTGTTGAGTCAGCTGTCTGTCCCCTCCCCCGTGCTCCTCTGTCATCCCCCCTGCTCCTCTGGTCCTCCCCCTGCTTCTTTGTTCCCCCCCAAGTGACCGTTGCGGGAGGGAGAGGAGGTAAGCGCTGCAGGGAGGGAGAGGAGGTAAGCGCTGCGGGAAGGGAGAGACAGAGGAGCGGAGGGGGGTGGCGGTCCGCTGTCACTGAAGTCGGCTCACTGAGCCATCAGCCCACTGGGGAACTCCCTGTAGTCCCAATGGCCAGTCTATCCCTGCCCAGGGCCGATCCTAGAGTCACAGACGCCTGGGTGCGGAAATATTTCTGGCGCCCCCACATGGACGTGGTCATCTTACTAACTCCTCCCCTTTACAAATGTTTCTATGGCTACGACTCAAACACAGAGATGCTCCCCTAAGAAGTCTTCATTAGTGTCCCCCATCAGAGTCCCTCCCAGCAGGTGTCCCCATCAGAGCCCCAAAGCAGGTGTCCCCCATCAGAGCCCCCCAAAGCAGGTGTCCGCTATCAGAGCCCCCCACAGCAGGTGTCCCTATCAGAGTCCCCCCCACAGCAGGTGTCCCCCAGCAGAGCCCCCCCAAAGCAGGTGTCCCCCATCAGAGCCCCCCAAAGCAGGTGTGCGCTATCAGAGCCCCCCACAGCAGGTGTCCCTATCAGAGCCCCCCCACAGCAGGTGTCCCTATCAGAGCCCCCCCCCCACAGCAGGTGTCCCCCATCAGAGCCCCCCCACAGCAGGTGTCCCCCATCAGAGCCCCCCAAAGCAGGTGTCCCCCATCAGAGCCCCCCAAAGCAGGTGTCCCCCATCAGAGCCCCCCAAAGCAGGTGTCCGCCATCAGAGCCTCCCACAGCAGGTGTTCCCCATCAGAGCCCCCCCCACAGCAGGTGTCCCTGTAGATCAGTACTTGTCCACTAGATCCATGTAACTCGGGTGTGCTGGGAGCAGAAGCACATTACAGGGGGACGGGACATTTCTGGAAGGGCACGGGATGATTGGCAGCAGCTCCGGCCAACCCAGAAGCCTCTCATCACATCGCCTATGGGAGAAGAGCCAAAACACGCAGAGGGGGCGGGGCAGACAGGAGACTGCTCCATGCACACTGGACAGAATTAATTAGCGGAGCCTAGTGCCAGAACGTGTTTTCGGTACTAGGCTACGCTGTGGTACCCATCCCGGATTCCGGGCACAGCGGGAGGTATGCGTTCTTGTCAGTTGCCAGCGGAGAGAGCAAGCGGGATAGGAAACCGCAGCACCCGCTACATGTGCTTCGCCCTTTGGACACAGACAAGGAGGAAGAAGGTGAGCACTTTGGAGCTTCGGCGCCCCCACCTATGAGGCGCCTGGGTGCGGAGCACCCCATGCACCCTGCCTAGGATCGACCCTGACCCTGCCCCCAAATACACGGCTACAGTGTACAGCCGCCGCCCATAGTAAATGAAGTCGTTACCTTCGATCTATGTAGGTAATGGTATACACTGTACATAAACAGGCACGTAGAATTAAATCCCTGCTGTGTTAATGCTACCGACTGCATCACAGGTATCATTTTTTTTTTACGTTCAATATGTTTATTAAGCTTTACACAACATGACAAGAAAATAACACAGCAATGTAGGCCAGTAATAGCAACAGGCATAGCCACAAACAAAAGAGAGTGCGTACAGATCACCCGACAGTAAATGATGACACATAAAGAGAAGGAATACATTGTGCGTGATACCATGGCTACAAACGTATGAGACACTCATATAGCAATATACAGTGATACCTCGGTTTGTGAGTAGGACCCAAGACGAGCAGGACTCAAAACGCTGGTGTGTGTATTACCGTATGTGGCCAGCGGTCCAGGGGGGTGCTGGAGAACCGGAGACGCTCTGAGACACTCCCAGCTGGGTGACATGGGTCTGAGCACCCGAAATTGACAACAGTTCCCGACTGTCTCTGAGCATCACTAGCGCCCCCACGCCTCTGGCCACATACAGTACTGCATTCACCAGCGCCCCCGCACCTCTGACCACATATAGTACTGCATACACTAGCGCCTGAGAACTGGAGAACCCGGAGACGCTCTGAGACACTCCCAGCTGGGTGGGGTGGGCGTAACGTGCGTCGGAGCACGACAAAAGTGTCAACAGTTCCTGAGTGTCTCTGAGCATCACTAGTGCCCCCGCACCTCTGGTCACATACAATACTGCATTCACCAGCGCCCCCGCACCTCTGACCACATACAGTACTGCATACACCAGCGCCACCGCACCTCTGACCACATACAGTACTGCATACACTAGCGCCTGAGAACTGGAGAACCCGGAGATGCCCTGAGACACTCCCAGCTGGGTGGGGCAGGTGTAACGTGCTTCGGAGCACGACGAAAGTGTCAACAGTTCCTGAGTGTCTCTAAGCATCACTAGTGCCCCCGCACCTCTGGTCACATACAGTACTGCATTTACCAGCGCCCCTGCACCTCTGACCACATACAGTACTGCATACACTAGTGCCGGAGAACTGGAGAACTCAGAGACACTCCCAGCTGGGTGGGGTGGGTGTTACGTGCGTCGGAGCACCCGAAAGTGTCAACAGTTCCCGAGTGTCTCCGATGGTCTCTGAGCATCACCAGCCCCCGCACCTCTGGCCACATACAATACTGCATACACCAGCGCCCCCGCACCTCTGGCCACAAACAGTACTGCATACACCAGCGCCTGAGAACTGGAAAGCTGGGAGACACTCAGAGACACTCCCGGCTGGGTGGGGTGGGTGTGACGTGCGTTGGAGCAACCAAAAGTGTCAACAGTTCCCAAATGTGTCTCCGATGGTCTCTGAGCGTCACGAGCGCCCCAGCACTTGAGAACTGGAGAAGTGGGAGACACTCAGAGACACTCCTAGCTGGGTGGGGCAGGCATAACGTGCGTAACATGCGTAACGTGCGTAGGAGCACCCAAAAGTGTTCTAGAGTTCCTGAGTGTCTTCGAGTGTCTTTGAGCATCACCAGCGCCCCCGCACCTCTGACCACATACAGTACTGCATACACCAGCACCCCCACACCTCTGGCCACATACAGTACTGCATACACCAGCGCCTGAGAACTGGGAGACGCTCAGAGACACTCCCAGCTGGGTGGGGCGGGCATAACGTGCGTAACATGCGTAACATGCGTAACGTGCGTAGGAGCACCCAAAAGTGTTCTAGAGTTCCTGAGTGTCTTTGAGCATCACCAGTGCCCCCGCACCTCTGACCACATACAGTACTGCATACACCAGCACCCCCACACCTCTGGCCACATACAGTACTGCATACACGAGCGCCTGAGAACTGGGAGACGCTCAGAGACACTCCCAGCTGGGTGGGGCGGGCATAACGTGCGTAACATGCGTAACGTGCGTAGGAGCACCCAAAAGTGTTCTAGAGTTCCTGAGTGTCTTCGAGTGTCTTTGAGCATCACCAGCGCCCCCGCACCTCTGACCACATACAGCACTGCATACACCAGCACCCCCACACCTCAGGCCACATACAGTACTGCATACACCAGCGCCTGAGAACTGGGAGACGCTCAGAGACACTCCCAGCTAGGTGGGGCAGGTGTAAAGTGCGTCGGAGCACCCGAAAGTGTCAACAGTTCCCGAGTGTCTCTAAGCATCACCAGCGCCCCCGCACCTCTGACCACATACAGTACTGGCAGCCAGGGCCATCTTAATAGCATCATGGACCCCTGGGCAAAGTAATGCACTGGGGCCCAACCAGTTTGCCCTAGATTACACACCTACTTAATTTTTTTTTTTTTATAAATCGTTGAAAGAAATAAACATCTATTCATTAGTACTTTCAATAAAATCGATTTTTCAAAAGAAAAACATTCCATAAATCAAAGACTAGTCAACACTAAAAGCAAAGTACAGGGGGATGCAGAAGGGCACAGTACAGGGGGATGCAGAAGGGCACAGTACAGGGGGGGGGGGGGTGCAGAAGGACACCGTACAGGGGGGATGCAGAAGGGCACAGTACAGGGGGGTGCAGAAGGACACCGTACAGGGGGGATGCAGAAGGACACCGTACAGGGGGGATGCAGAAGGGCACAGTACAGGCGGGATGCAGAAGGACACCGTACAGGGGAGATGCAGAAGGGCACAGTACAGGGGGGATGCAGAAGGACACAGTATAGGGGGGATGCAGAAGGGCACAGTACAGGGGGGGTGCAGAAGGGCACAATACAGAGGGATGCAGAAAGGCACAGTACAGGGGGGGATGCAGAGGGGCACATTACAGGGGGGATGCAAAAGGGCACAGTACAGGGGGGATACAGAAGGGCACAGTACAGGGGGATGCAGAAGGGAACAGTACAGGGGGGATGCAGAAGGGCACAATACAGGGGGATGCAGAAGGGCACAGTACAGGGGGGTGCAGAAGGGCACAGTACAGGGGGATGCAGAAGGGCACAGTACAGGGGGATGCAGAAGGGCACAATACAGGGGGGATGCAGAAGGGAACAGTACAGGGGGGATGCAGAAGGGCACCGTACAGGGGGGATGCAGAAGGGCACCGTGCAGGGTGATGCAGAAGGGCACAATACAGGGGGGATGCAGAAGGACACAGTACAGGGGGGATGCAGAAGGGCACAGTACACGGGAGGATGCAGAAGGGCACTGTACAGGGGGGATGCAGAAGGGCACAGTACAAGGGGGATGCAGAAGGGCACAGTACAGGGGGGCCAGGAGGGCACAGTATAGGTTCTGGTACACTTCCTGGGACACAACCATATCTGGACAGTTTAAGAAAAGCATGACTGTTCCAGAAAATCTGGGACAGCCCCCCGGAGTGCCCTGCTGTCAGCGGCGACCATAGATAGATTCATGCAATGCACAAATCTATCTATGTTAATAGACAGGTGGCAGGAGAGAGGGGGCGGCACCCGTGGACCCCTTATGGACGCACTGCCACTGGCTCCAACCATGCAGCATCAGAAGGACAGTTTGTGTCTTGATGGCCACCAAAAGGCTGATGTCAAAGTGACGATCCCTCATGCTATAAATATATATATATATATATATATATATATTTTTTTTTTTTTTTCCTGTAAAGCAAAGTTCTCTGATAGGAAAGACACAGCGTGAAGCTGCATCTCTTCAACTTTCATGTGATGGGGGGATTCCGCCCACAGCCCACGCTCCAGTGATAGCTGAGCTGGTGCAGCCCAGCAGGGGGGTAGGATCACTGGAGACTTCTATCAAAGAGAACCTACAGCCACTTTAATGTTCTTCTTTCATACATGTGTGAATGTAAATAAGGCTTCTTGTCAATGTGCATCGATGCTTTAAGAACAGTACAGTATATAAGCTTCAAAGGAGAAAGACGCGTGCAGGACTTCAAGAGGAGCCACAAAATGAACGTCCTTAGTGAGTGTTTAATGTTTCGCTGGGGTACAGCCCACCTTTGCCCATATATATCTATATATTACATAATTACATACTTGAAATAGACAAAAATCTAGTTCAACCAATGTAAAAAAAAATAAAAAAAATAATCATAATAATAAATAAATAAATAGAATAACTATAAAACCACCAAATACAAAATCATATACCCACAGCTGATCCAGAGGAAGGCAAAATAAAAACATATTAAGCATGATCCAATTTGCTAAGGTGGTGGAAAAAATAAATACGGTATATAAGCAAGTATAAGCCGACCAGAATATAAGCCAAGGCACCTAATTTTACCACAAAAAAAAACAGGAAAACTTATTGACGAGAGTATAAGCCTAGAGTGAGAAATGCAGCAGCTATTGTAAGTTGAAAAGAGGGTCATCAATGCCCATCTGCAGCTCACTGTGCCCATTTGCAGCCTTGCTGTTCCCATTTGCAGCCTCACTGTTCCTTACTGTGCCCAAATTTTAGGCTCACTGTTCCCATTTGCAGCCTAACTGTACCCATTTGCAGCCTCACTGTTCCTCACTGTGCCCATTTGCAGACTCACTGTGCCCATTTTCAGCCTTATTGTTCCTCACTGTGCCCATTAGCAGCTTCACTGTTCCTCACTGTGCCCATTTGCAGCCTCACTGTACCTATTTGTAGACTCACTGTGCCCATTTGCAGCCTCACTGTATCCATTTGCAGCTTCATTGAGCCTATTTGCAGCTTACTGTGCCCATTTTCAGCCTCATTGTGCCGATTTGCACCCTCACTGTGTCCACCTGCATGCCTTATCCCCACTGTGGCCATCTGCATGCCTTAGCCTCACTGTGGCCATCTGCATGCCCCACTGTGCCCATCTATCTGCCTCATGTACCTGATCTCCCGGCGCCGTGCCCATCTACAGCCTTATGTTCTCCCGGCGCCATGCAAATCTGCAGCCTTATGATCTCCCGGCGCTGTGCCCATCTGCAGCCTTATGATATGCTGGTGCTGTGCCCATCTGCAGCCTTATGATCTCCCAGTGCTGTATCCATCTGAAACCTTATGATCTCCCGGTGCTGTATCCATCTGCAGCCTTATGATCTCCCGGTGCTGTATCCATCTGCAGCCTTATGATCTCCCGGTGCTGTATCCATCTGCAGCCTTATGATCTCCCGGTGCTGTATCCATCTGTAGCCTTATGATCTCCCGGTGCTGTGCCCATCTGCAGCTTTATGATCTCCTGGCGCTGTGCCCATCTGCAACCTTAAGATCTCCCAGTGCTGTATCCATCTGCAGCCTTATGATCTCCCGGGGGTGTGCCCATCTGCAGCCTTATGATCTCCTGGCGCTGTGCCCATCTGGTTCTGTGGCGCCGCATGTAAGTTTCTAAAGCTTGAATTAGAGGGTTGTAGGTTAATTTTCCATGAGTGAGTAAAGATGGTTCCTCCAAGGCTTTAGGCCAGGGATCCTCAAACTACGGCCCTCCAGCTGTTGCAGAACTACAAATCCCATGAGGCATTGCAAAACTCTGACATTCACAGACATGACTAGGCGTGATGGGAATTGTAGTTCCTGAACACCTGGAGGGCCGTAGTTTGAAGACCCCTGCTTTAGGCGATGTGTGAAGGGCGGATGGAATTGTAAAGCTGTATTAAATTGCTCAGGACTTGACTAAGTTGGTGGTGCGGACCACCATTGGTTGGGCTTGAGTGAACCATGGGGACAGGACTACTGTGAAGGAGAAGGGCATGTTGGTGAAAGATGTGAGATTTGTTGTTAAAAATACCAAAAAAATGTGTCTTCTATCTAAATGACATATTAAGGTTGGGGTCCCTTTACGAGGGAACGCAACCTTATAAATGTTGTTAAGACAGAAGAAGCATTTCTGTTCCCACCATGTTGTCTTCAGTATATAGTTCTACAGAGAAGCTGCAATGCTGGCTGGAGACTGTGGTGCACATTGTTGGTGCGCTTCTTTTGGATGTACAAAGTTGTGGCTCTCTTAGTTTGAATCTCTGACATGTTATGTTTTTAATGGGTTAAAAAGTCTAGATCCCTGATATAGGTGTACTAGCAATAGGTTTGTGGTGCGGACCGCCATTGGTTGGGCTTTAGTGAACCATGGGGACAGGACTACTGGGAAGGAAAAGGGCCCGTGGGTAAAAGATATGAGATTTGTTGTTAAAAATACCAACAAAAATGTGTCTTCTATCTAAATGACATATTAAGGTTGGGTTCCCTCTCTGAACCCAACCTTATATGTCGTTAAGACAGAAGAAGCATTTCTGTTCCCACCATGTTGTCTTCAGTATATAGCTCTACAGAGAAGCAGCAATGCTGGATAGAGACTGTGGTGCACATTGTTGGTGCGCTTCTGTTGGATGTAGAAAGGTGTGGATCTCTTAGTTCGAATCTCTGATGTGTTACATTGTTTATGTTTTTAATGGGTTAAAAAGTCTAGATCCCTGATATAGGTGTACTAGCAATGAGCTGCCATGTCTTCTGGTTCTGTGGCGCCACATGTAAGCTTCTGAAACTTGAATCAGAGGGTTGTAGGTTAAATTCCTGTAAGTGAGTAAAGATGGTTCCTCTAAGGCTTTGGGTGATGTGTGAAGGGCGGATGGAATAGTAAAACTGCATTGAAATGCTCAGGACTTGACTAAGTTTGTGGTGTGGACCACCATTGGTTGGGCTTCAGTGAACCCATGGGGACAGGACTACTATGAAGGACAAGGGCATGAAAGTGATGAGATTCGTTGTTAAAAATACCAACAAAAATGTGTCTTCTAGCTAAATGACATATTAAGGTTGGGGTCCTTCTATAGGGGGAGCCCAACCTTATATGTCGTTAAGATAGACGAAGCATTTCTGTTCCCACCATGTTGTCTCCAGTATATAGCTCTACAGAGAAGCTACAATGGTGGCTAGAGACTGTGGTGTGCTTCTGTTGGATGTAGAAAGTTTTGAATCTCTGACATGTTACAAGTTTTTAATGGGCTGAGTGTACCATGGGGAGATGACTACTGTGAAGGAGAAGGGCACGTTGGTGAAAGTTATGAGATTTGTTCTTAAATACCGTGTTTCCCCGAAAATAAGACGTACTCCGAAAATAAGCCGTAGCGGGATTTCGACACAAGATCGAAATATAAGACACCCCTCCGAAAATAAGACGTAGCGATGTAGTGTCGAATCTCCGAAAATAAGACGTGGCGAATCTCCGATAATAAGACGTAGTGTCGTATGCGTAACGGCGCGGCGCGGAGCGGGAAACAACACGTGATAGGCGTACAGTACTGTACTGGAACTGAAGTGAGGAGAAGAACGCTGTGTAAAGCTGTAAAGCTTCTCCCAGCACTGACCAGCAAACCCCTCTCTCACCCCACACAAACACCAGGGGATAGGGGGAAAAGCTGCTACTGAGCCCAAAGAGATCACCCCAGCTCCACTTTGCTCTACATCAGCTTTGCTGGCCTATCTTTCTGTACAGCCAGACAAGATGAGTGCAAAGAGAAGAAGTTGGATATCCGAATGGTCCAAAAATGGCGTGCAGAATACGATAATCTCAGTCTACAGGTGGACAGAGGAAATGCTAAGAAGCGCAAGTGTGGTTCAGGTAGGCAACCTTTATTTTCTGTAATAAAAATAAGACACCCCCCGAAAATAAGCCATAGTGTGATTTCTTGAGGAAAAAAAAATATAAGACGGTGTCTTATTTTCGGGGAAACACGGTATACCAACAAAAATGTGTCTTCTAACAAAATGACATATTAAGGTTGGGTTCCCTCTCTGAACCCAACCTTATATGTCGTTAAGACAGAAGAAGCATTTCTGTTCCCACCATTGTCTTCAGTATATAGTTCTACAGAGAAGCTGCAATGCTGGCTGGAGACTGTTGTGCACATTGTTGGTGCGCTTCTGTTGGATATAGAAAGGTGTGGGTCTCTTAGTTCGAATCTCTGATGTGTTACATTGTTTATGTTTTTAATGGGTTAAAAAGTCTAGATCCCTGATATAGGTGTACTAGCAATGAGCTGCCATGTCTTCTGGTTCTGTGGCGCCGCATGTAAGCTTCTGAAACTTGAATCAGAGGGTTGTAGGTTCGATTCCCATGAGTGAGTAAAGATGGTTCATCTAAGGCTTTGGGCGATGTGTGAAGGGCGGATGGAATTGTAAAACTGCATTGAAATGCTCAGGAGTTGACTAAGTTGGTGGTGCAGACCACCATTGGTTGGGCTTGAGTGAACCATGAGGACAGGACTACTGTGAAGGAGAAGGGCATGTTAGTGAAAGATATGAAATTTGTTGTTGAAAATACCAACAAAAATGTGTCTTCGAGCTAAATGACATATCAAGGTGGGGTTCCCTCTACGAGGGAACCCCACCTTATATGTTAAGACAGAAGAAGCATTTCAGTTCCCACCATGTTGTCTTCAATATATAGTTCTACAAAGAATAGGCAATGCCGGCTAGAGACTGTGGTGCATGTTGTTGGCGCGCTTCAGTTGGATGTAGAAAGTTGTGGATCTCTGAGTTCGAATCTCTGACATGTTATGTTTTTAATGGGCTAAAAAGTCTAGATCCCTGATATAGGTGTACTAGCAATGAGCTGGTATGTCTTCTGGTTCTGTGGCACCACATGTAAGCTTCTGAAGCTTGAATCAGAGGGTTGTAGGTTAGATTCCCATGAGTGAGTAAAGATGGTTCCTCTAAGGCTTTGGGCGATGTGTGACGGGCGGATGGCGTTGTAAAGCTGTATTGTAATGCCCAGGACTTGACTAAGTTGGTGGTGCGGACCACCATTGGTTGGGCTTGAGTGAACCATAAGGACAGGACTACTGTGAAGGAGAAGGGCATGTCGGTGAAAGATATGAAATTTGTTGTTGAAAATACCAACAAAAATGAGTCTTCTAGCTAAATGACATATTAAGGTTGGGTTCTACAAGGGAACCCAACCTTATATGTTAAGACAGAAGAAGCATTTCTGTTCCCACCATGTTGTCTTCAATATATAGTTCTACAGAGAAGCTGCAATGCTGGCTGGAGACTGTGGTGCATGTTGTTGGTGCGCTTCTTTTGGATGTAGAAAGCTGTGGGTCTCTTAGTTCGAATCTCTGACATGTTACATTGTTTATGTTTTTAATGGGTTAAAAATTCTAGATCCCTGATATAGGTGTTTTAGCAATGAGTTTGTGTGTATTCTGGTTCTGTGGCGCAGCATGTAAGCTTCTGAAGCTTGAATCAGAGGGTTGTAGGTTCAATTCCTGTAAGTGAGTAAAGATGGTTCCTCCAAGGCTTTGGGGGATGTGTGACGGGCGGATGGAATTGTAAAACTGCATTGAAATGCTCAGGACTTGACTAAGTTGGTGGTGAGGACCACCATTGGTTGGGCTTGAGTAAACCATGGGGACAGGACTACTGTGAAGGAGAAGGGCACGTTGGTGAAAGATATGAAATTTGTTGTTGAAAATACCAACAAAAATGTGTCTTCTAGCTAAATGACATATCAAGGTTGGGTTCCCTCTACGAGGGAACCCAACCTTATATGTTAAGACAGAAAAAGCATTTCAGTTCCCACCATGTTGTCTTCAATATATAGTTCTACAAAGAATATGAAATGCTGGCTGGAGACTGTGGTGCACATTGTTGCTGCGCTTCTTTTGGATGTAGAATGTTGTGGATCTCTTAGTTCGAATCTCTGTTGTGTTATATGTTTTAAATGGGTTAAAAAGTCTAGATCCCTGATATAGGTGTACTAGCAATGAGCGTGAGTGTCTTCTGGTTCTGTGGCGCAGCATGTAAGCTTCTGAAGCTTGAATCAGAGGGTTGTAGGTTCGATTCCCATGTGCCAGTAAAGATGGCTCCTCCAAGGCTTGGGGGCGATGTGTGAAGAGCGGATGGAATTGTAAAACTGTATTGAAATGCTTAGGACTTGACTAAGTTGGTGGTGCGGACCACCATTGGTTGGGCTTGAGTGAACCATGGGGACAGGACTACTGTGAAGGAGAAGGGCACGTTGGTGAAAGATATGAGATTTGTTGTTTAAAATACCAACAAATGTCTTCTAACTAAATGACATATTAAGGTTGGTTCCCCTCTACCGGGGGAACCCAACCTTATATATGTTGTTAAGATAGAAGAAGCATTTCTGTTCCCACCATGTCGTCTTCAATATATAGTTCTACAGAGTAGCTGCACTGCACCACCAACTTGGTCAGGGGTCCTGAACATTTCAATGCAGGTTTACAAATCCATCCGCCCTTCACACATCACCCAAAGCCTTGGAGGAACCATCTTTACTCACTCAAGGCTCCCAAAGACTTGGAGGCTACTTTGAGGAACCATTTTTACTCTCTCATAGGAATTGAACCTACAACCCTCTGGTTCAAGCTTCAGAAGCTTACATGCTGCGCCACAGAAGCAGAAGACACACAAGTTTGTTGCTAGTACACCTATATCAGGGATCTAGACTTTTTAACCGATTAAAAACATACAATGTCAGAGATTCGAACTAAGAGATCCACAACTTTCTACAGACAACAGAACGCACCAACAGCGTGCGCCACAGTCTCTATCCAGCAGTGCAGCTTCTCTGTAGAACTATATATTGAAGATGACATGATGGGAACAATTGAAAAATTGTTTACAAGACACCTCCTTTGCCACCAAGAACATAGTTCCTGCCCCCCCCCCACCCCCAGACAGCTATGAGTAGACACTTGCTCTGCTTTGGGAATCGAACTCGCAGCCTTTAAGGCTCCAACATTGCTGCTCTACATGCTGCACCACAGACCCAACAACAGTGCCTATAAATCCGAAATCAAAGCAACCGATTTGAAGAAGATCGGCTGCTATTGGTTTAAGCAGTTTGTGTGACATTGAGTGAGTAATTTGTATAGCGCTACAAATGCAAAATGAATCACCCCAAGGTGCTTTTTGCATCCAGTGTCGTCTTAATCCTTTAGAAGAGGTGGGTCTTTAGTTTTTTCCTAACAGCCTGATGGTTTTCTTCCATGCGGATAGTCGTCGGTAGAGTGTTCCAGAGCCGAGGTCCTTGGACTGCAAATCTTCATTCTCCCTTAGATTTGTAGAACAAATCAAAGCTGGCAAGATGATCACCTGTGGATTTGAACTAATGATCATATTGATTATGAGATTGCCAACATAACCCCAAGGCTATGCTAAAGGCAGGAGCGGATCGTCCATAGAGGGCACTGGAGGCATGCTCCCTATGGCTCTCGCACAGCCACTAAAATATATAGATTCATGCATTGTATGAATCTATATATTTTCGCCACTACTGCCCACTATTCAGCTGGCCAGATGTTGAGCGCCAGCCAGCTGAATTACAGCAGCTGGTTGGCTGTGTGGAAGTGCCTGAGGCTATAGTCGGCTTCCTGAATGCTTATCCTCGGAACGTACCGGCGGTGCGCTCCTTGGATAAGACTGACAGGCGTCTCAGCCAATCAGGTAATCTGATTCTGGTAATCGGTAACCTGATTGGCTGAAGCGTCATCGAGGGCAAGACGAGGGACATCGAGGGATGGTAGAAGCATGGCTGACCCTAGAAAGGTAAGTGCCAGGGGGGGGGCATTTTACTGGGCACAGTGGCAACAATTGCGGGGCACAGTGGCAACAATTGCGGAGCACAGTGGCTAAAATTGCGGGGCACAGTGGCTACAATTGCGGGGCACAGTGGCTACAATTGATGGCACAGTGGTGACAATTGATGGGCACAGTGGTGACAATTGATGGCAAAGTGGTGACAATTGATTGCATGGCACAGTGGTGACAATTGATGGCACAGTGGCTGTGTTTGATGGCATGGCACAGTGACTGCGTTTGATGGCATGGCATAGTGGTTACAATTTATGGCACAGTGGCTGCATTTGATGGCATGGCACAGTGACTGCGTTTGATGGCATGTCATAGTGGTGACAATTGATGGCACAGTGGCTGCGTTTGATGGCATGGCACAGTGACTGCATTTGATGGCATGGCACAGTGGTTGCGTTTTGATGGGATGGCACAGTGGCTGCATTTGATGGCATGGCACAGTGACTGTGTTTGATGGCATGGCACAGTGGTGACAATTGATGGCACAGTGGCTGTGTTTGATGGCATGGCACAGTGACTGCGTTTGATGGCATGGCATAGTGGTTATAATTTATGGCACAGTGGCTGCATTTGATGGCATGGCACAGTGACTGCGTTTGATGGCATGTCATAGTGGTGACAATTGATGGCACAGTGGCTGCGTTTGATGGCATGGCACAGTGACTGCATTTGATGGCATGGCACAGTGGTTGTGTTTTGATGGGATGGCACAGTGGCTGCGTTTGATGGCATGGCACAGTGACTGTGTTTGATGGCATGGCACAGTGGTGACAATTGATGGCACAGTGGCTGCGTTTGATGGCATGGCACAGTGACTGCGTTTGATGGCATGTCATAGTGGTGACAATTGATGGCACAGTGGCTGCGTTTGATGGTCTGGCACAGTGACTGCATTTGATGGCATGGCACAGTGGTTGCGTTTTGATGGGATGGCACAGTGGCTGCGTTTGATGGCATGGCACAGTGACTGTGTTTGATGGCATGGCACAGTGGTGACAATTGATGGCACAGTGGCTGCGTTTGATGGCATGGCACACTGACTGCAATTGATGGCATGGCATATTTGCTGCTTTTGATGGGCACAGTGAGGCTGCAATTGTTTTTTTTTTTTTTTTTTTTCGTTGGCGCCCCACCAAAAATGTTGAGCACCAGCCGCCACTGGCTAAAGGGCGTACTGGTGAGTGTCCTGAAGAAAAGTGGTGTATTGAGTCTGCTGCCAGAGCAATCAAAGGACTTATCTTCCCACACAGCTATAGTGCGGTTCAGCAGGAAATCAATTTAATGGGGTCAAGTGAAAGTTGTCCTGATCTATGCATAGTTCAAGTTGTAGTATCCCACTAATCCTTTCTCCTATCCTTTTCTACCAGTAAATAATAATAAAAAAAATACCCTAGACCAGGCATGTGCAAAGTGCGGGCCGCGTTCCGGTTTGATGTGGCCCCCGCTTGGCATTTACATATACATTATAATGTGATGTCATTTGCTGCTCAGTGATTGCAGTATTCTAGTCTGCATCTCCCCCAAGGTAATACATAAAACCTGGCCTGTTAGTGGGCCCTGAGGACAGGGTTGATGACCACTGCCATAGAGAAAGAATAAAATGGCGAATTTGGTGCAGTCGGAATCTTTCAGACAGGGGCATTTCCAGTTTACTGATACAGTGGCTTGACGACAAGGGTCCCATAGAGGATAGGTAAGTGGCCGATCCTGAACATAACCTTATATGTCCACCACTGAAATGCCCACATTTCTTGGCCAGGGGGAAATCAGGGATTATTGAAAAGGTGTGCCAATGACCACTTGGTCTTTTTTCTGCCGTCACTCTTGTTTCTATGGATTTTTCTACAATGGAAATATTTCCCTAAAGAGCCTAAAATTTTGGCAAGGCCAACATTGACAATTTTACTCCTTTCTAGTCCTAGGCCTTACAGAAGAATTGCTATACTGTCCCCATAAAACCCACGGTCCAGCAGTTCGTGAATTCTCAAAAGGCCTACCGTATTTTCCGGCGTATAAAACAACCTTTTGAGCTTAAAAACTTGCCTCAAAACCCGGGGGTCGTCTTATACGCCAGTACCAGACCTCGGGCAGCCATTATATTATTCAAAAGCCGCGGCTCCTCCTTGTGGTGGTCCGTGATAGGCGTAACACTTGGTTTCCCAGCAGGGCCTCTGTTCGGTGTTACGCCTATCAGGCCGCGTACACACGATCAGTCCATCTGATGAGAACGGTCCAAAGGACCGTTTTCATGGGTTAACTGATGAAGCTGACTGATGGTGTGATGTGCCTACACACCATTGGTTAAAAAAACGATCGTGTTAGAACGCGATGACGTTTACGTGTTTTAACACAACGACGTGCTGAAAAAAAACGAAGTACTGCATGCGTCAACTTGATTATGAGCATGCGCGGCCTTTTAACTGATGCTTTTGCATACTAACGATCGGTTTTGACCCATCGGTCAGACGTCCATCGGTTAAATTGGGGCCTATACACGATCGGTTTGGACTGATGAAACCGAACCTCAGTCCGTTTTCATCGGTTTTGACCGATCGTGTGTACGAGGTCTTACGGATGTCTTCTCATCCTTGGCTTCGGACGAGAGGACCTCCGTGATAGGCGTAACACAGGCGCCTATCAAGGTACAGCATGAGGAGGTGGCGCGGCTTTTGAATAATGGACGCCCGCAGTACAGGATTAAGGCCGCGTACACACGATCGAATTTATCTGCTGAAACTGGTCCGACGGACCGTTTCAGCAGACATCTTCGATCATGTGAACGGGCTAGCGGACATGTTTTCCCATCGGACCAATTTCAAAGCATGCTTTGAAATTTGCCTCCTGGAGACATTTTGTCCGCTGGTCTGTACACTCACCACCGGACATAACTGTCCACGCATTCGTCAAATGGAATCGACGCATGCGTGGAAGTATTTTACTTCCTGGAGTCGTAACGTGGCGGCGTTAACGTCATCGCCACATCACCGCGTCTTCAGCCAGAGGGGATTTTCGTCCGATGGTGTGTACACGCCATCGGACCAAAATCCGATGAGACATGTCCGCTGCAAACGGTCCGTCGGGCATGTTTGAGCAGACATGTCTCATCGTGTGTACGCGGCCTAAGGGTATGGCACAGTGAAGCATTTTGACAGCACAGTGAGGCATGGCGTGGCACAGTGAGGCATGGGATGGCATAGTGAGGCATGCTTATGGCACAGTGAGGCATGTTGATGGCACAGTGAGGCATGTTGATGGCACAGTGAGGCATGTTGATGGCACAGTGAGGCATGTTTATGGCACAGTGAGGCACGTTGATGGCACAGTGAGGCATGTTTATGGCACAGTGAGGCATGTTGATGGCACAGTGAGGCATGTTGATGGCACAGTGAGTCATATAATGGCACAGTGAGGCATGTAATTGGCACAGTGAGGCATGTTGATGGCCCAGTGAGGCATGTAATGGGCACAATGAGGCATGTTGATGGCCCAGTGAGGCATGAAATGGGCAGAGTGAGGCATGTTGATGGCACAGTGAGGCATGTAATGGGCACAGTGAGGCATGTTGATGGCCCAGTGAGGCATGAAATGGGCACAGTGAGGCATGTTGATGGCACAGTGAGGCAAGAAATGGGCACAGTGAGGCATGTTGATGGCACAGTGAGGCATGAAATGGGCACAATGAGGCATGTTGATGGCCCAGTGAGGCATGAAATGGGCACAGTGAGGCATGTTGATGGCACAGTGATTCATATAATTTCACAGTGAGGCATGTAATGGGCACAGGGAGGCATGTTGATGGCACAGTGAGGCATGTAATGGGCACAGGGAGGCACGTTGATGGCCCAGTGAGGCATGTAATGGGCACAGTGAGGAATGTTGATGGCCCAGTGAGGCATGTTGATGGACTAATAGGAAGGGGGCGTCTTATACTGTGAGTATATCCCAAAACCAACATTTTAGCTGGAAAATTAGGGGGGCCGTCTCATACTCCCAGTCGTCTTATACGCCGGCAAATACGGTAAACTTTTTACCACATTGAGTTCTTTCACTACACCATATACCGTAATAAAAAAAAAGTTTATAGTTTACATGTACAAGCTGAGTACTCATATGTCTATTAACTTCTCAGTTTTCAGCTAAAGAGAATTATTCATTCTCTCTGTAAATGCAGCATGGCGAAATGCACTCAGTCTGAACGCAAGGCCGATCCGTGCCGATGTCTGGGGATGAATATATTACCAGGAGCTGATTAATGCGGAGGGTGAGGTGGGGTTATGTGGTCGATGCTTCATTTGGAAATGGAACATGAAAGATAGAAATGTTTTTGCTGTTCTGTAAAAAAAAAAAAAAAAAAAAAAGTCAGTGGAGTTTACGGAAAGATAACGGCAAACAGAAGTTGGGAAAGTTCTAAAGGATTACTTAGCATTTTACTGAAGTTCTTCTCATAAAAAAACATTAGATCAGTGTATGCGGGGGCAATTTTTTTAATAGAAGCGAATGTCGAAAAGGCTCTTGATGATCTCAACAGGTCTCTTCCACTCTGCCGAGACTGGCACAAAAAAAAAAAATACAGGATCTAATTTATTAAACACTGAAAAGGAAAAGTGGTTGCCTTGTCAACTACCTGACCTCACATACCGGGGGTTGATTTCGTAAAAGTGTAGAAATTGTTCACTTAGCTTAAGATTTCACCATTGGTAAAGTTTTTCTCCTTGGATTAAATTTTGCTCATTGTTGTTAAGGCAACATTTGCTTGAAAAAGAAAACGTACCCCTTATTTTCATTATTCTGTGTTTAGACTGCTGTTTTATTTATTTATTTATTGGGGGGAGGGGGGTGATAACTCATCTCATTTATTTAATTGAACGTATTTTTTCCATTAACACAGGTAGCACTCACAATGTCATGGTCAGGCTTGGAGACCAGTAACTAGAGCAGTGGAGAGGCTCCAACCAATCATTTGGTTAAAGGGGAGGTTCACTAGTGTTGAGCAGAATATGCCATATTCGATTTCGCTATATATCTCGAATATATAGTCGAATATTCAAGATATATTCGTTAAATGCGAATATTCGCGATATTTTTTGCAAATGAAATGATTGCGAAATTTCGCTATTGCGAATGCGAATTGCTAATGCAAATGAAATTTCGAGAAATGCGGAAGGAGCACTCTGATTGGCTCAGAATATTCGTGATATTTTATAATACAAAATAATTGCGAAATTTCGAGAAATGCGGAATGGAGCACTCTGATTGGCTCAGAATATTCGTGATATATTACAATACAAAATAATTGCGAATATTCGGCAAATGCGGAAGGAGCACTCTGATTGGCTCAGAATATTTGTGATATATTACAATACAAAATAATTGCGAATATTCGGCAAATGCGGAAGGAGCACTCTGATTGGCTCAGAATATTCGTGATATATTACAATACAAAATAATTGCGAAATTTCGAGAAATGCGGAAGGAGCACTCTGATTGGCTCAGAATATTCGTGATATATTACAATACAAAATAATTGCGAAATTTCGAGAAATGCGGAATGGAGCACTCTGATTGGCTCAGAATATTCGTGATATATTACAATACAAAATAATTGCGAAATTTCGAGAAATGCGGAAGGAGCACTCTGATTGGCTCAGAATATTCGTGATATTTTATAATACAAAATAATTGCGAAATTTCGAGAAATGCGGAATGGAGCACTCTGATTGGCTCAGAATATTCGTGATATATCACAATACAAAATAATTGCAAAATTTCGAGAAATACGGAATGGAGCACTCTGATTGGCTCAGAATATTCGTGATATATCACAATACAAAATAATTGCGAATATTCGGCAAATGCGGAAGGAGCACTCTGATTGGCTCAGAATATTCTTGATATTTTATCGTAATTTTGCAAAAATGCGAATGAGAAATTGATTGCGGAATTTCGACAGTAACACTCTGAAATCGAATATATGTGTTATTTTAGCTAAAAACAATATTGCGAATTTCTCGAAAATAATCGCGCGATATCGCTATTGACGAATAATCGCATTGCGATTTTTCACCAATATAAAATGATCGCTGCAGCTACTCGGCCCAAGGTCTCTAATCATACCAGCAATGCTTTTAGACGTCGATGGGGATCTCTAGGATGTGATCTGTTCTAAAAAAAAATTGAAAAAATACGAATATTCGAAATAGCGAATATTCACCGCGAAATTCGGAATATATCGCGAATACTCGAATATGCCATATTCGGTCACGAATATTCGCAATACGAATATTCGTGAGCAACACTAAGGTTCACCCTCCAAACAAATTTCAGGCATGCCATGGCACGAAGGTGTTTTTTTTTTTTTTTCTTTCTATACATACCTTTTTACGGGCTCTCGTCCCCTCCGGCGATCCCGCGGGACTTGGCGTTTACAATCACAAGCTGTGATTGACGTCCCTCAGCCCGCCGCATACAGCGCGTCACGAGATGCCGAAGGAACCCGAACGCCGGTGCGCAGGCGCCGTATAGGGCCGCACCGACGTTCGGGTTCCTTCGGCACCTCGTGACGCGATGTATGCGCCGGGCTGAGGGGACGTCAATCACAGCCCCCGGATCGGTAGAGAGCCCGTAAAAAGGTATCTACAAAAAAAAAAAACACCAGCATACTTCCGGTCGGGTGGGTGGGCTCCATGCCCTGCTAGAAATTTTTTGGAGGGTGAACCTTCACTTTAAGGCAACATTTGCTTAAAAATAAAACGTACCCCTTATTTTTATTATTCCGTGTTTGGACTGCTGTTTTATTTATTTATTTATTTATTTATTTTGAGGGAGGAGGTGATAACTAATGTCATTTATTTAATTTAACATATTTTTTTTTCCATTTTAACACATGTAGCACTCACAATGTCATGGTCAGGCTTGGAGACCAGTAACTAGAGCAGTGGAGAGGCTCCAACCAACCAGTTGGTTAAGTATTGGAGGAGGCAGGGATGGACTGGCCATTGGGGCTACAGGATAATTTCCTGGTGGGCCGATGGCTCAGTGGGCCGGCCTTACTGACAGTGGACCTCCGCCTCCCTCCGCTCTTCTGTCTCACTCTTCCTGCAATGCTCGCCTCCTCTCCCTCCCCGCAGTGCCCACCTGGGGGGGGAACAAAGAAGCAGGGGGGGGCGACAGAGGAGCATGGGGGAGGGGACAGACAGCTGACTCAACAGCTATGGCCTGGGAGTTTTTCTCTTCTGCCTAATCTTGTCCCATAAGGGGGGGGGGGCACCAAACTGATTTTTTGCCGGGTGAAATAATGTCTAGCTTCCCCACTGGTACTGCCTATAAGAGTACCAGCCGTTCTACTCTTATAAAGTAGAACGGCTAGTGGCTAGTGAAGGGGAAAAGGGGGCTTGGGTGGACGGGAGGGAGGGTGCGGGAGTTGTCCAGCCACCATGGGAGAGACCTGTCAAAGTGGGCCAGTCTGGATGAAGTCCAGGGCCAAATTTCTGTCCCAGTCCAGCCTTGGGAGCAGGTCACCCTGGCGGATGACAAAGGCCACTGGCACTCCCCCAAGGTCCATTTCAGAGCCGGTACAACTTTGCAAGACCGAAGGAGGAGGATGGAGGTCAGCTCTAACTCAACCCTGGACTCTTCTCCTTCGCTGTGCGTCTTATCCCCTCCTCCTAGACATCCAATAGGATAGCCTGTCCTTTCAGCCAATCGGGTGATGGGTATCAGACCCACTTCCCGATTGGCCGGGAGGAGGATCAGTGTTGCAACACATATTTATTCGCTGTTGCAACACACCTGGGTGGGCTCCAGAGGCATCTTCTGCGACCCAAGCCCACCCTATTTTGAAGCCTATTAGACCCTCTAGCTCTAACTAGGTGCTTAAAAAATTAAATTACGGCTGTAATTCATGCACCCAGTGCCGTGAAAGGGGCCGGACACATTAATAGGGGGTGGCTGCAGCGTCCTATGCAATGCATTAATCTATCCATTGCATATACTAGGTGGCATGGAGAGAGGGGGCAGCACCCAGGCACCCCTAATGGATGGGGCGGCCCTGACGGGCTCTCTCTCTTGAACCCTTCTCTGTGTGTCTTGACCTCACCCCCCCCCCCTTATCCCTTTTCATCGGCTCCCTCGTCACAATGCAAACAATTGCTAAAAATTGCACCAACAACTCTTTGCTTGCTCCTGTCTTACAGAAATACGGTTTATGGTTCTGTGTATTTCCTGTGCTTTCATGTCCTCAGATATAAAAAAGATGCATTATTTTTCCCCAAAATGTCAATAGATAGAGTGCTTTTTTTGATCTCGGATTTGTATTGAGGCAGAAGTGCCACCCTAATGAACCTGGTTTCCATTGACCAACCTAGGGTAAGTGTATGGAATAATCGTTTTCTGAGGATCTCGCCTCTTCTCTGCCTCTCTCTCCTCTTTTATACTTAATTAAGATAATCAATTGGAAGCAGAAAAAATCCCAATTTTAGGTCAAGTACAAAAGCTGTTCAGTACTCTGGTGACATAATACTTTCCTAGTGAGACAAAGAATAAATCCAGGACATGTAGTGATGTGAGGCCGGTACCTTTCATTTTATGAAATGCAACAGTTTGCCCTAGATTCTATAGATTCGAATGATTTATTTATTTCTTATGTGATGTTAACCACTTCCCATCCGCGCCAATTCTGACACTTCTCTTCTACATGTAAAAATATATAATGAAACCCCCAAACATTATCCACTTGCCGACTGCTGCACACACATATACATCGGCTTTTACATTTTTCCGGCTAGAGGGGGCGCGTGCGCCGCAGAAGAGTCACGTGCGCCGAACAGCGCGGGAGCATCCCCCCGAGGCCCGCAAAGTTGATGTCGGACGGCGGCCTGCAATCGTGAGACCGAGAGGTAGAGCGGGGAGATGCCTATGTAAACAAGGCATTTCCCTGTTCGGCCTAGTGACAGGACACCAAGGCTGGACTGGGACAGAAATTTGGCCCTGGACTTCATCCAGACTGGCCCACTTTGACAGGTCTCTCCCATGGCGGCCAGACAACTCCCACACCCCCCCCCCCAGCCAACCAAGCCCCCTCTCCCACTTCACTAGCCACTACTTTTTTCTACTTTATTAGAGTAGAACGGCTGGTACTGGTACTCTTATAGGCAGTACCAGTGGGGAAGCTAGACATTATTTCACCCGGCAAAGAATCAGTTTGGTGCCCCCCCCCCTTATGGGACAAGATTAGGCAGAAGAGAGAAACTCCCAGGCCATAGCTGTTGAGTCAGCTGTCTGTCCCCTCCCCCATGCTCCTCTGTCGCCCCCCCTGCTCCTCCCCCTGCTTCTTTGTTCCCCCCCAGGTGGGCGCTGCGGGGAGGGAGAGGAGGCGAGCACTGCGGGAAGGGAGAGACAGAGGAGCGGAGGGAGGAGCGGTCCACTGTCACTAAAGCCGGCCCACTGAGCCATCGGCCCACCGGGAAACTCCCTGTAGTCCCAATGGCCAGTCCATCCCTGCAGGACACTGATCTACTGCTCCCTGTCAACAGGAACAGTGATCACCGTTGTATCACATGTAGCCCAGCCCCCTCACAGTTAGGATCAGGGCTGCTGTTAGAAATCATGGGGCCCCATACAGCCTACCTGGCAGGACCCCCCCCCCCCCTCAAATATATATATAAAAAAAAACATTTCACCAAAAATATACTAATATCATTCTTAGCGGACACACAGATAACAGAGAAGCTGTGTGAATTAGCACTTTTTTTAAATCGTTTTCAACATTTTTGAACAAAAACATTTTATAATTAAAAAAAATATATATAGATTTTATTTTACAATTTTTAAAAAAAAAATTATACAAATTTCATTTTTTTTTTTTTACAAGGAATTAAAACAATACAGGGTTATTTTTTTATTTTTTTTAACAGGACAAGGAAGCCGGCAGTTGTGTCTGTGTCTCTCCCTGCAACAGCTAAAAGTCGGCGGGAGGGTTTTTAGCTGGTGCCGAGAGCCGCACAGGTCATCCTGTAATTGCCCCTCCTTCCCTCTGGTGTTTGGGCCCCCCTGTGTGCCCGGGTCCCCTACAGGAGGACAGGTGCCCCCCCCCCCCCCCTACCAGCAGCCCTGGTTAGAATCACTGCTTCATCAAGACTCCATTCTGTCACATCACAGCTCCTCCTTTGACTTTTCGAATTTTCGAATTTACAAATTTTTCGACTTTTACGAATTGTGATCATACCGAATGACCAGAAAAACAAAAACAATTTATTTTATTTTTTTGGCAGTGCACATGTCTAATTTCAGATCCCAAGAAAATAAAAAATAAAAGTTCATATTAAATGTATATATAGTGAAAATCCCAGTGCCTTTCAAGTGCTCAAAGCTCAAATAATAATGAAAGTTCTCCAGTGCTAAAGGTGCTTCTCGAACGTTGAGGCCTCTTACCGGAGAGGAATGATCTAGAATTACAGAGAACACATGTGCTTTATTTCCAAACAAAAGGCCGACACTCTTACCATCAGACCTTCCATTAGCTCTGTAACCCCATCAGTAAGATACGTCAGTGGTGTCCTCCAAAACAGGAATAAACAACTCGGCCTCTATTTGAATCGAATACCGATACCTCCCTGCCAAACAAAACCAAAGAAAATTCCCAGCCTGCAACCAACAGAATTATCCTATCTAACAGTATGGGCCGGATTCAGAAAGAATGGCGTAATTTTTCGGCGGGCGTAGCGTTTCTCATATACACTACGCCGCCGTAACTTAGAGAGGCAGGTACCGTATGCAGAAAGAACTTGCGGTCAGTGGTGGTTCGTCCATAGAGGGCGCTGGAGCGACGCCCCCTCTGGCTCTCACCGCCACTGAGTCTAATAACATAGATTCATGCATTGCACGAATCTATGTTATTATCGCCGCTGCCGCTGTTATTCAGATGGTCGGCGCTCATGTCCGGTCATCTGAATAACGCCAGCTGGTTGGCTGTACGGAAATGTCTATCAGAGCCAACAGCTCTAATAGGCTTTCCCAGTACAGCCCTCGGGTCCCGGAAGCTTATTCTCGGGGCACAGACTGCACGCCCCTTGGATAAGATGACAGGCGTCTCAGCCAATCAGGTTGGCCGGTTCTGGCTACTGGTAACCTGATTGGCTGAGAAGCCTGTCAGTCATCGAGGGCGGGAGAAGACATCATGGGACGTGGATGCCTGACTCCAGTAAAGGTAAGTGCCGGGTGGGGGGGGGGAGAGAGCAATTTACAGGGCACAGTGGGGACAATTGGCACAGCGGCGGCCATGGGCACAGTGGTGACAATGGATAGCACAGTGGCTGGTTTAATGGCATGGAACAGTGGTGACAATGGATGGCACAGTGGCTGGTTTAATGGCATGGAAGAGTGGTGACAATGGATGGAACAGTGGCTGGTTTAATGGCATGGAACAGTGGTGACAATGGTTGGCACAGTGGCTGGTTTAATGGCATGGAAGAGTGGTGACAATGGATGGAACAGTGGCTGAATTTGATGGCATGGCACAGTGGTGCAAATTGATGGCACAGTGGCTGCGTTTGATAGCATGGCACAGTGGCTGCGTTTGGGCACAGTGAGACTGCAATTTTTTTTTTCCTTTGCGCCCCCCAAAAATTTTGAGCACCAGCCACCACTGCTTGCGGTGTAAGTTACGGCGGCGTAGTGTAAATGGGCAGGCGTAAGCCCGCGTAATTCAAAGTAGGCTTGGAGTGGGCATGTTGTATGGAAATGAATCGTGACCCCACGTAAATGAAGCGTCTAACGAGCGGCGCATTCGCCATCCGTGGACGTATCCCAGTGCGCATGCTCAGAATCACGTCGCAAATACTCAATGCTTTCGACGTGAACGTAACTGACGCACAGCCCTATTCGCGTACGACTTAAGTAAACAACGGAAAATTCAACGCTGTTCCAACATCCATACTTAACATTGGCTGCGCCTCATATAGCAGGGGTAACTTTACGCCGGTCATACGCCTTACGTAAACTACGTATATCAATGCGCCGGGCGCAAGTGCGTTCGTGAATCGGCGTATCTAGCTTATTTGCATATTCTACGTGTAAATCTACGGAAACGCCCCTAGCGGCCAGCGGAAATATGCAACTAAGTTACGACGACGTACGGCAACTTACGTCGGTCGGCTGAAGCCATATTTCAGGTGTATCTAGGTTCCTGAATACAGGGCATAGATACGACGGCGCATCTTTTAACTTACGCGGCGTATCAATAGATATGCTGGCGTAAACCCTTTCTGAATCTGGCCCTATGTGTTAAAAACATGGGCTTAGTTTGCATACATGCATAAGCTGCAGAGCCCCTTCACATCACCCCAGTATTACCTGCATCAGGGGCGGTCCATCCACTATGGGCGTACGGTTGCCACCTCTCCTTTCCACCCCTTCTCCCTATCCATGTGCCCAGCCCCTTTCAGAGCGCCGGGTGCATGAATTCCTATGGTGGGGGTGTGTTTTTTTGAAGCACCTGATTAGCGTCAGAGGCTCTAACAGGCTTCAAAATAGGGTGGGCTTGAGGCGCAGAGCATTGCGTCATGAGCCCACCCAGTTGTGTTGCAACAGCGAATGAATAGTTGACCTTATTGGATGCCTAGGAGGAAGGGAGGAGACGCAAGGAGGAGAAGACACTGGAGCCGCTGCCCGATGCCCGCCAATGCTCCGATCTCTGCCGATGCCCGATGTGCCAGCAGCTGCCTGATCCCCGCCAATGTGCCTGCCGCTCCCCAATCCCTGCTGCTGCCTGATGTGCCCGCCGATGCCTGACCCCGGTCGCTGCCCATAGTGCCCGCCTCCTAGATCGGGTAAGTGCCGATGGACCGGCAGACAACAAGGGGGGGTTGTTTTCCCCCTCCAAACGAAAAACACAGCAGCAGCCATTTGTTTGTACTATTACCTCCCTGTGGTGCATACACATCAACATCCCAGACTTTGCAACACATTTCTCCGCGTGCACGGACCATATTCCAGAAACGACACACTGGCAGCTACTGGACCAGCTGAAGATTTATGTAGAGAGAAGACAATCCATCTTTTCTCCCGGGTACTCCTATCAGAGTGGAGGTGAAGAGCCGGGGTGACTGAACATTACATATGAACAACAGCTTCTTCCTGCAGCTGGGGAACACAGATATAAAATGAATAAAAGCAGAATTGGCCCGCTTACCGGGCATAAATCACATGTGGGTGTTTCCCTTTCCCCATTCCCAATAACCAGATAGGTTTGATGTCCTCTATTAGGGATGACCTGAACACCCCCCGGTTCGGTTCGCGGCAAAACATTTGCTCAAACACGCGAACACCGTTAAAGTCTATAGGACACGAACGTGAAAAAACAAAAGTGCTCATTATAAAGGCTAATATGCAAGTTTGGGGACCCGGGTCCTGCCCCAGGGGACATGTATCAATGCAAAAACAAAACAAAAAACGTTTTAAAAAACTTTCGTTTTTCGGGAGCAGTGATTTTATTAATGCTTAAAGTAAAACAATAAAAGTGAAATATTCCTTTAAATGTCGTGCCTGGGGGGTGCCTATAGTATGCCTGTAAAGTAGTGCATTTTTTCCGTGTTAAGAACTGTCCCTGCACAAAATGTAATTTCTAAAGGGAAACAAGTCATTTAAAACTGATTGTGGCTGTAATGTATTGTCGGGTCTCGGCAATACAGATAAAAATCATTGAAAAAAAACGGCATAGGTCACCCCCTCCCCCCCGTCATTCCTAAAGAAAAAAATAAGTAATTTAAAACTGCTAGCGGCTGTAATATAATGTTGGGTCTCGGCAATATAGATGAAAATCATTGAGAAAAACGACATGCCCCCCCCCCAGTCCATTATCAGGCCCTTCGGGTCTGGTATGCATATTTAGGGGAACCCCGGACCCAAATAAAAAAAAAAAAAACGTGGGGGTCCCCCAGGCCCTATATACTCTGAACAACAGTATATATACTATACGGCCTGCCCTATATACTCTGCAGAAAATTGGGCATTAGGTGTTGGTGATACCAGAACACTGTAACCCCTCACAGATACCCTTGTTGAGCGCAGGAACGGGCCCTGCTGTGAAATATTAGATACAAAATTGTAATTGCATGCCACTGTTAAACAGGGGCAGAAAAATTGGGCCTTTGGTTTTGGTGTTGCCAGAACACTTAAAGGCTGCGTACACACGGTCAGTTCACCGATGAAGCTGACTGATGGTCTGATGTGCCTACACACCATCGATTAATTAACCGATCGTGTCAGAACGCAGTGATGTAAAACACAATGACGTGCTGAAAAAAACGAAGTTCAATGCTTCCAAGCATACGTCGACTTCATTCTGAGCATGCGCGGTTTTTTAACCGATGCTTTTGCATACTAACGATCGGTTTTGACCTATCGGTTAGGCGTCCATCGGTTCAATTTTAAAGCAAGTTCTCTTTTTTTTGACCGAAGTATAACTGACCGACGGGGCCCACACACGATTGGTTTTGACCCATCGTGTGTACGCGGCCTATGTCCTCACTATGGAACGGGCCACACTATGAAATATTATATCAAGAATTGTAATTACATGCCCCTGTTAAACAGGGGCCGAAAAATTGGCCCTTTGGTGGTGGTGCCATAACACTGTAAGCCCTCACAGTTACTCTTGATGGGCGCAGGAATGGGCCCTGCTGTGAAATTTTAGATCAAAAATTGTAATTACATGCCCCTGTTCAACAGAGGCAGAAAAATTGGGCCTTATGCCACGTACACACGGTCGTTTCTTGCGATGAAAGAAAACAACGTTTTTTAAAACGTCATTTAAATTGATGGTGTGTGGGCAAAACATTGTTTTTTGTCTTAAAAAAAACGAGCAAAAAAAAATTCCAACATGCTTGAATTTTTTGTGTCGTTTTTCAAAACGTCGGCCCAGATTCACATACACTTAATATTGCGCTGCGTAATCGAAATACTGTACGCTGCCGTATTTCACCAGGCTCTACACCGAATCCTGGTAGATTTTTGCCCGTACGCTACGGCGGCGTAGTCTATTTCTCGCCGCGTAATCGAAATACGCGATTAGGGGGCGTGAAGCATTTAAATTAAGCGCGTCCCCGCGGCGATCGAACTGCGCATGCTCCGTTCAGAAATTTCCCGCCGTGCATTGCGCGAAATCACGTCGTTACGTCATTCGTTGTTTGAGTAGTGTCGTTTACGAACATTCCTATTCCCGGACGACTTACGTAAAAAAAAATAAAAGACGTCAGAAAACGTAGAAATTCGACACGAGAACGACGGCCATACTTAACATGGGCTGTCTAATATTAGAGCAGCAAAAAGCTGGTATAGTGTTACGCAAATAAAAGATGACTAAAGGTGCCGTAAGAGATTGCGATTGAAGATCGTAATTTCGGGGATCGCCGGCAAAAGCTCATTTGCATACCCCGACGCTGAAAACGACGGGAAGTCCACCCAGTGGCCGCAATTTTATTGCAGCGTAGATCCGAAGGCGTACGAACACGTAATCCAGTCGAATTGAAGCCCCCAGCCGTCTATTCATGGTTTGAGGTTTTCGACTAGCTAGAAAACGCGCGTAATTTGAAATTACTCCAGTCTAACACCAGTTAGACAGGCGTAATGGCTCTCTGAATCTGGGCCGTCGTTTTTTGTTTCACAAAAAGTCACCGTGTGTAGCAAAAACGTTGTTTAAAACGACGTTTTTAACCCGCGCATGCCCAGAAGCTAGTTATGAAGCGAGCTTCAATGGAAAAGAGTGGTGAACGTAACCTTGCTTTTTGTGAAAAAACGATGGTGTGTATGCAAAATTGTCTTTGAAAAGTGACGTTTCAAAAACGTCGTTTTTTACTTCACAGAAAACGTTGTTTTTTTTCATCGCAAAAAACGACCGTGTGTACGCGGCATTAGGCAGTGGTGGTGATGCCCTAAACCAAAAATATTCTTTGAAGCAAGCATCATCAAGATTGATAGTCACTAATCATAGGCAGTCTTCAAGGGATCCCACATCCATAGAAAATTCAATTGGTTACATCAGCATCAGGTGCTTGGTAGCTGCTGATCCAAGACTGATTCATTTTTATGAATGTGGGCCGATCAACGGAGTCGGTGGACAGGCTCACTCTGTGATCCGTTACAAACCCTCCAGCAGCACTGAATGTGCGTTCAGAAAGGACGCTGGATGCAGGAATAAGCCATCCTCCATCCTCAAGATCCAGTAACCCAGTGGATGCTCTGTTGGAAAGCTGTCCAGGTCTACACTTGCCCCTAGATATTCCTGCACCATGTAATGAATAGTGTTGCTCACGAATATTCGCATTGCGAATATTCGCTACGAATATTGCATATTCGAGTATTCGCAAATAACACGAATATCGCGGCGAATATTCGCTATTTCGAATATTCGAATGTTTTCAATTTTTTTTTAGAACAGATCACATCCTAGAGATCCCCATCGACGTCTAAAAGCATTGCTGGTATGATTAGAGACCTTGGGCCGAGTAGCTGCAGCTCTCATTTTATATTGCCGAAAAATCGCAATGCAATTATTCGGCAATAGCGATATCGCACGATTATTTTATATTGTAATATATCACGAATATTCTGAGCCAATCAGAGTGCTCCATTCCGCATTTCTCGAAATTTCGCAATTATTTTGTATTGTAATATATCACGAATATTCTGAGCCAATCAGAGTGCTCCATTCCGCATTTCTCGAATATTCGCAATTATTTTATATTGTAATATATCACGAATATTCTGAGCCAATCAGAGTGCTCCATTCCGCATTTCTCGAATATTCGCAATTATTTTATATTGTAATATATCACGAATATTCTGAGCCAATCAGAGTGCTCCTTCCGCATTTCTCGAATATTCGCAATTATTGTGTATTGTAATATATCACGAATATTCTGAGCCAATCAGAGTGCTCCTTCCGCATTTGCCGAATATTCGCAATTATTGTGTATTGTAATATATCACGAATATTCTGAGCCAATCAGAGTGCTCCTTCCGCATTTCTCGAATATTCGCAATTATTTTGTATTGTAAAATATCACGAATATTCTGAGCCAATCAGAGTGCTCCATTCCGCATTTCTCGAAATTTCGCAATTATTTTGTATTGTAATATATCACGAATATTCTGAGCCAATCAGAGTGCTCCATTCCGCATTTCTCGAATATTCGCAATTATTTTATATTGTAATATATCACGAATATTCTGAGCCAATCAGAGTGCTCCATTCCGCATTTCTCGAATATTCGCAATTATTTTATATTGTAATATATCACGAATATTCTGAGCCAATCAGAGTGCTCCTTCCGCATTTCTCGAATATTCGCAATTATTGTGTATTGTAATATATCACGAATATTCTGAGCCAATCAGAGTGCTCCTTCCGCATTTGCCGAATATTCGCAATTATTGTGTATTGTAATATATCACGAATATTCTGAGCCAATCAGAGTGCTCCTTCCGCATTTCTCGAATATTCGCAATTATTTTGTATTGTAAAATATCACGAATATTCTGAGCCAATCAGAGTGCTCCATTCCGCATTTCTCGAAATTTCGCATTCGCAATCGCAATTCGCATTCGCATTCGCAATAGCGAAAATTCGCAATAATTTCATTTCCAAAAAATATCACGAATATTCGTATTTAGCGAATATATCTCGAATATTCGACTATATATTCGAGATATATCGCGAAATCGAATATGGCATATTCTGCTCAACACTAGTAATGAAAACGCTGGCGATGGTTGCTTGAACCGATCATACTTTTTTTTTTGTTCTTTCAGATTTTCGTATTATTGTTCTTGTTTTCGGATTTTCAACCTTATTTTCCGATTTCCGTTCTTTCGAATTTTCTGATTTTCGTTTTTATTTTCGTTTTGTTTTTATTTTCCGATTGTTATTCTTAGATCTTATCTATATTTTAAAGTTTTTGGGATTTTCATTCTTCTCTCTCTCTCTCTCTCTCTCTCTCTCTCTCTCTCTCTCTCTCTCTCTCTCTCTCTCTCTCTCTCTATCTATCTATCTATCTATCTATCTTTTCCATAGCATACCTTTTTTTTGCACTAGGTAGATGCAAACTATAAAATAAAATCTTGTCCAGTGTTTATTAATCATTGTGCTGAGCTGCAATCTCTGGCTGATTACGTCTTGAGAATACATTTCCTAAACGTCTAATCCTCGAGACAATGAAGCGATTATTACATTTCTCTAGAAAATCCTCCCGCCTGCTACTAGGAAACCAAACCGTCCTTTGATATGGTAATAAGGGTGACCCACCTGGATCATCGGATCCTCGGGGAAGGACAACAGCGGTTCAATGAGGGTCTCATTTTTTATTTTCTATGCTGCGTGTTTACATGGCCTGACAGACGGTGGATTGAATAAGGACCGGCTCATACCTGATAACAGGGCACATTTGGTAATGTTTACAAAATCTCAAAACTCAAGAAAAACATCTGTGGGCACATGGTGGCCACCTGTCAGGGATTCACCCGGACAGTTCGGGTTTTGAATCATGTGTCTGGGGTTTCAGTCCGCCATTCTATTCATGTGTTAGAATGGCCAAGTCACAGTGCAGACCTATGATTAAGCACTAGTTAATAGTGCGAAACCCGTCAGCTGTTTTACCCCTGTGTCGTGTGCTGTGCCCTGTAGTGCATCTTTCCTTTTTTTTAAATAAAGACAACCGTAACGGAATGTCCCACACTACGACCGAGTGCTTCCGTCATATACCGTTTCCTATCAGTCTGGATATAGATATCAGATATTCCAGCTGCCCTCAACACACAACGAGACGAGACTTGTTTGTGTGCTGAACATGGAGTGTTTAATAGAACCAAGAATACAATCTTATGTACAGTAGAGAGGAGGTAGCCAGAACATAAATTAACATGAGCTAATTATCTAATCTTTTACCCAGACGAGGTGAGTACAGGCCCGTCGCTACAGGACAGGCAAAACAAACAATTGCTTGGGGCCCCGAGCTGGCCTGGGGCCCCAAACTTCCCCTTCCCAGGCTGTAGCGTGGCCAAGCTCCTCTTCCTTCCTCCTGGAGTCCTGTTAGTCCGGCCGGGTACCGCGCATGGCACAGGAGATTCAGTTTTCTGTTCCCGGCCGGACTGACAGGAAGTGCTCACTGAGTGCTCACTTCCTTTCAGTCCTGCCGGAAACACAAAAAACTGAATCTCCTGTACCGCGCGGTACCCAGCCCGGCCCGGGCAATATCTGATAGGGGACTGGGGACCCATAATGATAGAACACCGGACTGACAGGAGGAAGCGAGGCTTGGCCACACTACAGCGACAGCCTACAGGGAAGAAGGGGAAGTGCGAATAGAAAAACATAGGGACTAGGGAGTGGGGGGGAGGAGTAAGAACATGGGTGTAAAACATTTGTAAAGGGCTAACATAGGCTTTGCGTGCGGGCCCCCATTTTGCTTGGGGCCCCCAAATTCCTTCAAATGGTCCTGGGTGAGTAGACTCCCGTCTCCTCATTCATCTGTTATACAATACACATTATCCTATGTGTAAACACAGAGGGACAGATTCTCGTACATCTCCGTTTTTTGTGCGTAGTGTAGCGTAACCCATTTACGCTACGCCTCCGCACTTTTTACGGGCAAGTGCTGTATTCTAAAAAGAACTTGCTCCGTAATGTGCGGCGGCGTAGCGTAAATGGGACGGCGTAAGGCCACATAATTCAAATAGGGAAGGAGGGGGGCGTGCTGTATTTAAATTAAGCGCGCCCCCGCGCCGAACGAACTGCGCATGCGCCGTCCCTAAACGTAGCCCACTGCGCATGCTCCATAGTACGGCAACATAATCAACGCACAGCCCTATTTGCGATGAGTTACATAAGCAACGTAAACGACGGATAAACACGACGCTGTCCCGACGTCCATACTTAACATGGCTTACGCCGGACCTACGCAAGGTTACCCCTCATATAGCAGGGGTAAACTTACGCAAACTACGTAAACTACGACGACAGCGCGCAAATTCGTTCGGGAATCGGCGTATAATGCTCATTTGCATATTCAACGCAGAAATCGACGGGAACGCCACCTAGCGGCCAGCGTAACATAACAACTTAGATCCGAGTGTAAGTGACTTACGCAAGTCGGATCTAAGCAAAATCTATGCCTAACTGATTCTAAGAATCAGTGGCATAGATACCCAGGGCCAGATACAGAGATACGACGGTGTTTCTGGAGGTAAGCTGTCGTATCTCTTTTGAGAATCTGGCCCTGAGCATCTTCACACAATAGAAGAGTCAATTAGCACAGAGAATAGAGAGATGGCTGGAGGTGATGGCATTAGCATCTAGCACCTATGAAAGAGTCACATCTACAATTAACCCGTTGAGTTCAGGATCAACAACCAGCAAATAGTCCTACTGTTATCCTGGAATATTGTGGATAATAAATACATAATAATCCCATCTTATGTAGTCCAAAATATCATTCCTCAGTCATCCTATGCCCCTAGTGGACATAGGATGATTTTAGACATAAGAGGGTCCGAGTCTGTCACAACAACCATCAAGGTTTTCGGAGTGCTGCTGTCCATATTTTTATTTTCCACAGTCCAGACCTAAATCACATTGAGAATCTGTGGCAAGACTTGAAAATGAATACTTTTTCAAGGCACTGTATCTCATTTAAATGTATCGGTTTTGTGGAAAGCGTCTTTACTATTTTTAAATCCAACAGCATAAAAATGGGGGGGGGGAGCTTTACTGGAAATCAGAAATGGTTATCTTATGACGCATCAAAATAATATATGACTGTTCATCAGCCACTGTATCAAATCTTGTTGGTTTCCTGCGTCTAACCAAAGCCGATTTGATTATTCATCCATTTCAGATAAAACGATAGTGAAAGCGTACAATATTTATCAAGCCACCAAGAAAACCAAACAGAAACTCGTAAAACAACATAACGGTAAAACACAAATTGGATTTTACAGGATTGTCTCTGCTTTCTTTTTTATTTATTCCCCCCCCCCCCTCAGTCTTTGGAAGGACACGTAATATTTAATTCCTTCCCCGTGAATATATGTAGGGAGTGTTTTATTCCAGCTTTCAACTGTGCCGTGAATACAGAAAGAGGTTTTTCACGTCTGTTTATGTCGCTGAGACATCGCGCCGTCAAATAAATCTGTCGGGTTGGGAGATGAACGTGACTTCTGTGAAATGGAAGCGGTAAACTTTAATCTAAATTGATATCTATATTTATGTGACGTCTCAGCATGGTGAAGCTGATTTTTAACCCAAAAAACTAAAATACTAAAAATTAGGGTTGTCTCGATACCAGTATCTGTATCGGGACCGATACCGAGTATTTGCGGGAGTACAAGTACTCCCGCAAATACCCCCGATGCCTGAATAGAATACTTGCCCCCCCCCCCCTGCCGCCGTGTATCGCAAAGCCGCCGCTGCCGCGTTAATCACCGTGCGGGGAACATTACAGTCAGCTTTCGTTTGAATAGCTGTTTTCCCTGCCGCGCCGTGTCACTCCCCCTTGCTCGGGATTGGATGGATCTGTCCAACCCCGAGCAAGGGGGAGTGTCTCTATACACGGCGCGGCAGGGCAAACAGCTATGCAAACGAAAGCTGACTGTAATGTTTCCCGCATGGTGATTAACGCAGCGGCGGCGGCGGCATCATTTAGGTACGGGGGACATGGCTGCAATATGTTTGGGGACATGGCTGGATATATATGGGGGACCTGGCTGCGTATATGGGGGACATGGCTGAAATATGTTTAGATATATGTGGGGGACATGGCTGCGTATGTGGGGGACATGGCTGCAATATGTTTGGGGACATGGCTGCATATGTTTGAGGACATGGCTGGATATATGTGGGGGGACATGGCTGCATATGTGGGGGACATGGCTGCAATATGTTTGGATATATGTGGGGGACATGGCTGCGTATATGGGGGACATGGCTGCAATATGTTTGGGGACATGGCTGCATATGTTTGGGGACATGGCTGTGTATATGGGGGACATGGCTGCAATATGTTTGGGGACATGGCTGCATATGTTTGGGGACATGGCTGGATATATGTGGGGAACATGGCTGCGTATATTGGGGACATGGCTGCAATATGTTTGGGGACATGGCTGCATATGTTTGGGGACATGGCTGCATATCTGGGGGACATGGCTGCATATCTGGGGGACATGGCTGCATTTATGGGGGGACATGGCTGCATATGTTTGGGGACATGGCTGCATTTATGGGGGGACATGGCTGCATATGTGGGGGACATGGCTGCATTTATGGGGGGACATGGCTGCATATGTGGGGACACATTTAAAAAAAAGTATCGGTATTCGGTATCGGCGAGTACATGAAAAAAAGTATCGGTACTTGTACTCGGTCCTAAAAAAGTGGTATCGGGACAACCCTACTAAAAATACATAAAATAAACCGATATATTTATAGAGAGGCCCTCGGCTTTATATCTACAGTTACAGAGTTACAGAAAAATGAAGAGCAACAGGAAATAGGCATTCAAATTGGAACTCTTTATGGTCTGCGTTTTGTACTTGGCCAAGAATTTCGACCAGCCCATTTTTTTGAGTTTTGTGTGACATTGGGCTAGATTCAGGAAAGAAATAAGACGGCTTATCTCCAGATAAGCCGTCTTATTTTTGCGTCTGAGCCCTCCTATCTATGTGACTGATTCATAGAATCAGTAACGCATAGATTTCCATTGGATCCAACTGGCATAAGTCTCTTACGCCATCGTATCTTATTTTCATATTTTAGGCTGGACGCTAGGTGGGGTTCCCGTCTAAAATATGCAAATGAGCCTATACGCCGATTCCGGAACGTACGCCCGACCGGCGCTATTTTTTTACGTCGTTTGCGTTAGCGTAGGTCCGTCGTAATGTTAATCCTGCTGTATGAGGCGCAGGCAATGTTAAGTATGGACGGCGTGCCGGCGGTTTTTTTTTCACGTCGTTTATGTAAAACGTTCGCGAATAGGGCTTTGCGTAAGTGTCGTTCACGTCGTTTACACGTCGTAATGACGTCGTGATTTGGAGCATGCGCACTGGGATAAATTCACGGCCGCCGCATGCGCAGTACGTTTGGCGCGGGATCGCGCGTTATTTAAATAATACACGCCCCCTACCCGCCGAATTTGAATTCGGCCGGGTCATTTACGCTACGCCGCCTCAACTTTACAGGCAAGTGCTTTAAGAATAAAGCACTTGCCTGAAAAAGTTGCGGCGGCTTAGTGTACATACCCTACGCTAGGCAGGTTTAGATTTAAGCCGCTCCTACCCATTATGTCCATTTTTTGTTTTGTTCCAATACACACAAAGGGAATAGACATGTGTATAGCAAAACATGTGTCAATGCAATTCTGGAAAAAAAAATCTGGGGTGCCAACAATTTCGGCCATGACTGTTTATATATGAGCTATGAGGTCCACATGAAAATCCATACTGGGAGCCAGATTCTCAGAAGAGATACGACGGCGTATCTCCAGATACACCGTCGTATCTCTGTTTCTGAGGCGTCCTATCTATGCGACTGATTCTTAGAATCAGTTACGCATAGATTTGGCGTAGATCCGACTGGTGTAAGTCACTTACACCGTCATATCTAAGTTGCAATGTTACGCTGGTCGCTAGGTGGCGTTTCCGTCGATTTCTGCGTCGAATACGCAAATGAGCTAGTTACGCATATTCCCGAACGTATTTGCGCTCCGTCGTCGTAGTTTACGTAGTTTGCGTAAGAGTAAGGTTACCCCTGTTATATGAGGGGTAACCTTGCGTAGGTTCGGCGTACGCCATGTTAAGTATGGACGTCGGGACAGCGTCGTGTTTTTCCGTCATTTACGTCGTTTGCGCAACTCGTTCTCGAATAGGGCTTTGCGTAAGTGACGTTCACGTCGGTTTCATTGACTTTTAGCGACGTGATTTGGAGAATGCGCACTGGGCTACGTTTACAGCAGGCGCATGCGCAGTTCGTTAGGCATGGAGGCGCGCTTAATTTAAATACAAAACGCCCACCTCCTTCCTACTTTGAATTACGCGGGCTTACGCCGGCCCATTTACGCTACGCCGCCGCAAGTTATGGAGCAAGTGCTTTGAGAATACAGCACCTGCCCGTAAAATGGGAATCGCTACGCCAGAAGAAAAATACGCAAATCTACGAGAATCTGGCCCTAGTTCCTTATTTTGAGCAGCCTAGAGGACTGTCCTGTCAGCTCAACGCATGCGCTGTGGATCCTC
Organism: Rana kukunoris; assembly: GCA_029574335.1. Classification (NCBI taxonomy): domain Eukaryota; kingdom Metazoa; phylum Chordata; class Amphibia; order Anura; family Ranidae; genus Rana; species Rana kukunoris. The sequence goes on from CM056057.1 coordinate 210,020,508, forward strand.
TTTGGACGATATGTGCATGCACGGGCACTACCTGTGATGTATTTTTTAAGGGGGACTTCGACAAAAAAAAAATACAAAAAAAATCATAAAAATAAAATAAAAACCATTATATATAACCCCCCTAGAAATAAATAAATACATAAATAATAAAAAAAGTATATGTCGGTATATATATATATATATAGATATATATATATATATATATATATATATATATATATATATATATATATATATATATATATATATATATATATATATAATGGGACTTTTGGGACTTTTTGCAACAGCTGGAGGTCCGCTAATTGCACATCCCTGGTCTAGACCCTCGGAAAGGTGGATGAAATCTGAGCACAGCAAGTCTTGAGGGGTGCCCAGCCCTTGGACCCCATCACCCTCCTGTTGAGAGCCCGGAAAGATGGTGGCATCTTGAAGTATCCAGACCTGATCCGGATTGTGCGGAAAGAGGAGGCCATGCTGGAAAACAAAAAGGAAAGCCAGAAGCCAGAATCTATTGTCAGGATGGTCAGTGCAGACCCTCAGGTCGAGCTTCTTAAGACTCAAGTGTCACAACTGATAGAGATGATGGCCCTGTTGACCACCAAACCAATTGTTCTACCCAGCGATGAAGTATCAGAGGGGTCCAAGAAGTTTTAATATATATATATATATATGAGGTCCACATGAAAATCCATACTGGTTCGGGTTCCTAATTTTGAGCAGCCTAGAGGACTGTCCTGTCAGCTCAACGCATGCACTGTGGATCCTCTTTGGACGATAAGTGTATGCACGGGCGTTACGTGTGATGTATATTTTAAGGGGGACTTCCACAAAAAAATTAAATAAATAAAAAACTATTATATATAACCCCCCAAAAATAAATAAATAAGTACGGAAATAAAAAAATGTATATGCCGGTATATATATATATATATATATATATTGTGGATTCTCTTTGGACGAAACGCGCATGAACGGGCATTACATGTGACGTAAAGACGTCACGCATTGTGAGTCAGTCTCCATTTAAGGCCGAGGACTCCAATCCTGTGACACAACCTGTGGACTCCATTATGTGGAAGGTATGAGGATCAGATCACCTTGACACAAGGGGAAGATTCGGACCATTACCGCGGATGTCTGGACTTCTCCCTCTATTTATATTGCTGCCACAGGGTGGTAATTGGGGTTTGTTTTACTATATCCACTCTTTAAATATAATGTTGGGTTATTAAGGTTACCTCATTTTTCCCTTCTTCATAGTGTCCTCAGCAAGAAACCAGAGTTGTTGGTAAGCAGCCTCCGGGACCAATATGCCTGAGCAACTTCTTAGTTCCTCCATGCTCCTGTTATTACTTGTATTCTGTGTCCGATTTCCCATGTACCAACCCCGGCTTAATCTACTGCTTTTTCCCACCTGCTGTATGCTCATGTCCCGAATCCTCTTCGGTTTTCTGCCATCTGTACTCTGCATATTCAAGTGGTCTCTACATCTTCAGCTGGGCATACCTGGGGGACACAACCTGGTCCCAGTCTGCTACAGGTCCCTCCCCCAAAATCAGGAGCCATAGTAAAAAAACAGGCTGGGGTTTAGACTCTACGTACTGGGGAACCTCGAGTTGGTCTTCTACAAGGTCTCACCACCATAGGAACCTGACACCTAGGTTTACCAATCTTAGGTCACCAAAGCATTGCTACAGCTATTCTACTACCGTGTTTCTCCAAAATTAAGCCCTGGTCTGATATTCATTTTGGCAACAAAAGACACAGTCAGGTTTATTTTCGGGGTAGGTCTTACCATGTAATGTGCTGTCTTCTCTCCCCCTCTCCCTCCCTGCCTGAGAGGAATCCCCAGTGTGACCTAAGTCAAAATGCTTGTAAAATCCTATAAATCCAGTAGGTCTGCAATATAAGCCCTACCCCGAAAATTATCCCTAGTTTAAAATGCTTGTAAAATCCTATAACCCACTCTATTATAGTATTATATAATGTACAATGTGTGTGTTTCTGTAATACAATTGTGCCAAATACCTTCATTATTGCACCACTCTTCACTTCTGTGACCCGCCAGAGTTCTCTTCCCCGCAATTATATTACAGAAACACCCACCTTGTGCATTATATATTACTGTAATAGAGAGGATTATAGGATTTTACAAGCATTTTAAACTAGGGCTTATTTTTGTGGTAGGGCTTATATTGCAGCCCTCCTGGAAAATAATGCTAGGTCTTATTGTCGGGGTAGGTCTTATTTTCGGGGTAGGTCTTTTTTCGGGGTAGGTCTTATTTTCGGGGGAAACACAGTATCTAAAAGTCGTACCTCGACTATACTAGCCTCCGGAGCATTGCAACTGTCATTGAAAATCTCACTAGGATTATTAAATGATTCATTTTTCTAAGAAAGAATGTTTCAGACAAGTGGTATCATTGTGAATAATTTATTTGCCAACTGTCGCCGCACCTCTGTTTGATTTTGGAATCCCATGTTTCATCCTAGTAGAGTGCAAAACATAGCCTAGGCTGTTGACTTTCCTGAATGGCAGACATTTGGAGAAAAGAAAATCTCTTGTGAAGAAAAAACAATTACATTTTGCAGAGAAAAAACAAACTTAAAAAAAAAAAAAAAAGAACTCCATTCCGTCTGGTGGGAGAATTGTCTGCCAGTGAAAAGCCGCAGATGCATATTTGTAATATTTTGGTCATAAAAGAAAGCAAAATGTGGAATGAAATATTCGGAAAAGGATCAGAAAAACCAGCAGCCCTTTAAATACATTGGCTGTGATATTCTCGTTAAATCCATTTGACTACAAGGATTTCTGAGTTAAATTGACTCAGGATAGTTATAGGTGGATCGCTGTGTCCAAAGTGAGATTTGTGCCATTTGGTTGGAGTTTGCCATGGAGCAATATACAAGCTACTTTCAATCTGTGGCCATGCAATGCAAGCTGTGCACGTGCAATTTGTTTGGGTTCAAATTATTTTTTAAACAAATTTTCGACTAATTAGTTAATTAACAAAAGCTCTTTTTTTTTAAATTGCAAATAATTAAATTTGTACGTTCGTAAATTCAAAACGTTGTCAATTTTAAAATTCATAAATTCGAAAATTCATAAATTCATAAATTTGTAAGTTCGTAGGTTCGTAAGTTCATAGGTTCATAGGTTTATAAGTTCATAGGTTCATAAGTTCATAGGTTCATAGGTTCATAGGTTCATAAGTTCATAGGTTCATAGGTTCATAGGTTCATAGGTTCATAAGTTCATAAGTTCATAAGTTTGTAAGTTCATAGGTTCATAAGTTCATAGGTTCATAGGTTCATAAGTTCATAGGTTCATAGGTTCATAGGTTCATAGGTTCATAAGTTCATAAGTTTGTAAGTTCATAGGTTCATAAGTTCATAGGTTCATAGGTTCATAGGTTCATAAGTTCAAAGGTTCATAGGTTCATAGGTTCATAAGTTCATAGGTTCATAGGTTCATAAGTTCATAGGTTCATAGGTTCATAAGTTCATAAGTTCATAGGTTCGTAAGTTCGTAAGTTTGTAAGTTCATAGGTTCATAGGTTCAAAGGTTCATAGGTTCATAGGTTCATAAGTTCATAAGTTCATAAGTTCATAGGTTCATAAGTTCATAGGTTCATAAGTTCATAGGTTCGTAAGTTCGTAAGTTTGTAAGTTCATAGGTTCATAGGTTCAAAGGTTCATAGGTTCATAGGTTCATAAGTTCATAGGTTCATAAGTTCATAGGTTCATAAGTTCATAGGTTAATAGGTTCATAGGTTCATAAGTTCATAGGTTCGTAAGTTCGTAAGTTTGTAAGTTCATAGGTTCATAGGTTCATAAGTTCATAGGTTCATAGGTTCATAAGTTCATAAGTTCATAGGTTCGTAAGTTCGTAAGTTTGTAAGTTCATAGGTTCATAGGTTCAAAGGTTCATAGGTTCATAAGTTCATAAGTTCATAGGTTCATAAGTTCATAGGTTCATAAGTTCATAGGTTAATAGGTTCATAGGTTCATAAGTTCATAGGTTCGTAAGTTCGTAAGTTTGTAAGTTCATAGGTTCATAGGTTCATAGGTTCATAAGTTCATAAGTTCATAGGTTCATAGGTTCATAAGTTCATAAGTTCATAGGTTCATAAGTTCATAGGTTCATAAGTTCATAGGTTCATAAGTTCATAGGTTCATAAGTTCATAGGTTCATAGCTTCATAGCTTTAAAGGTTCATAGGTTCATAGATTCACAGATTCATATGTTCATAGGTTCATAAGTTCATAAGTTCGTAAGTTCGTAAGTATATAAGTTCATAAGTTCATAGCTTTAAAGGATCATAAGTTCATAGGTTCATAAGTTCATAAGTTCATAAGTTCATAGGTTCATAACTTCATAGCTTCATAGCTTTAAAGGTTCGTAGATTCATAGGTTCATAACTTCATAGCTTCATAGCTTTAAAGGTTCGTAGATTCATAGGTTCATAACTTCATAGGTTCATAGTTTCATAAGTTCATAAGTTCATAGGTTCAGAGGTTCATAAGTTCATAGGTTCAAAGGTTCATAAGTTCATAAAGGAAAAACCGCCGCTCCAGACGACACTCTTCAGTGGTGAGTAAAGTTCAAAAACCCGAATGGGTGCAGGCAATGCGTGGTGCAATATAAGGAAAGAAAAATGGACAGCCGCACTCCAATGGATGAAAAGACTTAAAAATAGTGCCTGTTTATTCCAGTCAAAAAACTAAAACAGCAAAAACGCGTCAGCTTTTGTTACCCCACTGTTTGCTGTTCTTGCTGTTTTAGTTTTTTGACTGGAATAAACAGGCACTATTTTTAAGTCTTTTCATAAGTTCATAAGTTCATAGGTTCAAAGGTTCATAAGTTCATAAGTTCAAAGGATCATAAGTTCATAGGTTCATAGGTTCATAAGTTCATAAGTTCATAAGTTCATAGGTTCATAACTTCATAGCTTCATAGCTTTAAAGGTTCATAGATTCATAGGTTCATAACTTCATAGCTTTAAAGGTTCGTAGATTCATAGGTTCATAAGTTCATAGGTTCATAGGTTCATAAGTTCATAAGTTCATAGGTTCAAAGGTTCATAAGTTCATAAGTTCATAAGTTCATAGGTTCAAAGGTTCATAAGTTCATAAGTTCATAAGTTCATAGGTTCAAAGGTTCATAAGTTCATAAGTTCATAGGTTCAAAGGTTCATAAGTTCATAGGTTCAGAGGTTCATAAGTTCATAGGTTCATAAGTTCAAAGGTTCAAAGGTTCATAAATTCATAGGTTTATAGGTTCATAAGTTCATAAGTTCATAGGTTCATAGGTTCATAAGTTCAAAGGTTCATAAGTTCATAAGTTCATAGGTTCGTAAGTTCGTAAGTTTGTAAGTTCATAGGTTCATAGGTTCATAAGTTCATAGGTTCATAAGTTCATAGGTTCATAAGTTCATAGGTTCATAAGTTCATAGGTTCATAGGTTCGTAAGTTCGTAAGTTTGTAAGTTCATAGCTTCATAGCTTTAAAGGTTCATAGATTCACAGATTCATAGGTTCATAAGTTCATAGGTTCAAAGGTTCATAAGTTCATAAAGGAAAAACCGCCGCTCCAGACGACACTCTTCAGTGGTGAGTAAAGTTCAAAAACCCGAATGGGTGCAGGCAATGCGTGGTGCAATATAAGGAAAGAAAAATGGACAGCCGCACTCCAATGGATGAAAAGACTTAAAAATAGTGCCTGTTTATTCCAGTCAAAAAACTAAAACAGCAAAAACGCGTCAGCTTTTGTTACCCCACTGTTTGCTGTTCTTGCTGTTTTAGTTTTTTGACTGGAATAAACAGGCACTATTTTTAAGTCTTTTCATAAGTTCATAAGTTCATAGGTTCAAAGGTTCATAAGTTCATAAGTTCAAAGGATCATAAGTTCATAGGTTCATAGGTTCATAAGTTCATAAGTTCATAAGTTCATAGGTTCATAACTTCATAGCTTCATAGCTTTAAAGGTTCATAGATTCATAGGTTCATAACTTCATAGCTTTAAAGGTTCGTAGATTCATAGGTTCATAAGTTCATAGGTTCATAGGTTCATAAGTTCATAAGTTCATAGGTTCAGAGGTTCATAAGTTCATAGGTTCAAAGGTTCATAAGTTCATAAGTTCATAAGTTCATAGGTTCAAAGGTTTATAAGTTCATAAGTTCATAAGTTCATAGGTTCAAAGGTTCATAAGTTCATAAGTTCATAGGTTCAAAGGTTCATAAGTTCATAGGTTCAGAGGTTCATAAGTTCATAGGTTCATAAGTTCAAAGGTTCAAAGGTTCATAAATTCATAGGTTTATAGGTTCATAAGTTCATAAGTTCATAGGTTCATAGGTTCATAAGTTCATAGGTTCATAAGTTCATAAGTTCATAGGTTCGTAAGTTCGTAAGTTTGTAAGTTCATAGGTTCATAGGTTCATAAGTTCATAGGTTCATAAGTTCATAGGTTCATAAGTTCATAGGTTCATAAGTTCATAGGTTCATAGGTTCGTAAGTTCGTAAGTTTGTAAGTTCATAGCTTCATAGCTTTAAAGGTTCATAGATTCACAGATTCATAGGTTCATAAGTTCATAAGTTCATAGCTTCAAAGGTTCATAAGTTCATAGGTTCAAAGGTTCATAAGTTCATAAAGGAAAAACCGCCGCTCCAGACGACACTCTTCAGTGGTGAGTAAAGTCCAAAAACCCGAATGGGTGCAGGCAATGCGTGGTGCAATATAAGGAAAGAAAAATGGACAGCCGCACTCCAATGGATGAAAAGACTTAAAAATAGTGCCTGTTTATTCCAGTCAAAAAACTAAAACAGCAAAAACGCGTCAGCTTTTGTTACCCCACTGTTTGCTGTTTTTGCTGTTTTAGTTTTTTGACTGGAATAAACAGGCACTATTTTTAAGTCTTTTCATAAGTTCATAAGTTCATAGGTTCAAAGGTTCATAAGTTCATAAGTTCATAAGTTCATAGGTTCAAAGGTTCATAAGTTCATAGCTTTAAAGGATCATAAGTTCATAGGTTCATAGGTTCATAAGTTCATAAGTTCATAAGTTCATAGGTTCATAACTTCATAGCTTCATAGCTTTAAAGGTTCGTAGATTCATAGGTTCATAACTTCATAGCTTTAAAGGTTCGTAGATTCATAGGTTCATAAGTTCATAGGTTCATAGGTTCATAAGTTCATAAGTTCATAGGTTCATAGGTTCATAAGTTCATAGGTTCAAAGGTTCATAAGTTCATAGGTTCATAACTTCATAGCTTCATAGCTTTAAAGGTTCATAGATTCATGGGTTCATAAGTTCATAGGTTCATAGGTTCATAAGTTCATAGGTTCAAAGGTTCAGAGGTTCATAAGTTTATAAGTTCATAGGTTCATAAGTTCATAGGTTCAAAGGTTCATAAGTTCATAAGTTCATAGGTTCAAAGGTTCATAAGTTCATAGGTTAATAAGTTCAAAGGTTCATAGCTTCATAGCTTCATAGCTTCATAAGTTCATAAGTTTTTAAGTTCATAGGTTCAAAGGTTCATAAGTTCATAGGTTCATAGGTTCGTAAGTTCATAGGATCGTGTGTACGCGGCCTTAGTCCTTTCTGTCCAGCAGCCATGATAGTAACTCGTGTGAAGGTGCCAATAAGATTATATACTTCCGCCCTGAGCCATGGGCCGAACCCCCCCCCTTACCCCTCCCCTTCTCCCCTTATCTCTCTGCGTCTGCAGTCCCCCCTTTACTTTTTTTTTCTCTTTCTTTTTCCTCTCTTCTCTTTTTTCTTGTTTTTTCTTTATCTCTCTCCTGACCCTTTCCTTCTTATTATTGCTGTGCTACTTGTCTTTGTTAGGCAGGTGTTTCTTCTACAGGTGCTATGATATAACATATGGCAGAATGTGTTGGTGGTTTGGTTGCTTACATGAGGAGCAGTTGAGCTTCCCCCGATATCTGCCTTGTAATGTGCTGAACTAAGCTATGCACTGTATTTTTTACTGCTCTGCTGAAGTTCTTGTACAATTTTCTTTGCGGCACGGGGATCACCCTGTGTCTAATAAAAACTGTTATTTGAAAAAAAAAAAAAGATTATATACGAATGGAGGCGGAAATGCCCTTTCTGTTGGGCACAGTGGTAGAACATGGGGCACAGTGGCAATGCATGGGGCACCGTGGCAACGCTTGGGGCACCGTGGCAGTGCATGGGGCACAGTGGCAGTGCATGGGGCACAGTGGCAACACATGGGGCACAGTGGCAACACATGGGGCACAGTGGCAACACATGGGGTACAGTGGCACATTTGGGGCACAGTGGCAACACTTCGGGCACAGTGGCAGTATATGGGGCACAGTGGCAACATTTGGGGCACAGTGGCAACACATGGGGTACAATGGTAACACTTGGGGCACAGTGGCAGCACATGGGGCACAGTGGCAGCACACGGGGCACAGTGGCAATACTTGGGTCACAGTGGCAACACTTGGGGCACAGTATCAATGTTTGGGGGCACAGCGGTAACACTTGGGGCACAGCGGCAACACTTGGGGCACAGCGGCAACACTTGGGGCACAGCGGCAACACTTGGGGCACAGCGGCAACACTTGGGGCACAGCGGCAACACTTGGGGCACAGCGGCAACTAGAAATGAGCCAAACACCCCCGCGTTTGGTTCGCACCAGAACGTTCGAACAGACCGCCCGTTCGATCGAACATTTAGAACCCCATTGAAATCTATGGGATTCGAACGTTCGAATTCAAAAACGCTCATTTTAAAGCCCAATATTCAAGTTATTGTTGGAAAACGTCTTTGAGAACCCGGGTCTTGCCCCAGGGAACATGTATCAATGAAGCAGGACTCCTGAAAAAATGACCGTTTTTAAAACTTTTTTTCCATTGATACATGTTCCCTCGGGCAAGACCCGGGTTCTCAAAGACGTTTTCACAGGCAAACTATAGACACCCAGCAGGTACAATATTTAAAGGATTTTTTTTTTTTAATTTAAGCATCATTAAAATCACTGCTCCAGGAGCAGTGATGTTAATAATTTTTTAATAAAAAAAAAAAAATGAAAAATTCCTTTAAATATTGTACCTGCTGGGTGTCTATACCTGTGATAACGTCTTTAACCACTTCAGCCCCAGAACGTTTTACCCCCTTCCTGCCCAGGCGAAAATTTCAGCTTCCGGCACTGCGTCGCTTTAACTGACAATTGGGCGGTCATGCGACGCGGCTCCCAAACAAAATTGGCGTCCTTTTCCCCCCCACAAATAGAGATTTCTTTTGGTGGTATTTGATCACCTCTGCGGTTTTTATTTTTTTGCGCTATAAACAAAAATAAAGCGACAATTTTGAAGAAAAATTCAATATTTTTTACTTTTTGCTATAATAAATATCCCCCAAAATATATATATATATAAAAAAAAAATCCCTCAGTTTAGGCCGATACGTATTCTTCTACCTATTTTTGGTTAAAAAAAAATGCAATAAGCGTTTATCGATTGGTTTGCGCAAAATTTATACCGTTTACAAAATAGGGGATAGTTTTATGGCATTTTTATTATTTTATTTTTTTACTAGTAATGGCGGCGATCTGCAATATTTTTATTGGGATTGCGACATTATGATGGACACATCGGACACTTTTGTGACATTTTTGGGACCAATCACATTCATACAGTGAACAGTGCTATGAATATGCACTGATAACTGTATAAATGTGACTGGCAGGGAAGGTGTTAACCACTAGGGGGGCGGAAAGGGGTTAAATGTGTAGCCTAGTTTGTGTTCTAACTGTAGGGGGTGACTGGGGGAGGTGACCGTTCTGTGTCCCCATGTACAAGGGACACAGATCGGTCTTCTCTCTCCCTGACAGGACGTGGAGCTCTGTGTTTACACACAGCACTCCACGTGCCCGCTCAGTTACTGGGCAATCGCGTGTGGCCGGTGGCGATTGTTGCCGCCGGGCACGCACATCGGGATCCCAACAAATCGGGAATGTGGGGAACAGTGGCAATATTTGGGGCTCAGTGGCAACATTTGGGGCACAGTGGCAACTTTTGGGGTACAGTGGCAACATTTGGGTACAGTGGCAACACTTGGGGCACAGTATCAAAGTTTGGGGGCACAGCGGCAACACTTGGGGCACAGCGGCAACACTTGGGGCACAGCGGCAACACTTGGGGCACAGCGGCATCACCTTGGGCACAGTGGCATCACTTGGGGCACAGTGGCTGCTTTGATGGCACAGTGGCTGCGTTTGGTACAGTGGCTGAAATTAATGGAGTTTTTTTCCAGAATTTTTCAGTTTGTTTGCCCTCCCCAAAAATGTTGAGCACCAGCCGCCACTGCAATGTGAATTCATGAAGTCTCTAATGCAGCACCTGGAACCGGCAGATCCGGTCTAGTCTGTGTGGTTCATCTTGAATTGTGTTTCCCCGGGATACGGACAAGTTGTTGGGAACAACTGAGAAAATTCCGGCTTGTTCTTCTCCTCATCTGTCTGCAGGATATTTTACTGATGTCAAGTATTTGTTCCACAGTCACAGCCGAGTGAGATTACTGCTGGGAGGCTCAGCTGGAAGAGCGCTCCCTTGGCGTCCATTCACCACAACACCGCGTCCCTCTCCGGCGTCTGGAGAGACTAAGGAGATGAGTGGTCACCATAATAAAATGACATTGTCAGAACGAGGAAGATACCGGGAGAAAATCTTCAGCTTTTATTATCGAGGGAAAACGTACGTCTGACGGGCCTTTTCCTGTTCAGAAAGGAAAAAAAAAAATACTACTGCTGCTACTACCGAATAATAACAAAATATGTTTACTACTACTATTATTAACCACTTCAATACCCGGTATTTTCGCCCCCCTTTCTGCCCAGGCCAATTTTCAGCTTTCAGTGCTGTAACATTTTGAATGACAATTACGCATGATGTACCATTCCCTAAGCCAAGGGTGAAGTGCTAACCCAGGGGATAAAAAGTTATTATCCCCTTCCCGCCGAGCGTTCGCACATATGCGGCCTTGGCTTTCGGGGGTTATACCGGGATGATGCTCGCAGCTGCAGGTGTCCTGGTATCATTTTGTAGAGCCGGATATTGGCTTTCCAGGGATCCCAGAGGAGCGGGAGCGGACATCCTTGCCCTCTAGCCACCTCCACTGCTCTTACCAGGCCTCCCGTTCCCACCGGGAGAGCTGATGCATGATCCACTGCCCCCAGTGCTTAGCGAGAGACTGAAAACAAAGCCGCGAGCAGCTTCGATCCAGTCTCTTCAGTGTAAACACGGAAGCGACGTCACGACGTCTTGACGTCACAACGTCGCTTCCGGTTAACTGCCAACGGCGCCGTTTCAAAAAAAAAATAGTATTCAGAATTACAGTTTTCGGCGATCTGAATACTTTGAAGTGCAAAGGAGGGATCGGGGATAAATTAAAGCAAAGACCGCGAGCCAGGTCTTCTTGTCCAACATCAGTGCCTGACCTCACAAAATGTTCTTTTGGAAGAATGGTCAGACATTCCCATAGACACCCTTCTAAACCTTGTGGACGGCCTTCCCAGAAGAGTTGAAGCTGGCCTGGTTTGAGTGTGACGTCATGATGTTGCTCTGGTCCTCCAAGGCCATAAAGTCAATCAAAGAGTAGTAACGGTTCAATCGCCTATAGGAGCCTTCCCAGAAGAGTTGACGCTGTTCTAGCCTGGATCGAGGGTGACGTCATGACGTCGCTCCGGTCCTCCAAGGCCATAAAGTCAATCAAAGAGTAGTAACGGTTCAATCGCCTATGGGAGCCTTCCCAGAAGAGTTTACGCTGTTCTAGCCTGGATCGAGGGTGACGTCATGACGTCGCTCCGGTCCTCCAAGGCCATAAAGTCAATCAAAGAGTATTAACTGTTTAATCGCCTATGGGAAACTTCCCAGAAGAGTTTACGCTGTTCTAGCCTGGATCGTGGGTGACGTCATGACGTCGCTCCGGTCCTCCAAGGCCATAAAGTCAATCAAAGAGTAGTAACTGTTCAATCGCCTATGCAGGCCTTCCCAGAAGAGGTGAAGCTGTTCTAGCCTGGATCGTGGGTGACGTCATGATGTTGCTCCGGTCCTCCAAGGCCATAAAGTCAATCAAAGAGTAGTAACTGTTTAATCGCCTATAGGAGCCTTCCCAGAAGACGCTGTTATAGCTGCAAAGGGCGGGACCAACTCAATATTGAACCCTACGGACTTTTAGACTGGGATGCCATTAAAATTCATGCGCTTGTAAAGGCCGGCGTCCCAATACTTCTGACAGCAGAGTGCATCTGCCTTGCTTCCAAGTATTGACATAGAGACAATAAATGCTGTATTCATACAGGTAACGTCAAAAGCTGACCAATCACGACTTTCATTGTTCCAAATGATCTTCTTCTTTAAAACAATTGTTTTTTTTTTTTAAAAGATCGATTTGGTTAAATTTGAATGGATTTTCTGCCGGGATTGTTTGCTCTTTTTTTTCCCCCTTCACTGAAACGGATAACCAATTGATTGGACCTTGCATCCCGTGCAATCGATTACTGAATTGTACTATTTCTTCGAAGCCATTGTCAGGTTGAATGATCCTATAATGCATTGCAAGTATTAGGTTTAGGGGTTAGGATCAGCCATTGGCTTCTTGGGGGGGGGGGGGGGGGGTGGCGGCATACTAGGTATTACCGCCGTGTATATACAGTATACGGTGGCCAAGGGATTAATTAACCACTTCCATACCGGGCCTATTCTGGCACTTATCTCCTTCGTGTGAAAATCTTCATTTTTTTGCTAGAAAATTATTTAAAAAAACAAGTAGGATGCATTGATGGACACAGGCTGCATTGTTGGGCACAGGCTGCAGTGTTGGGCACAGGCTGCATCGTTGGGCACAGGCTGCATCGTTGGGCACAGGCTGCATCGTTGGGCACAGGCAGGCTGCCTTGTTTGACACAGTTAGGCTGCATTGTTGGGCACAGGCTGCCTTGAGGGACACAAGCAGGTTTCATTGATGGGCACAGGTGAGGCTGCATTGATAGACATAGGTAGACTGCATTGATGGGCACAGGTGAGGCTGCATTGATGGGCACAGGTGAGGCTGCATTGATGGGCACGGGTGAGGCTGCACTAATGGGCACTGATAAAGTTGTTTTTTATGTTTATAACTTAATTCTGCATTAAAAATGTGAGTAATTTCATGAGATAATTTATGAGGGCGTGAATTAGGGCGGAATTAGGGGCGGGGCATGGAAGGAGTTTGGCGGGGCAACTGGTGGCGAGCAACCCTTAAGGCCTGGCGAGTAGCTCAGGACTTGGAGTTCTCAGCCCTGACATAGGGCACAATAATCTTTCCCAGCTCTTCCATTTGGCTACCATCCGAGGAACTTTGTTTTTATTTTTAAAACCACAAAAAAATAAAAAATAAATTAAAAATAAACCACCTGTAGAACAATCCAATCCTTCTTCTTACAAATGCCCGTCCTCATCAAGAGAGAGAGGAAAGAAAAGGTGGGATTTGATTGGAACTCGAGCTGAAGGAGATTTCCTCTGATTAATATTAACTGGTTCGGGAAACTTGAAGTTTTTTCCCCGCAATCAGTCTCCCCCGTCGTCGGCGGCGTGGCCTGGAGGGAATGTACAATAATCTTATAAGAACAAGAGAGTCCGAGCGCCACATTTCTACACTCCAAATCGCATTTCTTTCCTTAGACTTAATTGGCAAATAAACTAAAAACTCTCAGAGGAGAGACACTTGCCGATCGTTCTGAACATCCAAGTGACCAAAGATGATTGGACTCCAGTGCTGCCTTGGCCACCACTTACCATTGCCTGGGTAACCACGCATGACACGGCACATGGGTTGGTGTTTAAAGGACATTGCAGCCCAAAATATAAATAGAATGTTAAAATATAAAAATGTGGTACAGTGTGAACGGCCCCAAAGGTCCTTGTGGGCATCTATTTCAAGTACCTGCATAATACGAAAAAATATGCCTTCAAATCATCCCAGCAGTGGCAGATGGTGATCCAAATTCTTGGGGGGGGGGGGGCAAACAAACTGAAAAAATAAAAAAACATCAAACGCAGCCACTGTGCCCATTAATTGCTGACAGTGTGTCCATAAATTGCTGCCACTGTGCCCCATCAATTGCTGCCAGTGTGCCATCTAACATAGCTCCTGTACCCATCAATTGCTGTCAGTGTGCCCATCAATTGCCGCCACTGTGTCCATCAATTGCCACCAGTGTGCGCCAGTGTGCCCCATCAATTGCCACAATTGCCGCCAGTGTGCCCCATCAATTGCCGCCAGTGTGCCCCTTCAATTGCCGCCAGTGTGCCCCATCAATTGCTGCCAGTGTGCCCCTTCAATTGCCACCAGTGTGCCCCTTCAATTGCCACCAGTGTGCCCCTTCAATTGCCACCAGTGTGCCCCTTCAATTGCCACCAGTGTGCCCCATCAATTGCCGCCAGTGTGCCCCTTCAATTGCCACCAGTGTGCCCCTTCAATTGCCACCAGTGTGCCCCTTCAATTGCCGCCAGTGTGCCCCATAAATTGCCGCCAGTGTGCCCCATAAATTGCCGCCAGTGTGCCCCATCAATTGCCACCAGTGTGCCCCTTCAATTGCCACCAGTGTGCCCCTTCAATTGCCACCAGTGTGCCCCTTCAATTGCCACCAGTGTGCCCCTTCAATTGCCACCAGTGTGCCCCTTCAATTGCTGCCAGTGTGCCCCATCAATTGCTGCCAGTGTGCCCCATCAATTGCTGCCAGTGTGTCCCATCAATTTCCACCACTGTGCCCATCAATTGCCGCCACTGTGCCCATCAATTGCCGCCACTGTGCCCATCAATTGCCGCCACTGTGCCCATCAATTGCCACCAGTGTGCCCTTTCAATTGCAGCCACTGTGTCCATCAATTTCCACCAGTGTGCCCTTTCAATTGCTGCCAATGTGCTCATCAATTGCCACCAGTGTGCCCATCTATTGTCGCTACTGTGCCCATCAATTGCTGCCAATGTGCTCATCAATTGCCACCAGTGTGCCCCATCAATTGCCACCAGTGTGCCCCATCAATTGCTGCCACCGTGCTCATCAATTGCTGCCACTGTGCCCATCAATTGCTGCCAGTGTGCCCCATCAATTTCCACCAGTGTGCCCATCAATTGCCACTACTGTGCCCATCAATTGCTGCCAATGTGCTCATCAATTGCTGCCAGTGTGCCCCATTAATTGCCACCAGTGTGCCCCATCAATTTCCACCAGTGTGCCCATCAATTGCCGCTACTGTGCCCATCAATTGCTGCCAATGTGCTCATCAATTGCCACCAGTGTGCCCCTTCAATTGCCACCGGTGTGCCCCTTCAATTGCCACCAGTGTGCCCCTTCAATTGCCACCAGTGTGCCCCTTCAATTGCCGCCAGTGTGCCCCATCAATTGCTGCCAGTGTGCCCCATCAATTGCAGCCAGTGTGTCCCATCAATTTCCACCACTGTGCCCATCAATTGCCGCCACTGTGCCCATCAATTGCCGCCACTGTGCCCATCAATTGCCGCCACTGTGCCCATCAATTGCCACCAGTGTGCCCTTTCAATTGCCGCCACTGTGTCCATCAATTTCCACCAGTGTGCCCTTTCAATTGCTGCCAATGTGCTCATCAATTGCCACCAGTGTGCCCCATCAATTGCCACCAGTGTGCCCATCTATTGTCGCTACTGTGCCCATCAATTGCTGCCAATGTGCTCATCAATTGCCGCCAGTGTGCCCCATCAATTGCCGCCAGTGTGCCCATCAATTGCTGCCACTGTGCCCATCAATTGCTGCCACTGTGCCCATCAATTGCTGCCACTGTGCCCATCAATTGCTGCCAGTGTGCCCCATCAATTGCCACCAGTGTGCCCATCAATTGCCGCTACTGTGCCCATCAATTGCTGCCAATGTGCTCATCAATTGCTGCCAGTGTGCCCCATTAATTGCCACCAGTGTGCCCCATTAATTGCCACCAGTGTGCCCCATCAATTTCCACCAGTGTGCCCCATCAATTGCCGCTACTGTGCCCATAAATTGCTGCCAGTGTGCCACCAAACCTAGCTCCTGTACCCATCAATTGCTGTCAGTGTGCCCATCAATTGCTGCTACTGTGCCCATCAATTGCTGCCAATATGGTTATCAATTGCCGCCAGTGTGCCCCATCAGTTGCTGTCAGTGTGCCCCATCAATTGTCGCCAGTGTGCCCCACCTATTTCTCGCCAGTGTGCCCATCAATTGCTGCCAGTGTGGCCCATCAATTGCCGCTAGTGTGCCCCATCAATTGCTGCCCCAGATGACATCTCCCTTTTTTCTTTTGTTTTCTTTGTCAGCACCCAAAGCCCCTCCCTCCCCAGACCTCTAGGGGGCCCGGTGTTCCCCAGGGCCCCAGGTGGCATCCCCCCTTTTTTTTTTGGTTTGTCAGTGCCCGACCTTAATTCTGTGGATTTTGCCCCCCAGCCTCTCAATTTCAGGCAGCCCCCCCCCCATTCTCGATTTGCGCCCCCCCGCCTCTCATCTTGCGACACTACCCCCCCGCTCCCCAATTTTGCGGCAGAAGCACCCCCCCTGGTTCTCTGCTCCAAGGGGGCCATGCCTGAAGCTGTGCAAAGGGCCCCAAAATTCCTGATGGCGCTGGAAACACAAAGTCGCGGTCGGGTACTGTACACACGGTCGGAATTTCGAACCAAAAGCTCACATCCGACTTTTCCTGACGGAATTTTCCAATCGTGTGTACGCGGCATTACTGTGTTCATTCACAAAGGGAATGGGCCAGTAAATTATATATTTACCGGCCCCTTCCACCCACTCTGTGAAGGGGGCGGGGGGCAGGAATGAGCCAGGGCAGAAGGGGCTCTCAAACAAAATCGGCGTCCTTTCCCCCCCCCCACAAATAGAGATTTATTTTGGTGGTATTTGATCACCCCTGCGTTTGTTTTTGTTTTTTTGCGCTATAAACAAAAATAGAGCGACAATTTTGAAAAACAAATCGATATTTTTTACTTTTTGCTATAATAAATATCCCCAAAAAATATATTTTTGGTATTTTTTTTTTGTTGCAATAAGCGTTTATTGATTGGTTTGCGCAAAAGTTAAAGCGTTTACAAAATAGGGGATCGTTTATGGCATTTTAATTAATATGTTTTTTTTTTTACTAGTAATGGCGGCGATCAGCGATTTTTTATCGTGACTGCGACACTACGGCGGACACATTGGACACTTTTGGCGCTATTTTGGGAGCATTCACATTTATAAAAAATGCACTGATAACTGTGAAAATGACAATTGCAGTTTAGGAGTTAACCACTAGGGGTCGCTGAAGGGGTTAAGTGTGACCTCATATGTGTTTCTAACTGTAGGGGGCGGGGCTGGACATGTGACGTCACTGATCGTCTTTCCCTATATCAGGGAACAGACGATCAGTGACAAGCCACACAGAAGAGTGGGGAAGGTGTGTTTACACTCACCTCTCCCCGTTATTCAGCTCCGGTGACCGATCGCGGGACACCAGCGGCGATCGGGTCCCGCGGGCGCGGTCATGGAGCTTCGGACCGGGACACTGGCAGGGAAGGGGGTTAACCACTAGGGGGGTGAAGAAGGGGTTAAGTGTGTCCTAAGGAATGATTCTAACTGTGTGGGGGTGGAATCTATGTTATTGTAATCCGCGGCGGTGCGAGAGCCAGAGGGGACGGCGCTCCAATGCCCTCTATAGACGCACTGCTGGCCGCTTCCTGTATATGGAATCATCGGGTAGTGTGAGGGTATTCCGTCACTTCCTCGATGCCGCAATGTCTCCTGGGAGCTTTTGTCATTATTCCCAGGAGACATTGCGGAGGTCTGATGTGAGTTATCGTGGGATTTAGAAAGAACTTGCGAAGAAGCCGGTTAAGTTTGTCCTAGGGAGTGATTCTAACTGTGTGGGGGCGGAATATATGTTTTTGTAATCAGTGGCGGTGCGAGAGCCAGAGGGGGCGGCGCTCAAGCGCCCCCTATAGACGCACTGCTGGCCGCTTCCTGTATATGGAATCATCGGGTAGTGTGAGGGTATTCCGTCACTTCCTCGATGCCGCAATGTCTCCTGGGAGCTTTTGTCATTATTCCCAGGAGACATTGCGGAGGTCTGATGTGAGTTATCGTGGGATTTAGAAAGAACTTGCGAAGAAGCCGGTTAAGTTTGTCCTAGGGAGTGATTCTAACTGTGTGGGGGCGTGGCTTACTGTGGCACGACACTGATCACTGCTCCCGATGACAGGGAGCAGACGATCAGTGTCCTGTCACTAGGCAGAACAGGGAGATGCCTTGTTTACACACAGGCATCCCCCCGTTCTGCAGCTCCATGAAAAGATCGCAGGACACCGGCGGACATCGAGTCCGCGGGTCCCGCGGGCACGGTCAAGGAGCTTTGCGGTGGGCAGGCGTGGGCGCTGCGTGCACCCAAAATACTGTGTCTTAAAGGCGACGTACAGGTACGTTAATAGGCCTGTACCTGCCATTCCGCCGACGTATATCGGCGTGAGCCGGTTGGCAAGCGGTTAATCACAATATTTTGATTTCTCCTCTTTTATTTGTCGGAATCGGAAAGGTCCTGTGTCATAAGACCCGTCTTTCAAGTCAACAAGTCTCCTGAGGGAGCCAGAGCGGCGGAATCCTCCCACATCAGAGCTGGAGAGGTCAATTATATTTGCATATTTTAAAAGAGAATCAGCGCGTCGGCTTTGAAAACCGCGCTTAAGAAATAATTTCATTAGCAGAAATTGTTTCAGAAAAATCAGACTTCACTCCTTGAGCTTAATGAAATGAATATTTAAGGGAAAAAAAAAAGATAAATGAGAGGAGCGCCGGGTTATTTATTTATTTTTTTTCCCCGCAGTCTTCCAGCGAAGGCTCGGCGAGGTATTTCAAGTATTAACCACTTGGGATCCGCGCTATAGACGAAAGACGTCCACAGCGCGGCTCTCAAGTGCCAAGTGGACGTCTTTGGACGTCATTTTAAGTGCATTACCCGCGCGCGCCACTGGGTGGCGCGCAGTGGGTAAACACTGTCGTGGCGCATCGCTGAGGAGCCGATGCGTGTACCTGGCGGCCGCGATGTCCGCCAGGTACACGCGATGGGCGGGAACACAGCAGGGACGTGGAGCTCTGTGTGTGTAAACACAGAGCTCCACGTCCTGTCAGGGGAGAGGAGACCGATCTGTGTCCCTTGTACATAGGGACACAGCATCGGTCACCTCCCCCAGTCAGCCACCTCCCCCCACACAGTTAGAACACACCCAGGGAATACATTTAACCCCTGCCTCACCCCCCTAGTGTTAACCCCTTCCCTGGCAGTCACATTTATACAGTAATTAGTGCATGTTTATAGCACTGATCGCTGTATAAATGTGAATGGTCCCAAATTTGTGTCAAAAGTGTCCGATGTGTCCGCCGCAATATCGCAATCCCAACAAAAATCGCAGATCGCCGCCATTACTAGTAAAAAAAAAAAATAGTAAAAAAAAAAATCATAATTTCAACATAATTCAGTCCCCTACTTTGTAGGCGCTATAACTTTTGCGCAAACCAGTCGCTTATTGCGATTTTTTTTTTTTTACAAAAATACGTAGAAGAATACGTATCGGCCTTAACTGAGAAAAAAATATGTTTTTTAAAAAAAAAAAAAAAATGCATATTTATTATAAAAACAAGTAAAAAATATATATATATTTTTTAAACTGTCGCTCTTTTTTTGTTTATAGCGCAAAAAATAAAAACCGCAGAGGTGATCAAATACCACCAAAAGAAATCTCTATTTGTGGGGAAAAAAAGGACGCCGATTTTGTTTGGGAGCCACGTCGCACGACCGCGCAATTGTCAGTTAAAGCGACGCAGTGCCGGAAGCCGAAATTTCGCCTGGGCACGAATGGGGGTTTATGTGCCCAGTAAGCAAGTGGTTAAACGGCGCTAAATTGGCGGAGATGCGGCCGGGGGCTGAACCCCCCCCTGGGTGACTGCGGTCGCGCGTGCAATCAGTCCAGTGGAGGATTTAGAGATATCTAGATGCAGAAATTAACCCCGGCGGAGAGTTTGATAAAAACAATCCGCTGATTGTCCGTAAATTAACCGCAGCCTTCGGTTCGGTTTTCCGGTAGAGCAGACGCAGAAACCGTGTGTGGTGCTTCCAGACTGAAAACAGTTTAAGGGCCCGGCGCACAGCGACGTGGAGTTTAAAATGGAACAGTGGTCTCCAAACTGTGGCACGATGTGGCCCTTTGCTTGTCTTTCGCTGGCCCTTGGAGCGCCATTTCATCCAAGCCCAGGGATGGACTGGCCATTGGGACTACAGGGAGTTTCCCGGTGGGCCAATGGCTCAGTGGGCCGGCTTCAGTGACAGCGGACCGCCGCCCCCCTCTGCTCCTCTGTCTCTCCACTCCAAAATAGGAGATAGTTTTATGGCACTTTTATTAATATTTTTTTTGTACTACTAATGGCGGCGATCAACGATTTTTTTTTCGTGACTGCAACATTATAACGGACATATCGGACACTTTTGAGACATTACACTGGCAGTAAAGGAGTTAACCACTAGGGGGCGCTGTAGGGGTTAAGTGTGACCTCATATGTGTAAGGGGGCGGGGCTGTACGTGTGACGTCACTGATCGTCGTTCCCTATATCAGGGAACAGACGATCACTGACATTACAGTGAAGAACGGGGAAGGTGTGTTTACACTCACCTCTCCCCGTTCTTCAGCTCCGGTGACCGATCGCGGGACATCGGCAGCGATCGGGTCCCCGCGGGCGTGGTCACGGGAGCTCGCGACCCCACGGCTGGGCTCTTAAAGAGGACGTACAGGTACGCGATTGTGCCCAGCCGTGCCCTTCTGGCGACGTATATCGGCGCGAAGGGGTCCTTAAGTGGTTGACCAGTGGCACAGGCTTGGCTGCCACAAACGCTTTAAGAAAAATTGACTGGCTTAGGCCCCTTTCACACTTATAGGACTTGTCTCACGATTTTGTACTGCAAAATGGTATGACGTGTCATTCTCCATGATTTTCAATGAACGCCATTCATACTGGCATGACTTTAAGTGGTGCCGACTTCAAAGTAGTCCCTGCACTACTTTGGTCCGATTTTGATGCCACTTACACACAGGGGCGTATCTAGCGAAAATAGCACCACAAAAATAGCACCACAGAGGAGATGGAAAAACTGATGTTCCTTCTTCTTTGTGCGCTGCCAATCCTACCAGATGGAACGGGAGAACAGGGGAGGGCTGTGGCTGAACGCAGAAGGGATAGCGCTGCCATTGTCCATTAGAAAAGGTGCTGAAAAGGAGATCCTGCCTATGCTCGGGAGGAGGGAATTAAGATCCTGGTAAGTGCCTTGCTGCCCAGCCACTCAACAGCTCCCCCTTCATATGGCGCCCGTGGCACTCGCCATGGCTGCCATACCCTAGATACGCCACTGCTTACACGGGCATTCATTGAAATCGCAGCCGCGAATCGCGACAAAATTGCGGTAAAATTGCGGCCGCGATTTCACCGCGATTTTGCCACGATTCGCGGCCGCGATTTCAATGAATGCCCGTGTAAGTGGCATCAAAATCGGACCAAAGTAGTGCAAGGACTACTTTGAAGTCGGCACCACTTAAAGTCGTGCCAGTATGAATGGCGTTCATTGAAAATCATGGAGAATGACTTGTCATACGATTTTGCAGTACAAAATCATGAGACAAGTCGTATTACACTTGTACGACTTCAAAATCACGCGATTTTACCGCGATTTCGCGGCCGCGATTTTACCGCGATTTTGCCGCGATTTCAATGAATGCCTGTGTAAGTGGCATCAAAATCGGACCAAAGTAGTGCAAGGACTACTTTAAAGTCGGCACTACTTAAAGTCGTGGCAGTATGAATGGTGTTCATTGAAAATCATGGAGAATGACTTTTCATACCATTTTGCGGTACAAAATCGTGAGACAAGTCGTATAGGTAAAAGGCGACTAACAGAAAACTATAAAATAATTAAATACAATGGCCCAGATTCAGAGAGCCATTACGCCTGTGTAACTGGGTGTTAGACTGGAGTAATTTCAAATTACGCGCGTTTTTTAGCTAGTCGGAAACCTCAAACCATGAATAGACGGCTGCGGGCTTAAATTCGACTGGATTACGTGTTCGTACGCCTTCGGATCTACGCTGCAATAAAATTGCGGCCGCTGGGTGGACTTTCCGTCGTTTTCGGCGTCGGGGTATGCAAATGAGCTTTTGCCGGCGATCCCCGAAATTACGTTCTTCAATCGCAATCTCTTACGGCACCTTTAGTCATCTTGTATTTGCGTAACACTATACCAGCTTTTTGCTGCTCTAATATTAGACAGCCCATGTTAAGTATGGCCGTCGTTCCCGCGTCGAATTTCAACGTTTTCCGACGTCTTTTATTATTTTTAACGTAAGTCGTCCGGGAATAGGAATGTTCGTACAACGGATGACGTAACGACGTGATTTCGCGCAATGCGCGGCGGGAAATTTCTGAACGGAGCATGCGCAGTTCGATCGCCGCGGGGACGCGCTTAATTTAAATGCTTCACGCCCCCTAATCGCGTATTTCGATTACGCGACGAGAAATAGGCTACGCCGCCGTAGCGTACGGGCAAAAATCTACCAGGATTCGGTGTAGAGCCTGGGAAAATACGGCAGCGTAGGGTATTTCGATTACGCAGCACAATTTTAAGTGTATCTGAATCTGGGCCAATGTATCCAACTTCTCCTGGGTGAATTAAAACTTGTGTGATGTCGGCTCCATCGCACGCGCCGTACATTGCAGGAGACGCGGTGTTCTGATCCGTTCTATTAATGGCAGCAGGCTGTTTACACAAACAGAAAGGGTTCAATATATATACGGGCCCCCGTGCTATTTATAAGAAACGTGGCAAATTCTACCCACATCCCCGACAAAATAATAACGCTCCCGTCTCGGAGAAACGTCTCTCTCTCCGTAGCGGTGTTTCACAGAAGAATAGCTGAACACCTGCCACACGGGTAAACACAAAAATATATATATATTAAAAAAAATGTCTCCATGTGGCTTTCACAGGCTTTTATCCTCCATTCACCAAAGCTCTTTTAGGAAATCGGTAATTTGATTTCTTATGTTGGAATTGGAACCAGTGGGGTGAAAAAGTTTGGAGTATGATATAAAAAGTATAGCAAAAAAAAAAAAGTATTTAACCACTTGCTTACTGGGCACATAAACCCCCTTCGTGCCCAGGCGAAAATGTCAGCTGGCGGCACTGCTTCGCTTTAACTGACATTTGCGCGGTCGTGCGATGTGGCTTCCAAACAAAATTGACGTCCTTTTTTCCCCACAAATAGAGCTTTCTTTTGGTGGTATTTGATCACCCGTGCGGTTTTTGCGCTATAAACAAAAAAGGAGCGACAATTTAAAAAATATATATATAAAAATAATATATAAATTATATATATATATATTTTATATATATATATATATATATATATATATATATATATATATATATATATATATATATATATATATATATATATATATATATATATATAATATAAATAAATAAATAAATATCCCATTTTTTTTTTTAAACATTTTTTTTTTCTCAGTTAAGGCCGATACGGATTCTTCTACGTATTTTTGTAAAAAAAATAATAAAAAAAAATCGCAATAAGCGCAAAAGTTATAGGGCCAGATCCACATACAATTGCCCTGGCGCAGTCTATCAGAGATACACTACGCCGCCGTACTTTACCTGGCTCT
The DNA here is from genome assembly GCA_029574335.1 of Rana kukunoris. NCBI lineage: Eukaryota > Metazoa > Chordata > Amphibia > Anura > Ranidae > Rana > Rana kukunoris. Next base: position 210,044,287 of record CM056057.1, read on the forward strand.
AAGTCGAATCCAGGAAGATTTCGGCCCGTAAGGTACGGCGGCGTAGTGTATTTCTCGCGGCGGATTCGAAATACGCGATTAGGGGGCCTGAATCATTTAAATTAGGCGCGTCCCCGCGGCGATCGAACTGCGCATGCTCCGTTCAGATATTTCCCACCGTGCATTGCGCGAAATTACGTCGAAACGTCATTTTTTTTTTTAGTAGCGTAATTTACATACATTCCTATTCACGGACGACTTGCGCAAAAAAAAAAAAAAAATTGACGCGGGAACGACGGCCATACTTAACATGGCAAGTCTAACTGTAGACCGGATAATAGCAGCTTTAACTTTACGCCGGAAAAAGCCGACTAGCGACGATGTAAGAGAATGCGACGGCCGATCGTAACTTTGTGGATCGCCGTAAAAAGCTAATTTGCATACCCGACGCAGAAAAAACGACGCGAACTCCACCCAGCGGGCGCAAAAAGATTGCAGCGTAGATCCGAAGGCGTACGAAGACGTAAGCCTGTCGGATCGAAGCCCGAAGCCGTCGTATCATGGTTTGAGGATTCAAACTAAATGATGCGACGCGGGTAATTTGAAAGTACGCCGGCGTATCGGGAGATACACCAGCGTACTCTCTCTGTGGATCTGGCCTATAGCGCCTACAAAATAGGGGACATGTGGATTTTTTTTTACTATTTTTTTTACTAGTAATGGCGGCGATCTGCGATTTTTATTGGGACTGCAACATTACGGCGGACACATCGGACACGTTTGACACATTTTTGGGACCATTCACATTTATACAGCGACCAGTGCTATAAATATGCACTAATTACTGTATAAACGTGACTGGCATTGAAGGGGTTAACATTAGGGGGTGAGGAAGGGGTTAAATGTATTCCCTGGGTGTGTTCTAACTGTGTGGGGGGAGGGGATTGACTGGGGGAGGTGACCGATGATGTGTCCCTATGTACAAGGGACACAGATCGGTCTCCTCTCTCCCTGACAGCACGTGGAGCTCTGCGTTTACACACAGAGCTCCACGTCCCTGCTGTGTCACCGCCGATCGCGTGTACCTGACGGACACGGCGGCCGCTGGGTACACGCATCGAATCCTCAGCGATGCGACGGCACTGTTTTTCCCCGCTGCGTGCCACCCAGTGGCGCGCACGGGGAATTACAACAACATGATATCAATGACAAGACGTAATCCTGGCACTTCAGGTCCGCGCTGTGGACGTCTTTTGTCCATAGTGCGGATCTGAAGTGGTTAAAAAGTGTATGTCAAGACTAAAAAAAAAAGTAAACAATGTCCTGTCATCCTTAACCACTTGCCTACTGTCGCACACTGATATACGTCGGCAAAATGGCACGGATAGGCAAATGGGCGTACCTGTACGTTCCTTTAAATTTGCCGCCCAGCCGATTGGGTGCGCCCGCGGGTCCCGGGAACTCGATGTTCCTGGGCGGCCTGCGATTGCGGTCGGCAAAGGCAGAACAGGTTGGATGCCTTTGTAAACAGGCATTCCCATGTTCTGCCTAGGGATCTGTGAACGGGAACAGTAATCACTGGTAGCTCATCCCCCTAAAAGTTAGAATAACTCCCTAGGACACAGTTAGCCCCTTCAGTGCCACCTAATGGTTAACCCCCTTCATTTTCATGATAAATCAGTGCATTTTTTGCTGTAAAAATGACAATGGTCCCAAAAATGTGTCAAAAGTGTCCGATGTTTTGGACACATCACTGGTCCCTGGAGACTGTGAGACCAGTCACAAAGCTTTCCATGGCCTGTGCTTGGCGCGGCTTGTGCTTGCAAAGCGAGGAGCCATCTGTGAAGCCGCAAGGTGTCACAGCCGGATTCCCACACTCAAAATGTCGGCACCAGAGGATCCGAAGACCGGTGAAGAATCGGCTCGTGTGAGGACAACACTGGACCTTTGGACAGTTAAGTGTCCTTTTATAAAAAGTCAACAGTCTTTTGTTGCTGTTGACTTTTAAATTATTCTTTGTAGGGTGAAGAGCCTCTTTAAGCTTTGACAACTTACACAAGGCTGTCTTTCTAGGACCCCGGTGACAAAACTGAGTGGTGGAGGAGCAAAAGTATGGTAAGCATAATCTTTTCAAGAAGATCTTTGCTCACAGTCTTCTGGGACACATCACTGGTCCCAGGAGACTGCGGGACCATGCACAAAGCTTGGCGTGGCTCGTGCTTGTGCACAGCGAGAAGACAGCTGTGACGCTGCAAGGTGTCACAGCCAGCTTCCCACACTCAAAATGTAGGCGCCAGAAGACCCGAAGACCGGCAAAGAACCGGCTTGTGTGAGGACAACACTGGGTCTTTGGACAGTTAAGTGTCCTTTTATAAAAAGTCAACAGTAATTGTATCTGCCGACTTTTAAATTATTCTTTGTAAGATGAAGAGCCTCTTTAAGCTTTGACAAATTACACAGGGCTGTCTTTCGAGAACCCTGGTGACGAAACTGAGTGGCGAAGGAGCAAAAGTCCGAAGACTGGCCAAGAACCAGCTTGTGTGAGGACAACACTGGATCTTAGGACAGTTAATTGTGCTTTTATAAAAAGTCAGTCTTCCGGGACACCTCACACATCACTGGTACCAGGAGACTGCGGGACCATTCACAAAGCTAGCCATGGCTTGTGCTTGCACAGCAAGAAGCTGGCTTTGAAGCCGCAAGGTTTCACAGCCGGATTCCCACACTCAAAATGTCGGCGCCAGAGGAACCGAAAACTGGCAAAGAACCGGCTCATGTGAGGACAACACTGGGACTTTTAAATAATTCTTTGTAGGGTGAAGAGCCTCTTTAAGCTTTGACAACTTACACAAGGCTGTCTTTCTAGGACCCCGGTGACGAAACTGAGTGGGCGGAGGAGCAAAGGTATGGTAAGTATAATCTTCTAAAGAAGACCTGCAATGGCAAACATTCTTTGTAGGGTGAAGAGCCTCTTTAAGCTTTGACAACTTACACAAGGTTGTCTTTCTAGGACCCCGGTGACGAAACTGAGTGGGCGGAGGAGCAAAGGTATGGTAAGTATAATCTTCTGAAGAAGACCTGCAATGGCAAACATTCTTTGTAGGGTGAAGAGCCTCTTTAAGCTTTGACAACTTACACAAGGCTGTCTTTCTAGGACCCCGGTGACGAAACTGAGTGGGCGGAGGAGCAAAGGTATGGTAAGTATAATCTTCTGAAGAAGACCTGCAATGGCAAACATTCTTTGTAGGGTGAAGAGCCTCTTTAAGCTTTGACAACTTACACAAGGCTGTCTTTCTAGGACCCACGGTGACGAAACCGAGTGGGCGGAGGAGCAAAGGTATGGTAAGTATAATCTTCTGAAGAAGACCTGCAATGGCAAACATTCTTTGTAGGGTGAAGAGCCTCTTTAAGCTTTGACAACTTACACAAGGCTGTCTTTCTAGGACCCCGGTGATGAAACTGAGTGGGCGGAGGAGCAAAGGTATGGTAAGTATAATCTTCTGAAGAAGACCTGCAATGGCAAACCATAGGTTCACTGTAATGGCCAAACAACTAATTGGGCAGCTTCCTAATTTATGGCAGACTTAAAAAAACTCCTTGTATTCTATGTGACTGCCGTACTAGAAATACTACAGTATCTTACAATTTTTATTACATGAATTTCTCACCAACGCTGCTGTTTTTTCCGGAGGTAAATTTATGCCCCTGTTATTTTCCGGAGAGAGATTTGAAGGATTAGCTATGTATCATTTTATTTATACTTTTATTATTTACCATATCGTGCCGTTAATGTTTACAGCTTCCGGGCATTTTGCGCCGTAACTAATGTCACGCCGCTGCTTATGCTTCCCTCTCGTGTCTCGTATGTTGTTCCACGAGATGAGAAAACCGCCTTTTGGTTTCCAAACCCCATAAGTTATTGGACGGCAACTTTAATTTTCTGCGGAAACGGGGAAAAGGCAAGGTTTTTTTTCTTTCCCGAGCCGTGCCAATTCAATAACATTTACATGCAGGAATATATTTTCCGATTCCCATCATACCGTATGAAACAAAATTATACTACCATAAAATTTTGATCAGTCTACTTCATTAAATTACAAAAAGGTCAAAAACATCATCTTCATCAGCATTTTCCATCTACGGCGTGTAGTTTCTCTGATTTGTTTGAATTAACCTTTTTGTGCGTTTTTTTTTTTTTCTACTTGCAAAATTCTCATTTAGTTGTTTGCAAAAAATAAAAATAAAAAATATTATACTAACTCACAACTTTGGCTAAAAAAAAAAATGAGTCAGCGTTCTGCAAATATCTCATTCCTAGTCACTCTTTTTCGAAATTCTATGTTCGTTCCAGGTTGAAGACAAACCTTGCATTGGGCGAACTACAAAGTTTGCAATAAAAGCTTTGAGACAATTTTTAGGTAAGTAATTTCACACATCACTGTACAATATTGAAAGCTGAGAATAAGACAGGAGAGGGGGAGAGAGAGAAAGAAAAAAAAAAAAGGAAAAAGTCTGACAAGAAAGGAAGAAAACGTTGAGAGGACACATAAAAATAAAGCTGACATGGCCAAAAAAAATTGAAGGCGCTATAAATTTGGGCGCCTATTAAATATGTAGTTATGTAAAAAAAAGAAATGAATCAAAGTTACAGTACACTTCCAAAGCAAAAATTCATTGTTAAAAAGTTTTTTTTTTTTTTTTTCTGGGTCTTGAAAGTCTTCTAATAAAACTTACCCCTGAATTAAAACTTATTAAAGGCTGAGTGGTGACTAAGCGATTAAATGGAGGTTTTATTTTGAATAAAATGCTAAATTGCATTTCAAATTTAAACACTGAAAAATTTCTCTTGGTTCAATGGAAAGCTGGCACCGTGTGCCCACTCAGATGTTCTAAAAAGGCCAAATGATGTAAATTCAGCAGATATACAGCGCGCGGATGACGACTGGGTCATTCAAACGAAATGGCTTGGGGGACGGAGCCAAAAAAAAAAAGAAGAAAACAAGAGAGAGAGAAAGAGAGAGATAAGTCACCTGTTAGTCAATGGATATATATATATATTTTTTTTTTTTAATGCACTGAACAAATTTTACTGATTTGCAAAAATAAATGAAGACTAAGGCCCAGATTCACAGAGAATTCGATTATCATAGCGTTTCCGAAATACACTACGCCGCCGTATTTTACCAGGCTCTACGTGGAATCCGGGTAGATTTTGTCCAGTAAACGACGGCGGCGTAGTGTATTTCTCCCGGCGCAATCCATCTACGCGAGTAGGGGGCGTGAAGCATTTAAAATAGGCGCGTTCCCGCGGCGATCGAACTGCGCATGCTCCGTTCCCAAATTTCCCGCCGTGCATTGCGCGAAATCACGTCGTTACGTCGTAGTAGCGTCGTTTACGTACATAACTATTCCCAAACGAGTTACGTTAAAAAAAAAAAAAAATGTAATTCGACGCGGGAACGACGACGGCCATACTTAACATGGGTTACGCACTGTTAGACCAGCAAAAAGCTGCTCTAACATTACGTAGCCAAAAAATGACGTAGGCGATTGCGAGGGACACTCGTACCTTCGTGGATCGCCGTAAAAACTCATTTGCATACCCCGACGGTGAAAACGACGCGGACTCCTCCCAGCGGCCGCAAAAATATCGCAGCGTAGATCCGAAGGCTTACGAAGACGTAAGCCTCTCGATCGAAGCCCGAAGCCGCCGTATCATGGTTTGAGGATTCAAACTAGTGATACGGCGCGCAAAATTTGAAATTACTCCTGTCCAACACCAGTTAGACAGGCGTAATCGCTCTCTGAATCTGGGCCTAAATATTTATTGGACAGTCAGTCCATTCATTAATTTCTGAATTTCAGAAACAAATGTAACAAGGTTGTTTTTATTTATTTATTCATTTATATATTTTATGGACAATTCAACTCTATCGTTTTAAAATCACAGATTGGAAAAAGTTGTTTGAACTTTATTAACTCATACACAGATTATTCAAAACTTACGATGTTAAAACACATTGGTTGGTGTTTTAGAACTGGCAAACTATGTTGTAGAACCTCAAGGGTACCTCCACAAATCTTCCATCACAAAAAGGACACTTTTATTTCTTAAAGCCGATTTCTAGTTAGGGTCACTCACTACAAAAAAAAAAAAACACTCCCCCCCCCCACAGCTAATTGTCCAAGCAATTAAAACAATTAAAATAAAACGTAATGACCTACGGTGCTGTGAATCAAACCCTCCATTCGAACCCTCTATTCACCGCTATGGACTTTTGTCTGTTTACACCTGCCTACCTCCAATCCAATCGGCTAAAAAAAAAAAACAGAAAGCGATCTGTCCCCATTTATCTGATTGGAACAGAGGGCCCATAGAGTAGATGGGGCTGTGTCTGTGTCTGCTTTGCATATGCAGACTGGACACAGATCTGTCATCTGCCCATTGCCGCCCGCAACTGGTTACTAAGTCACTTAACCACTTAAGCCCCAGTCCATTGTGCAGCTAAAGGACCAGTCCCCTTTTTGCGATTTGACGTGTAGGGGGGTGGTGGCTGGGCGTGTGACATCACTGATCGTTGTTCCCTATATCAGGTAACAGACGATCAGTGTCACTGCCACTAGGAAGAATGAGGAAAGGTTTGTTTACACTCACCTCTCCCCGTTCTTCAGCTCCTGTGACCCGATCGCGGGACACCAGGGGTGATCGGGTCCACGGGTTCCGACGGGTGCGGTCACGGAGCTTCGGATGCGGTCGGCGTGCTTACGACCCACAGCTAGGGTGACCACATTTTCAAACTACCATTCAGGGACACCCTCCCTTCCCAAAAAATCAGCTTGTGCTGTAACTAATCACATCACAGTGATTGGACACAAGAGGTGGGATTTATGATTTCTCCAATCACAAGCAGGGGGCGGGGATTGTGCTCCTCCAGGCATTCCCGGCCAGAACAAGTACTGTCAGTGAGTAAAGTGGTGATGTTGCGGCCTTTGTTGGGGCATCAGATTGGCCTGGTAGGTGTCAGTTTCATTCCGGGACACTGTATTGTCCTGGAATGAATGTGCCGGGACAGACCTGCAGCGGGGGGTGAAAGGGTTAACTCTAGGGGCAATCAGGGGTTAAAACCTTTATTAGGTACCCCCATACATTTTCTAATAAAGTTTTTAAACCCCTGATTGCCCCTAGAGATAACCCTTTCACCCCCTATTGCCATCGTCACCCAAAAACCAATCACCGCCTTCAGGCTTTCTAAGGGTGTCAATTTTTGATTTCACTCCTCACTACCTAGCGCAGTTTTGAAGGCCATAAAATGCCAAAATAGCACCAAAAAAAAAAAAAAATGACCCCATTTTGGAAAGTAGACACCCCAAGCAATTTTCTGAGAGGCATGTCGAGCCAATGGAATATTTTATATATATATTTTTTTTATAAATTCTTTATTTTTTACTTTTTTTTCTTTTCCAAAGTTTCAAGTTACAAATTAACACATTTCTTAACATTCATTTGAATCAATTATAATCAAGAGAGAGAGAGACAGAAAAAAATAATTGATAGACAACCAAAAAGGAGGAAACAAAGGAACCCCCTTCCACTTGTCTCCTCTCTCCCTCTCCTTAACTTCTGTGAATTAATGTAAACTCTTATTTCTTACCGGTCTATTCCCCCCTATTTCTCCCCTCTCCCTACCCAAAAAAAAAAAGTACAGGGATACCACATGTGCGAGACATTTTGGGAGCCTAGCCGCGTACGGGACCCCGAAAACCAATCACCGCCTTCAGGCTTTCTAAGGACATACATTTTTGATTTCACTCACACAAATCTTGAAGACGGTGATTGGTTTTCGGGGTCCCGTACGCGGCTAGGCTCCCAAAAAGTCCCACACATGTGGTATCCCCGTACTCAGGAGAAGCAGCAGAATGTATTTTGGGGTGCAATTCCACATATAACCATGGCATGTGTGAGAAATATATCATTTAGTGACAATGTTTTGTAAAATAATTTGTATTTTATTTTTTGGTCATTATTCAATCACTTGGGGCAAAAAAAAAAAAATATTCCATGGACTCAACATGCCTCAGCAAAAAGCTTGGGTGTCTTCTTTCCAAAATGGGGTCATTTAGGGGGATTGTGTGCCATCTTGGCATTTTATAGCCTTCAAAACTGTGATAGGTAGTGAGGAGTGAAATCAAAAATGTATGCCCCGTATGGGTCCCGTACGCGGCTAGGCTCCCAAAAAGTCCCACACATCTGGTATCCCCGTACTCAGGAGAAGCAGCAGAATGTATTTTTGGGGTGCAATTCCACATATAACCATGGCATGTGTGAGAAATATATCATTTACTGACAACTTTGTGCAAAAAAAAAAAATCAGTTTGTCATATTCCCGCAACTTGTGTCAAAATGTAAAATATTCCATGGACTCGACAAGCCTCTCAGCAAATAGCTTGGGGTGTCTACTTTCCAAAATTGGGTCATTTGGGGGGGGGGGGGGGGGTTGTGCTATTTTGGCATTTTATGGCCTTCGAATCTGTGATAGGTAGTGAGGAGTGAAATCAAAAATTTGCTCCCTTAGAAGTCCTGAAGGCGGTGCTTTGTTTTTGGGGTCCCGTACGTGGCTAGGCTCCAAAAAGTCCCACACATGTGGTATCCTCGTACTCAGGAGAAGCAGCAGAATGTATTTTGGGGTGCAATACCACATATAACCATGGCATGTGTAAGCAATATATCATTTAGTGACAACTTTTTGTAATTTTTTGTCATTATTCAATCACTTGGGACAAAAAAAAATAAAACATCAATGGACTCAACATGCCTCTCAACGGTTTCCTTGGGGCGTCTACTTTCCAAAATGGGGTCATTTGGGGGGGTTTTGTACTGCCCTGCCATTTTAGCACCTCTAGAAATGAGATAGGCAGTCATAAAATACAAGCTGTGTAAATTCCAGAAAATGTACCCTAGTTTGTAGACGCTATAACTTTTGCGAAAAACCAATAAATATACGCGTATTGCGATTTTTTTTTTTTACTAAAGCCACGTGGCTGAATACATTTCGGCCTAAATGTTTGACTAAAATTTAGTTTATTCGATATTTTTTACTTTTTGTTATAAGAAAAATATTTTTTTTTTCAAAATTTACGGTCTTTTTCCGTTTAGATCGCAAAAAAATAAAAAATCGCAGAGGCAATCAAATACCATCAAAAGAAAGCTCTATTTGTGGGATTAAAAGGACGCGAATTTCGTTTCGGTACAACATTGCACGACCGCGCAATTACCAGTTAAAGCAGCGCAGTGCCAAATTGTAAAAACACCTTGGGGCATTTAGCAGCATATTGGTCCGCTCCTTAAGTGGTTAAAGGGGACGTACCTGTATGCCCTTGTGCCCAGCCGTGCCATTCTGTAGCTGTATATCGGCGCGCGGCGGTCCACAAGTGGTTAAGTGGCCCTTGGCCTTCAAAATGTTGGGCACCCCTGATGTACAGTATATAAATGTATATTAATATTAACATGTGACTGTGGGGGGGCATTAGAGTGTAAGCTCCTCTGTACAGAGACTGATGTGACTGTGGGGGGAGGGGACATTAGAGTGTAAGCTCTTCTGTACAGAGACTGATGTGACTGTAGGGGGAGGGGATATTAGAGTGTAAGCTCCTCTGTACAGAGACTGATGTGACTGTGGGGGGGAGGGGACATTAGAGTGTAAGCTCCTATGGTGCAGAGACTGATGTGACTGTGGTGGAGGGGACATTAGAGTGTAGCTCCTCTGGTACAGACACCAATGTGACTGTGGGGGAGGGGACATTAGAGTGTAAGCTCCTCTGTACAGAGACTGATGTGACTGTGGGGGGGGATGGGACATTAGAGTGTAAGCTCCTCTGGTACAGAGACTGATGTGACTGTGGGGGAGGGGACATTACAGTGTAAGCACCTCTGTACAGAGACTGATGTGACTGTGGGGGAAGGGGACATTAGAGTGTAAGCTCCTCTGGTACAGAGACTGATGTGACTGTGGGGGGGGCGGGGACATTAGAGTGTAAGCTCCTCTGTACAGAGACTGATGTGACTGTGGGGGGAAGGGGACATTAGAGTGTAAGCTCCTCTGGTACAGAGACTGATGTGACTGTGGGGGGGGATGGGACATTAGAGTGTAAGCTCCTCTGGTACAGAGACTGATGTGACTGTGGGGGAGGGGACATTACAGTGTAAGCACCTCTGTACAGAGACTGATGTGACTGTGGGGGAAGGGGACATTAGAGTGTAAGCTCCTCTGGTACAGAGACTGATGTGACTGTGGGGGGGAGGGGACATTACAGTGTAAGCTCCTCTGTACAGAGACTGATGTGACTGTGGGGGGAAGGGGACATTAGAGTGTAAGCTCCTCTGGTACAGAGACTGATGTGACTGTGGGGGGGGGGGATGGGACATTAGAGTAGGGTTGCCACCTTTTCCTCAAGCCAAACCCAAACACGCCACTACATATGGTGGGTGTGGCCATATTGAGGGAGGGGCTTCACGAGGCATGATTAAATAAAACAAAATAATTATTTTACCTATAAAATATGCTTACTTTGCTGTGCCACAAGTAAGAGTCTCACTGACATGAATAAACCTCAGCACAATCATTTAAATAAAACTCTTCCATTACTACAGAGGTAAGTGCAGTGGAGATCAGGGGCATTAGTTCACCTTTTAATTTTCATTAAGTACAGAGGGTATTACAGTATGTGCAGGGAGGGAGTGCAGAATTTACAACAGTATATACAAGAGTGTGGCGCGTATGTTGGTATGTGTAGGAAAGGAGTGCAAAGTGTAAGACATTATGTACAGGAAATGAGTGCAGAGGTTAGGTATTACTTGCAGGAAAGGAGTGAAGAGGGTGTAACAGTGACCAGTATATGCAGTAGAGGAGTGTGGAGGGTATGATGGGAGCACTATGTACAGGAGAGGAGTGCGAGGGTATGATGGGGGCAGTATGAACAGGAGAGGAGTGTGGAGGGTATGACAGTGGGCAGTATGTACAGGAGAGGAGTGTGGAGGGTATGACAGTGGGCAGTATGTACAGGAGAGGAGTGTGGAGGGTATGACAGTGGGCAGTATGTACAGGAGAGGAGTGTGGAGGGTATGACAGTGGGCAGTATGTACAGGAGAGGAGTGTGGAGGGTATGACAGTGGGCAGTATGTACAGGAGAGGAGTGTGGAGGGTATGACAGTGGGCAGTATGTACAGGAGAGGAGTGTGGAGGGTATGATGGGGGCAGTATGAACAGGAGAGGAGTGTGGTGGGTATGACAGTGGGCAGTATGTACAGGAGAGGAGTGTGGAGGGTATGATGGGGGCAGTATGAACAGGAGAGGAGTGTGGAGGGTATGACAGTGGGCACTATGTACAGGAGAGAAGTGTGGAGGGTATGACAGTGGGCACTATGTACAGGAGAGGAGTGTGGAGGGTATGATAGTGGGCACTATGTACAGGAGAGGAGTGTGGAGGGTATGATAGTGGGCAGTATGAACAGGAGAGGAGTGTGGAGGGTATGACAGTGGGCAGTATGTACAGGAGAGGAGTGTGGAGGGTATGACAGTGGGCAGTATGTACAGGAGAGGAGTGTGGAGGGTATGACAGTGGGCAGTATGTACAGGAGAGGAGTGTGGAGGGTATGATGGGGGCAGTATGAACAGGAGAGGAGTGTGGAGGGTATGGCAGTGGGCAGTATGTACAGGAGAGGAGTGTGGAGGGTATGGCAGTGGGCAGTATGTACAGGAGAGGAGTGTGGAGGGTATGATGGGGGCAGTATGTACAGGAGAGGAGTGTGGAGGGTATGACAGTGGGCAGTATGTACAGGAGAGGAGTGTGGAGGGTATGATGGGGGCAGTATGAACAGGAGAGGAGTGTGGAGGGTATGACAGTGGGCAGTATGTACAGGAGAGGAGTGTGGAGGGTATGTAGCTCTAAACATGTAACCTAAAAAAATGTAAAGCATCGCTTAGGATACCAAAAAAAATTGTGCTAACTTTAGTGTTTTTTTTTAATGAATGAAACAGTTTATTTCCAAAAAAAAAAACATGTTTGAAAAATTGCTGCACAAATACAGTACCGTGCTAGAGCTGCACAATTAATCGTTAAAAAATTGTGATGTCGATTCCCCTCCCCCCCTGACATCTCCAATGCAGAGTTTGCTGATTCTTTCATATAACAAGTGGAGAGACTTTCAGCTGTCAAAAGAAAATATCTGGGCAGTCTGCTAAGTTCTTAGCAGGAAACATTGTAACTAACACTTTCTTCATAGAACAAAGGGATAAACTTCTGTGTGTAAAGAAAATATCCGACTGTCTGCCAAGTTTGTAAACAACATGAAACATTGTAACCAACTTCCTTTTTAGATTAAACTTCTGTGTGTAAATGCAAGAAATGTAACCACTTAAAGTCCAACACTTGTTAAAAAGCAATATTTTTTGCTAGAAAATTACTTGGAACCACCAAACATTATATATATTTTAGCAGAGACAAAAATGGGAATTGCTGCAATATTTTATGTCACGCTGCATCTGCCCACTTCATTGAATAATAAAAACCATAAAAACAAAACAGTAAAGTTAGTCCATTTTTTTTTTTTTCATTTTAATGTGAAAGACGATGTTATGCCGCACGAATCGTGAGAGAATCGTCATCTATCTTCTAAGCAAAAAAATTGCAGTTGTCGTTTTAGCCAGAATCGTGCAGCTCTATACCGTGCAACATAAAAAGTTGCAAAGACCACCATAGAGTAATTTTCTAGCAAAAAATTAATGATGATTTTTTTTTCTCAGTGTGCTGCAGTGTGACAGCTTGTATTTATACTGGCCGCTCTGTATGTAGCTTCTGACAGGCTGTGCAAGCAGGCCCGTATCTCCAGAACCATAAATGATAGCCATCCCATATTTTGACCAGTTGTGGGGTAGGTCTTCAACTGACTATCCCCCAAATGTGGGGTTTCTGTGACCTCTGGTCATCGAGCTACAACCCCCGCTCCATCAGCCCCTCTGTTAATCCGGCCCTGTATGGAGGGGGGGGGGCAGGACTGTATGTATGGCTGTGGATGGTATATGCAGGGGGGGGCAGGACTGTATGTATGGCTGTGAATGGTATGGAGGGGGGGGGCAGAACTGTATATACGGCTGTGGATGGTAATGGTATATGCAGGGGGGGGCAGAACTGTATGTTTAGTGTATGGTGGGGGTAGTGTATGGTCCGCCCATCCACCCACCTCCATGTGTATTCTGTAGCCAGTCAGAGAAGAGCTGAGCACTCTGTGTCCCATGTGTCCTCTTCCACTCTGCAGCACACAATGCAGACGGAGGCGCGCCGGAGGGAGGGAGGGGGAGGGGCTAGCACAGTGAGAAGTTGCACACATGTTTACAGCCCGGATGCACACATGTTTACAGGGGGCTAACAGAGAGCACTGCTGCGGGCGGCACACCTTCTACTAACACTCAGGCATGCTGGTGGAGCCGGGGACGTGCAGCTCTGTTGCGGCCGGGCCAGGATGGACAGCTTTTTAAATGTGCCCGGGTCTCAGGAGGCTTCAAAACCGGGCACATGTGTCCAAACCCGGACTGTCCGGGTCAAAACCGGACAGGTGGCAACCCTACATTAGAGTGTAAGCTCCTCTGGTACAGAGACTGATGTGACTGTGGGGGAGGGGACATTACAGTGTAAGCTCCTCTGTACAGAGACTGATGTGACTGTGGGGGGAAGGGGACATTAGAGTGTAAGCTCCTCTGTCCAGAGACTGATGTGACTGTGGGGGGAGGGGAGGGGACATTAGAGTGTAAGCTCCTCTGGTACAGAGACTGATGTGACTGTGGGGGGGGGACATTAGAGTGTAAGCTCCTCTGTACAAAGACTAATGTGACTGTGGGGGGAGGGGACATTAGAGTGTAAGCTCCTCTGTACAAAGACTAATGTGACTGTGGGGGGAGGGGACATTAGAGTGTAAGCTCCTCTGTACAAAGACTAATGTGACTGTGGGGGGAGGGGACATTAGAGTGCAAGCTCTTCTGGTACAGAGACTGATGTGACTGTCTCATTGTTCTCTGTACAGCACTGTGGTATATGTCAGCGATATATAAATGTCTAATAATGATGATAATAATAATATTAGACGCACTCTTTTCTTAATAAGGATCGGTAGACAAATGACGATCTCAGAGCGAACCTCGCGGCACTCATATCACGATCGGCACCTCTCACATCAGTATGGAGCATATTGTTCGCCATTCAGGAAGACTTGCCAGGACGGAATGTGGAAGAATATAAGGAGCGGTGTCAAGAACTCCAGACACGCCGGTTTGACACGCATCAAACTTCTCCCCGTCTACTTGGCTTTGTCTTGGATGTTTTCCACTTCAGGCCTGACACATTTTATTGACAGTAAAAAAGGAGACCTGTGACAGGCCGGGATCGGAGATTCTGATACCATAGCAAAAAAAATTCCGAGCAACTCGCCTCCAAACTTCCACCCTATTGTTCTCTATAATCGCCGTCCGCGGTGCTCGGCGATGCAACATCGGTGAAGTGTCAAGATTTAAAAAAAAAAAGGATTTTTTTTTTTTTTTTTTTTTAACAATCTGATTTTTTTTTTCTTTTGCAGATTGCAAAATTCATTTTTTTTTTTAACCACTTAAGCAATTATGCAGGTTAAGGACCCAGCCCCTTTTTGCGAATTCGGCACTGCGTCGCTTTAACTGACAATTGCGCGGTCGTGCGACGTGGCTCCCAAACAAAATCGGCGCCCTTTTTTTCCTCCACAAGTAGAGATTTCTTTTGGTGGTATTTGATCACCTCTGCGGTTTTTATTTTTTGCGCTATAAACAAAAATAGAGCGACAATTAAAAAAAAAAAAAACGCTTAGGCCCGAACTCACGTAGAGCGGCGCATCTTTGTGCGGGCGTAGCCTATCTACTTTATGCTATGCCGGCGCAACGTTGAGAGGCAAGCAGGCCTGTCGGAACCCGACAGGCAAAGCAAGCAATTGCCTGGGGCCCTGAGCTGGCCAGGGGCCCCAGCAGGCAGGGCCCTTGCCGCACCGCTGCATCCTCCTGCAGTCCGGTCGGCCATGTACCATAACCTCGCGGTACAGGAGATTCAGGTTCCTGTTCCCGGCCAGACTGACAGGAAGTGCACACACTGAGTGTTCACTTCCTTTCAGTCCGGCCCCGGGAACAGCAAACTGAATCTCCTGTACCGCGCGGTTATGGTACACGGCCAACCGGAACTGCAGGACGACGCAGCGATGCGGCAAGGGCCCTCCCTGCTGGGGCCCCTGTGCCGACACCAACATATGCCGACGTGTGCGTGTGAGGCGGAGGATAACAAACTACGCATGCGTCGTCTCTTGGACGCATCCCAGTGCGCATGCTCACAGTTACGTCAAAATTGCTGCCTAAGATACGTCAATACACTGCCAACGACGTGAACGTAACCTACGCCCAGCCCTATTCTCGTAGTACTACGTAAACAACATAAATTTTGACGCCGTTCGTTCCCTGATCCATACCTTAGCACGAGTTGCGCCTCCTATATGAGGAATAACTTTACGCCGGACGTAAGCCTTACGCAAACCGCGTAAATGAAGTGGCCAGGCGCATCTACATTTGTGAATCTGCGTATCTTACTCATTTGCATATTTAAAATGGGAACGCCGAATGCGTCCAACATAACTATGCGCCCACAATACACCGGTGTAGGAAAGTTACGTCGGGTGGCTGAAGCCTTGCTTTTCGACGTATCTAGCTTTGTGAATCGGCGCAGAGATGCGACAGGGCACATTTGTTCTTTCTTTAGATACGTCGGCGTAAGTCCGACGTGATTCCGGGCCTATATTTTTTTCCTCAGTTTAGGCCGATACGTATTATTCTACCTAATTTTGGTATAAAAAAAAAATAAAAAATAAAAAATAAAAAAAAATAAAAAAAAATCGCAATAAGCGTTTATTGATTGGTTTTCACAAAAGTTATAGGGCGGTGTAACGTTACCTATTTACATTACGCCACCGCAACTTTACGCGCACGTGCAGGGGCGGACTGACCATTCGGTCAGTCGGGCAGAAACCGAGGGCCCCAGAGTCAGGGGGGCCCCATGAGCTGCTCAGTCTGCCCCTGGATGTGCCCACAGTTTATTATGCAGGATTAGGAAAGTGTGTGCACCGCAGAGGTAGTGAGTGATGTCATCCCTGCCTGCAGATGATGAGGCTGTATGAGAGGACTAAGTGCTGGCCAGGATTACAGAGCGATCGTGGAGCCATGAGGATTATTGCAATGACAGGCGCTCTGGCCACCTATCCTCCTAGAGAATTCAGCAGAGGGGCGGGGCCACAGTATACATCCATGCCGCGGGGGAAAGCCAGTGAGAGAGCTGGAGGCTGGAGAGGGAAGACACAGTGGAGTCATCATGTCGGAGACAGTCACCTGACCTGCCTTCTTGTGTGCACTGTGCAGCAGCAGGTCAGTGTGTAATCACAGCATGTCTGTGATCATCAGCCAGCAGGGCCGCCATCAGGAATTTTGGGGCCCCTTACACAGCTTCAGGCATGGGCCCCCTGGTGCAGAGAACCGGGGGGGGGGGGGTGCTGTCGCATGAAATTGAGAAGCGGGGGGGGGGGGCTGCTGCCGCGAATTGAGAAGCGGGGGGGGGGGGCCCTTTACAAAAATAAGAAATAAAGAAAAATATATATAATAAAGGGGGGTAGCCATCCGGGGCCCTGGGTACCTCTGTGCCCTTTAATATAAAGAAAAAAAAGATATATATATATATATATATATATATATATATATATATATATATTTTTTTTAAAAAGGGTGGTTGCCAACTGTGGCCCCGGGGACGTTATTTTTTTTTTATAAAAGGAAATTACAAAAAAAAAGGGGGCTTTCCATTCGGGACCTCTGGGCCCTTTAATAAAAAGAAACCTCTGGGCCCTTTAAAAAAAAAAGAAAGAAAGAAAAAAATATATATATAAAAAATAAATAAACATTTATATATAAAAAAAAAAGGGGTTGCCTTCCAGGGCCCTGGGGACCTCTGGGCCCTTTAATAAAAAAAAATATATAAAAAAAATATATAAACAAAAATAAAAAATACAATTATAAAAAAAGGGGGTTTGACACATGGGGCCCTGGGGACCTCTGAGCCCTTTAATAAAAATACATCTATATATTAAAAAAAAGAAATAAAATAATATAAAAAAGTAAAAAAAAAAAATATAAAAAAGGATAATATAAATATAAAAATAAAAGAAATAAAAAAATATATAAAAATTATATATTTTTTTTATAAAAAAAGGGGGGTTGTCATCTGGGGCCCTGGGGATCTCCAGGTCCCTGTGGACCTCCGGACCCCTAAAAAAATAAAAGAAAAAAAATTGGCCCTTTAATAAAAAATAAAAGAAAAATATATTAAAAAAATATATATTTTTATAAAAAAATATATTAAAAATAAAATAAAAAAAGAGGAGGTTGCCATCTGGGGCCCTGGTGGCCTACGGGCCCCTAGACCCCTAAAAAAAATGGCCCTTTAATAAAAAAATAAAATAAAAATATATTAAAAAATCTATATATTTTTTAATAGAAAATAAATAAAAAAAAGGGGGGTTGCCATCCGGTGCCCTTGGGGCCTCCGGGCCCCTGTGGACCTCCGGACCTCTAAAAAAATAAAAGAAAAAAATTGGCCCTTTAATAAAAAATAAAAGAAAAATATATTAAAAAAAAATATTTTTTTATAAAAAAATATATTTTTTTATAAAAAAAAATAAAGAAAAAAAAGGGCTTGCCATCTGGGGCCCTGGTGGCCTCCGGGCCCCTGGGGACCTCTAAAAAAATAAAAGAAAAAAAATTGGCCCTTTAATAAAAAAAGAATAAAAAAATATATTAAAAAAAAAAATTTTTTTTATAAAAAAATATATTTTTTTATAAAAAAAAAAAAAAAAATTATAAAAAAAAGGGCTTGCCGTCTGGGGCCCTTGGTGGCCTCCGGGCCCCTGGGGATCTTCGGACCCCTAAAAAAAAAAAAAAAAAAAAAAATTAAATTTTTTTTTTTTTTTTTTTTTTTTAGGGTGGTTCCCATCCGGGCCCCTGGGGACCCCCGGGCCCCTTACAGATGTAATGCCTGTACCCCCCTGATGGCGGCCCTGTCAGCCAGGCTAAGTGTTCCTTCTTCCCCAGTGCCCATCTACCAGGAGCTATTCCCTAACACACGGATATATGTACACTGAGTGTCCTTGGTGCTATTCCCTATGTATAACTGACATCTATACACTTGAGTGTTTTCCCTGACACTGATATCTGTATATTGAGAGCTATTCCTTGTATACAGCACTGATATATCTGTACACTTCGGCAAAAAGAACCATCAGTGGGAAGAATGTCCCTTACATTGGTGGTCAGCAGAAAGAATGTTCCTTACATTGGTGGTCTGTGCGAATAATGTTCCTTACATTGGTGGTCACCAGAAAGAATGTTCCTTGCATTGGTGGTCAAAAGAAAGAATGTTCCTCGCATTGGTGGTCACCAGAAAGAATGTTCCTCGCATTGGTGGTCACCAGAAAAAATTGTTCCTTGCATTAGTGGTCTGTGCGAATAATGTTCCTTACATTGGTGGTCAGCAGAAAGAATGTTCCTTGCATTGGTGGTCACCAGAAAAAATGTTCCTTGCATTGGTGGTCACCAGAAAGAATGTTCCTCGCATTGGTGGTCACCAGAAAAAATTGTTCCTTGCATTAGTGGTCTGTGCGAATAATGTTCCTTACATTGGTGGTCAGCAGAAAGAATGCTCTCCTTGCATTGGTGGTCACCAGAAAAATGTTCCTTGCATTGGTGATCACCAGAAAAAATTGTTCCTTGCATTGGTGGTCACCAGAAAAAATTGTTCCTTGCATTGGTGGTCTGTGCGAATAATGTTCCTTACATTGGTGGTCAGCAGAAAGAATGCTCCTTACATTGGTGGTCTGTGCGAATAATGTTCCTTACATTGATGGTCACCAGAAAGAATGTTCCTTGCATTGGTGATCACCAGAAAAAATTGTTCCTTGCATTGGTGGTCACCAGAAAAAATTGTTCCTTGCATTGGTGGTCTGTGCGAATAATGTTCCTTACATTGGTGGTCAGCAGAAAGAATGCTCCTTACATTGGTGGTCTGTGCGAATAATGTTCCTTACATTGGTGGTCACCAGAAAGAATGTTCCTTGCATTGGTGGTCACCAGAAGAATGTTCCTTACATTGGGGTCACCAGAAAGAGTGTTCCTTGCATTGGTGGTCACCAAAAAGAATGTTCCTTGCATTGGTGGTCACCAGAAGAATGTTCCTTGCATTGGTGGTCACCAGAAGAATGTTCCTTGCATTGGTGGTCACCAGAAGAATGTTCCTTACATTGGGGTCACCAGAAAGAGTGTTCCTTGCATTGGTGGTCACCAGAAGAATGTTCCTTGCATTGGTGGTCACCAGAAGAATGTTCCTTACATTGGGGGTCAGTGGGAAGAATGTCCCTCAAGGTAACCCCCGGGAGAGCGCTTTTCCTAGCGGGTTATCTGAAGTGGGGAGGAGCCACGAGAACCACGCGGGGACCCCAGAAGACCAGGTTCAGGGCCATTCTGTGAAAAACAAACTGCACAGTGGAGGTAAGTATGACATGTTTGTTATTTAAAAAAAAAAAAAAAAAGAGCCTTTACAATCACTTTCATTTTGGAAATGTACCATTGTTGCACTTTCTTTAATATAAGTTTATTTTTCTTTATATTTTATAATTACCATTTTATTTTGAGAAATTCTGTGACAAACGCATGTAGTGTGGGCAGTGCAATATGATTTGTGTGGGTGTGGCTTGAGTACGGGTGGGAACACATAGGCGGTGACAGGGGGCCCCAGGATCTCTTATTGGCTGGGGGCCCCATGAGTTGTCAGTCCGCCCCTGCGCACGTGCTGTATTCACAAAGCACTTGCGTGTAAAGTTACGGCGGCGTAGCGTAAATTGGGCGGCCTAAATCAAATTGGGCGGGTAGGGGGCGTCGGAAAAAAGTGTAATCTCTTCTAACGCAAGATAATAATAAGCGGGGGGGGGGGCTAGGGACCATCTGCCCCCTTGCTGGTGTAATGCAATAAAATAAAAAAAAGGGGGGGGGGGCCAGCCGAGCCTGTATGGGCCCCTGGGGACCATAGGGCCACTTGCAGCTGTAATGAAAAAAAATGGGAGGGGGGGCGGCCAGGCCCCTGAGGACCATCGATACCGGCCCCCCCACAATGTGTATGGGAGTATGGGGTACATACCCCTACCCATTCACCTGGGGGAAAGGTGTCAAGTAAAAAAACACACTAGACAGGTTTTTAAAGTAATTTATTAGGCAGCTCCGGGGGCCTTCTTCCAACTTTGGGGGTCTCTTCTGACTCCGGGGGTCTTCTTCCGACTCCGGGGGTCTCTTCTCCGCACTCTCCGGTGCTTTCTGCCGGGCCCCTCCACTATCTTCTTGCAGCTCTTTTACTAGCGGGACTGTGACGTCATACGGGCGGGGTCACCGGGTGACATCACTTGCTCCGTAGGTTTCGCCTGCGTCGCGTAAATCGCACAGCGTAAACCCGCGCAATTCAAATGGGGCAGCTTGTATTAAAATTAAGCGCGCCCCCGCGTCGAATGAACTGCGCATGCGCCGGCCAGGGAAAAAGCCCAGTGCGCATGCTCCAGTTCACGTCGGAAAGCGTCGTTGAAACCGACGTCAAAACGACGTGAGCGTCATTTACGCAACTCCCTATTCGCGAACGAGTTAGTAAAACGACGTAAGCGACGGAAAAAGCCGACGCTGACCCGACGCCATACTTTACATGGCATCCGATGGGACCCGACGGCATCCGACGGAACTTCGTAAGGTTACTCCACATAGAAGCTGGGGTAACCTTACGCGAACGAAAACGACGTACGCGACGACGGGGCGGCGTAAAAGCGATCGAGAATCGGCGTACTACCTCATTTGCATATGCAAATGCGAAAACAACGTAAAGGCCACCCAGTGGCCGGAGTTGTCATTACACCTACGATCCGCAAGTGTAATGGTTTTACGCTTGTCGGATGTTGAAGCGCATCTATGCCAAAGTGATGCTAAGCATCACGCGCATAGATACGAGACAAAAAAAAAACGGCGATACGACGGGGTATCCGAGATACTCCGTCGTAACGCCGCTGATAATCTGGCCCTTTATCTTTTTGTTAATAAATTAATAAATAAATACAAATAAAAGAAACAAATGTATAAAAAAATACAAAAAAACAAAAACAAATATGAGCATTTTCCCAGCTAACACAGCTTGGTGAAAAATGAATTTCAGATTTGTGCTCTGCCTGAATCTCCCTGGTGCAGGTCGGATTTTTTTTTTTTTTTTTTTTGATGTTCATCTCTAATGATTAATGAGGATTCTGATATCGTAACACCCAGGGTTTTATTTTTTATTTTCTCCAAACACCTGCAGGGAAAAGGTGCCATGTCCCAGTTTAGGAGTTTACTGCCGACAGGTGTAATTTTAATTTAAAAAGTTTAAAAAGTATTTGAGGAAAAAAAAAAAATTAAAACAAACTTTTTGTTTTCCTTTTTTTTTCCTCTTTTTCTTTTTTTTTTTTCACAGTAACATACAAATTGAAGTCTGACAGTTTTGACAGTTTTCCCCCCCTAGTGTTGGCAAAAATAGTTTTCCCGATGCCTTTGATTTCCTGTACACCTGTTTTCAGTACAAGTGACAACAAAATCAGGGTTAAGTTCACAATATGTTGGAGAGTTATTGAGCAAATAAGGCACTTCAGGCGACGAATGGCACGACGGCGCGCAATAAAACAAAAGCGATAGGTTCTGCCGTAGCCCCGAGCACCTGAGATGTGATTAAACTACAGCTGTTTAAAAAACATTATTGTGTTTGATAGAGTTTGATTCTTTGTTTCTATAAACAGCTTTGCCTGTGGCTTCGTTAGCATAATGCTCAGTTTATTTTAATGTGTAATTTCTGTTTTTCGTTGTTTGCTTTTTTTTTTTTTTTTTTTTTTTACTCTGACATGGAAATATTCATTAGCATAACACCTAGTATGAACAGTTGGGCAGGAATTGGTATAAAATGTCATTCTGGGGGAAAAGCCAACTAAAGGCCCCGCAGCCAGTGATGGCCCATGGCTCTTTTATCTGTCACTGTATTTGATAGTGGTATGTATTATACGACTGAGACAGACAGATACATGAAAAAAAAAAAATGTGAATTTAAAAAAAAAAAAAAAAATGGATTATTAAAAAAAAAAAAAAAAACATTGAATATAAAAAAAAAAAGAAAATAGAAAATGACACAAAAAAAAAACATTGAATATTAAAAAAAAAAGAAAATAGAAAATGACACAAAAAAAAAAAAAACATTGAATATTAAAAAAAAAAGAAAATAGAAAATGACACAAAAAAAAAACAACAAAACAGATAGGGAAAAAAAATGGAAAAAGTTAGAAAAAAAGTTAAAGATTCTAAAAAGAAAATATTGTAAAATGAAAAACAAAAAACAAAAATTAGGGCAAACAATGAAAAAAAAAAATAGGATTTTTTTAACCACTTCTATCCCGGGCTTTTATACCCACCTCCATACCGGGCCTATTCTGGCACTTCTCTCCTACATGTACAAATCATCATTATTTTGCTAGTAAATTACTCAGAACCCCCCAAACATTATATATGTTTTTTTTTTACCCTAGGGAATAAAACGACGGTCATTGTAACGTTTTATCTCGCACGATATTTGCGCAATAATTTTTTTGGAAAAAAAAAAATGTTTCATGAATTATAAAAACAACAAAATGGTAAAGTTAGCACAATTTTGTTGTATAATGTGAAAGATGATGTTACGCCGAGTAACTAGATAACTAACACGTCATCACATCGCGCCCGGGTCCTCCGACGGTCATAGAGATGACTGGTGACCATCTGATCACCAGTCATCTCTATGCTTCCTGCCAGCGCCGGACGATTCTTTCTCCGGGCCCCCGATGGCACAGGAGAGCCCGGAGAAGAACCGGAAGGCGGCGGGAGGGGGTGACGTCCCCTCCTGCCACCGCCGCTATGATCGTTCTTATGTTGCACAGAATCGCCGGCAGAAGAAAAGGATATCTGAATTATGCCTCTAGGTGCAGGCATCATTCAGATATCCCCCTACAAAGCCCAGGACGTCATATGACCAGGGGCGGACTGACCATTGAGGAACTCGGGCACTGCCCGAGGGCCCCATGCCACTAGAGGGCCCCATCAGGGTTGCCAGTATGTAAAAATGTTTTTTTTTTCACATCTGTCCCTGATATGTCCAAAACCTACATGCTTTTGATGTGAAAATCCAGAGATTTTAGCTGCCCCGCCTCTGTACTGCCACCTGGCTTGGTGGCCATCTGTAAGCCCGGGGCCCCATAATCTTCTATTGCCCGGGGGCCCCATGAGTTGTCAGTCCGCCCCTGCTCATGACGTCCATCCAGGATGGGAGATCCCCTCTGTGGACGTCATATGACTATGGGCCAGTATTGAAGTGGTTAAAAAATAAATAGTAATAATAATAATAATAATAATAATAATAATAGAAATCGACGCATATTGCCTAACGTTTATGACCAGGTTGTCTTTTTTTTTTGGATGAGTTTCTGTTTGTTGGTCTGTCTTCAACCTAATAAAAAAATAAAATAGAAAATGACACAGAAAGAAGAAGAAGAAAAAAGAAAAAAAACAGATAGGGAAAAAAGGAAAAAGTGGAAAAGGTGAAAAAGTGAAAGATTCTAAAAATAAAAATATAGGAGAAAATTAGGAAGAACAATAAAAAAAAAAAAAAGGATGTTACATACATAAAAAATTACACAGAATGAAAAAAAAATATGATAGGGGTCCCCCTCCCGTTTTTTTTTATTTCTTCATTTATTCATTTTTTTTTATCAATTTATTTTTTGCATTACACCTGTAAGGGGCCCAATGGTCCCCAGGGACCCTTACAGGCCCGGCTGGCCCCCCTCCCACTTATTACCGTAACTCATGTCAGGAGAGAAGACATTACACTTCTCGTCAGCACACTTTTCTCGTCAGCACCCCCCCCCCCCCCAGTTCTAAAGCTGTGTAAGGGGCCCCAAATTTGTGATGGCTGCCCTGTATAGTCTAGGCCAGTGATGGCGAACCTTGGCCCCCCCAGATGTTTTGGAAATACATTTCCCATGATGCTCAGGCACTCTGCAGTGTAGATGAGCATCATGGGAAATGTAGTTCCAAAACATGTGGAGTGTCAAGGTTCGCCATCACTGGTCTAGACCCTTAAAAACATGGTGGCTAACAAAATCATCGGGTGGTCCCCCCCCCTCCCGGGAGAAGAGACTTATCACATTTTTTTTTTTTTGCTTTGCTTTGCTTGAAGACGTATTTTTTTTTTATCACATCTTACCAATCTTAGACTTAAAGCTCCCTTCATTTTTTTTTTTTGGACAGATGATAGTTAACGAGGGAGAAGTTGGCCCCTGATAAATTGAGTCACATGTCAGGAAGGTGGCTGATATGTGTTATTGCATATGTGCCTCCTACTATATGAGTGGCATGCCAAGATACGCAGCAGCTGCCCACCCATTTTGGTACATGTGCAGAAATAATGAACTTATGCTTCCTTCTTTTTACATCAATTAGCTCATGCAGCCGGTGGAATCGGCACGGATCCTTCCCTGGAGGGAAGACGAAGCTGGAATCTGAGCCACATGGCGGCGGGGGGGGGGGGGGTAGTATGGGGCAAATAGGTGCATTACTCCTAAGCTGCTATATTTGAAGGATATCACCGGGGCAGCCGTCACAAATTTTGGGGCCCCATACACATGTAGCGGCCTGCTCCTGTTGGGCTGGCCCTGTTTTAGATTTAGGGGGAAGTCTGAGAGTTAACCACTAAAGGACCCCTTCATGCCGATATACATTTTTAATATTTTTTTATTGTTGTTTTTTTTTACTTATTCATTCATTTATTTACACTTTTTTTTTTTATCACTTGTAAACATCCCTTGTAATAAGAAACGTGCGTGACAGGTCCTCTTTATGGAGAGAGGCGGGTGGTCATCTCTCCTCCAGGCTGAAAAGCATGAGATCAGTGAAAAAAAAAAAATTCACCGATCTCATGACCAGTGTTGCTCACTCGCCGCAATCGCGGCTTTGTTTACTTACGGGTACCCAGGCGTGATGTCATCACATCGCGCCCGGGCCTCTGACGGTCATAGAGATGACTGGTGACCATATGGTCACCAGTCATCTCCGTACTTCCTGCCTGCGCCAGATGATTCCTTCTCCGGGCCCCGGATGGCACGGGAGAGCCCAGAGAAGCACTGGATGGCGCGGGAGGGGGGGGGATGTCCCCTCCCGCCACCTATAAGAACGATCAAACAGCGGAACCACCGCTATGATCATTCTTATGCTACGCAGGATCGCTGGCACTAACGAATGATATCTGAATGACGCCTCTAGCTGCACCCATCATTCAGATATCCCCCCACAAAGCCCAGGACGTCATATGACGTCCACCCAGGATGGGAGATCCCCTCTGACTATGACTATGGGCGGGTATTGAAGTGGTTAATGAAAAAAAAAAAGGTTTACAAGCACTTTCAGGCCTATAATCACTCGGTAAAACTTGGGACATTTGTCGTGTCCTTCACTTGCTATTTGCAGGGATGATTTGTAGAGCGGTGTCTTTCCGAGCGAGGGGGGGGGGGGGTATGGTCTGTGGCTGGAGAAATCTCTTTCTTTTTAACAGTCATGCCACTTTTCTGAAAAATCAGCAGTTTTGACATCTTCTATTTAAAGGCCAATTAAGGCCGAAACTCGTTATTCCGTTTTGTGTAGAGTGAAGAAGTGTTAAAGCCTTTGTCAGATTTCCATTGCTATCTGTCAGGACAGAAAGTGACAGGAAATCACTCCTAGGAGGACACAGGCCAGAGCCTATCTTTAGGGGGTCGAGGACAGTTAGAATTTGTGTTTTTATTGCTGGTCGTACCTTTCTTTTTTGGTTACACCCACTCCATACTTTTCTGCCTCTTGGCTAAGATCATGTGTAGTATCAGCGCCCAGTAGGGGGTGCGCTCCACCATCATTCTGACCTTTTGGCTGGCTGTATAGTATCCCAGCTGGTATGATGAGGGTCCAGACTCCAGAAGGATCTCCACTGATGGGAAGAAATCCAAATTGAGTGCCCACCAGGTAAGGTGTGAGTCAGTAAAACTTCACTGGTATGGGGGATTCCGAGGAGCCCAGTGCATCCCAGTGGCGACTGGTGCTCTAATCTTTTTGGGGGCGCAAACAAACTAAAAAAAAAAAATTGCAGCCACTGTGCCCAAACGCAGCTTCTGTGCTATCAATTGCCACCACTGTGCCATCAATTGCCACCACTGTGCCATCAAACGCCGCCACTGTGCCATCAAACGCCGCCACTGTGCCATCAAACGCCGCCACTGTGCCATCAAACGCCGCCACTGTGTCATCAAACGCGGCCACTGTGCCATCAAACGCGGCCACTGTGCCATCAAACGCGGCCACTGTGCCATCAAACGCGGCCACTGTGCCATCAATTGCCGCCAGTGTGCCCATCAATTTGCTGCCAGTGTGCCCATCAATTGTCTCTACTGTGCCCCATCAAATGCTGCCAGTGTACATCGCCCGGCACTTACCTGTCTCGCAGCAAGTCACGGTGGTGTCCTCCACGCTCCTTAATGTCTTCTCCCGTCCTCTCTATCAGGCTTCCAATCACAGTCCCTGTCGTTTCAGCCAATCAGGTGACAGGTAACAGACCCGAGCACCTGATTGGCTAAGAGGCGGTTTAGTGTTAGCAAAGTGAATTCCTTCGCTTTCCTAAAGCAATGCTGAGTGAACAGCGAATGCCCAGCATGGCGCTAGCTGTTCACCTTTTTGGATGCCTATTCGAGTCTATGGCTCTAATCAGGTGCTTCTAAAAAAAACACCCCGCTGCTGTAATTCAGATGGTCGGCATCCGGAAAAGGGGCCGGACACCTAAATAATTGTGAGGCTGTAGATGGGCACGGATCAGGCTGCAATGGTAATGCTGCAGATGAGCACTGATCAGGCTGCACGGATGAGGCTACAGATGGGCACTAGGGATTTCGTCGAACAGCGAACGACGAACTGTGAACTTTAGAACCCCATTAAAGTCTATGGGACTCGAACGTTTGAAATTTAAAGTGCTAAAAATTGTAAGCACGTTATTGTCATAAAACGTTTTTAAAATGGCAGGTTTTTTCGGGAGCAGTGATTTTATTAATGCTTAAAGTGAAACAATAAAAGTGAAATATTCCTTTAAATTGTGTACCTAGGGGGGGTGTATAGTATGCCTGTAAAGTAGCGCTTGTTTTCCGTACTTAGAACTGTCCCTGCACAAAATGTAATTTCTGAAGGAAAAAAAGTAATTTAAAAATCACTCGTGGCTATAATGAATTGTCGGCTCCCGGCAGGTCTGGTATGGATTTTAAGGGGAACTCCACCCCAAATTTAAAAAAAAATGGCAAGGAGTTCCCCCCAAACATCCACACCAGACCCTTTATCCATGCACGCAACCAGGCAGGCCGCAGAAAAAAAAAAAGGGGGGACGAGAGAGCACCCCCCCTCCTGAACCGTACCAGACCACATGCCCTCAACATGTAACTTTGTAACGCAGGAACATAAGAGCTGTCACTGGCTAAAGCCGCGTCATTCTTGGGCTGATGCGCTGCGCTGGATGGACATTTCATTGCTGGATCCTGGACCTTTCTTTGCTAAATGGTAGAGGTACAATGTACCTGTTTACAAATTCACATGGGGGGGCGGGATCTGGGGGTCCTCTTTGTTAAAAGGGTCTTCCAGATTCCGATAAGCCCCCCGCACGCAGACCCCCACAACCACCGGGCAAGGGTTGTGGGCATGAGGGCCTTGTCCCCATCAACATGGGGCTTTGAGGGGGCCACAGACCCCCAAAGCATCCTCCCAATGTTAAGGGCATGTGGCCTGGTGCGAGAGAGCGCCCTCCCCCTTTTTTCCTGGAGCCTGCCAGGTTGCATGGATAAAGGGTCTGGTGTGAATATTTGGGGGGGGGGCTTTTTTTTGACTTGGGGTTCCCCTTAATATCCATACCAGACCTGAAGGGCCTGGTAATTGAATTTGGGGGGACCCCCACGCATTTTTATTTTTCTTATGAATGACTTTTCTCTGTATTGCTGGAAGCCGACAAATCATGTAATAGCCGCGAGTAGTTTTAAATGACTTTTTTCCTTCAGAAATTACAGTTTGTGCAGAGAGAGTTCTAAACACGGGAAACATGCGCTACTTCACAGGCATACTATAGACACACCCCCCCCCCCAGGTACGAAATGTAAAGCGGAGCTCCACTCTTAAGTGGAACTCACGCTGATCGGAACCCTCCCCCCCTCTGGTGTCACATTTCACACCTTTCAGGGGGAGGGGGGTGCAGATACCTGTCTAAAGACAGGTATTTGCACCCACTTCCGGCCCAGCATTCTCGGGCAGAATACGGGCATGTCGTCACCTCCTGTCGCCCCCCCCCCATTGTGTGCTGGGAACACTCGGCTCCCAGCACACAACGGGAGCCAATCGGCGGGCGCAGCGCGACTCGGGCATGCGCCGTAGGGAACCGGGCAGTAAAGCCGGAGCGTTTCACTTCCTGGTTCCCTCACCGTGGATGGTGGGGGCAGCAGAGAGACGAGCGATCGCTCGTCCTCTGCTGCGGACGTCGCTGGACTCCAGGACAGGTACGTGTCCTAATATTAAAAGTCAGCAGCTGCAGTATATGTAGCTGCTGGCTTTTAATATTTTTTTTTGAGCGGACATGCGCTTTAAAGAAATATTATTAGAATACGGTAATTACCAAGGCCGAGATGCCGAGAGCGGTTCGCTGTTGCGACTAAGTGCAGTCCGCCCCCCTGGAGGTGGTACAGAGGGTTGATGGCACCAAGAGGCACAAGCTACCAGCAGGCAATGTAGAGCTTGCATGGAAGCCCTGTAGAACTGGAGCAGGGACCGATGGGTATCAGAGTCCAGTAGAAGAAGACAGGTAGAAAGTCCAGGGCAGGCTGAGGCTCAAACACAGGTACGCAGACAATCCAGGACACAGACTGGGGGTCAAGGCACAGGAGGCAAAACCGGGACACAAGCAGAAGGTCAAAGTACAGGAGACTAAAGGTGAATCCGGGTCACAGGCCAAGGGTCAAACACAGGAGGCAGGACCAAAGTCCATAAAACAAGCCGAGGTCGGGTCCAGGAGAAGATCAGAGTAAGTCAGGGCCACAGCAGGTAATCAATCAGGAAACAGGTACAGGAAGCTGAAGACAACTAGCAATTTCCTTTGGGCATTGGCTCAGCTTTATAGACAGCCAGGAAGTCATGTGGTGCTTGTCATGTGGAAGTCATGTGGTGCGTGTCATGTGACAGCCAGTCTGCAGCTGAAGGTTTCTTTGACGGCTCCAACTGACAACTTTGCTGCCATCTAGTGTTCAGAATCCAATATGTTTCTCTGACAGAATATTTCAATTTAATAGTTTCACTTTAAGCTTTAATAAATTCCCTCCTCCCGAAAAAAATGCAGTTTTTAAACGTTTTTTTTGCATTGATACATGTCCCCTGGGGCAGGACCCAGGTCCCCAAACACTCCTCTGGGGCAGGACCCGGGTCCCCAAACACTCCTCTGGGGCAGGACCCGGGTCCCCAAACACTCCCCTGGGGCAGGACCCGGGTCCCCAAACACTCCTCTGGGGCAGGACCCAGGTCCCCAAACACTCCCCTGGGGCAGGACCCGGGTCCCCAAACACTCCTCTGGGGCAGGACCCGGGTCCCCAAACACTCCTCTGGGGCAGGACCCGGGTCCCCAAACACTTTTTAGGACAATAACTTGCATAATAACCTTTAAAATTAGCACTTTAGATTTCAAACGTTCGAGTCCCATAGACTTTAACAGGGTTCTAAAGTTCTAAGGTTCTAAAGTTCACACAAACTTTTGGTGTGTTCGCAGGTTCTGGTGCAAACCGAATGGGGGGGGGGGGTGTTCGGCTCATCCCTGATCAGGCTGCATTAATGGACAATGGTGGGGATGCAGATGGGCACTGATCAGGCTGCAAAGGTGAGGCTACAGATGGGCACTGATCAGGCTGGATACATGAGCAATTGTGAGGCTGTAGATGGGCACTAATCAATTTGCATTAATGGGCAATGGTGAGGATGCAGATGGGCACTGATGGGACTCCAATGGTGAGGCTGCAGATGGGCACTGATCAGGCTGCAATGGTGAGGCTACAGATGGGCCCTGAGCAGGCTGCAATGATGAGGCTACAGATGGCCACTGATCAGGCTGCATTAATGGGCAATGGTGAGGCTGTAGATGGGCACTGATCAGGCTGCAATAGTGAGGCTGTAGACAGGCACTGATGAGGTTGCATTAATGAGCAATGGTGAGGCTGTAGATGTAGATGGGTACTAACCAGGCTGCATTAATGGTCAAAGGTGAGGATGCAGATGGGCCCTGAGCAGGTTGCAATGATGAGGCTACAGGTGGACACCAATCAGGCTGCATTAATGGGCAATGGTGAGGCTGCAGATGGGCACTGATCAGGCTGCAATGGTAATGCTGCAGATGGGCATTGATCAGGCTGCATTAATGGGCAATGGTGAGACTGTAGATGGGCACTGATCAGGCTGCAATAGTGAGGCTGTAGATGGGCACTGATCAGGTTGCATTAATGAGCAATGGTGAGGCTGTAGATGGGCACTGATCAGGCTGCAATAGTGAGGCTGTAGATGGGCACTGATCAGGTTGCATTAATGAGCAATGGTGAGGCTGTAGATGGGCACTGATCAGGCTGCAATAGTGAGGCTGTAGATGGGCACTGATCAGGTTGCATTAATGAGCAATGGTGAGGCTGTAGATGGGTACTAACTAGTCTGCATTAATGGGCAATGGTGAGGCTGCAGATGTGCACTGATCAGGCTGCAATGGTAATGTTGCAGATGGGCATTGATCAGGCTGCATTAATGGGCAATGGTGAGGCTGCAGATGGGCACTGACGAGGCTGCAATGGTAATGCTGCAGATGGGCATTGATCAGGCTGCATTAATGGGCAATGGTGAGGCTGCAGATGGGCACTGATCAGGCTGCAATGGTAATGCTGCAGATGGGCACTGATCAGGCTGCATTAATGGGCAATGGTGAGGCTGCAGATCACCTCTAAAAACTAAAGTGAGTGTTATACGCCGATAAATACGGTAATTCTCTTATTTGACTACCTTCAGTTCTAAAACGGCTTTCCTGTGCTGTACAGAGATAAAATAACATCATGAAAATACGGAACAGCAAGCAATAAAAGTGAAAATTAGAAATTTGCATCGAAAATGATTTTCAGTGTTACCCAGCAATAAAAATAATTGGAGATATGTTTCCTTTTAACACACAAATTCAACGTATCTGTCACATCGTTCATTTCCGGGAGCGTTTTAAAACGAAATGTCAATTCTTAACGCATTTTCAACAAATGGCAAAAAAAAAAAAATGGGTAAAACGCGTTGAGAAGATTACCCAAAGTGATTTATTTTCGTATAAGCACTTATCAAAAACCTGTCAGGTGTTGCCGGTAATAAAACGCGCCATTCCCGGGCACCCAAATGGAGGAGCATTTTTAAACAAGCGGCGCGTTTCACTTGGCCATATGACTAATGTGGAATTAAAGTGGATTCAACGACTCCTTTATTGCTGTCAAATCGTCGGGAAGCGGAAAACGGTTAAAGAGAATTCGGCGTTTTACGGCTTTATCGCTTCTGAAATATGTCACATTCACCGGCCGTAAAAAAGAGAATGGTGCCATTCCATCGACATCTTCGGCTGATGCAAACTCCAAATGTTAATCAATTATTTCATAAATCACCTCAGAGGTCTATCGGGCTGCGCCGCCGAGCGACGGAGGGAATATAAACATCAATTCCAGACAAGAGGGAAGAACGAGACGAGGATAAGAAGTTCACTGTGCAAATATTATTCTCCAAACAGAGCAACAAAGTTACATACAGTGCCTTGCAAAAGTATTCACCCCCCCTGCCTCCTCAAATGCAGCCAGTTTCCCCCCCAAATACAGCCAGTTCCCCCCAAATACAGCCAGTTTCCTCCCAAATGCAGACAGTTCCCTCCCAAATGCAGCCAGTCTCCCCCCGAATACAGCCAGTTTACACCGAAAAAACAGCCAGTTTGTCCCTAAATACATGCAGTTTGTCTCAAATGCAGCCAGTTTCCCCCCAAATGCAGCCAGTTTCCTCCCAAATGCAGCCAATTTCCCCATCAAATGCAGCCAGTTTCCCCCCAAATGCAGCCAGTTTGTCCCCAAATGCAGCCAATTTCTCCCCAAATACAGCCAGTTTCCCCCCAAATGCAGCCAGTTTCCCCCCAAATGCAGCCAGTTTCCCCCCAAATTTAGCCAATTTCCCCATCAAATGCAGCCAGTTTCCCCCCCAAATGCAGCCAGTTTGTCCCCAAATACAGCCAATTTCTCCCCAAATACAGCCAGTTTGTCCCCAAATGCAGCCAGTTCCCCCCCAAATGCAGACAGCCCCCCCAAAAGCAGACAGCCCCCCCAATGCAGCCAGTTTCCCCATCAAATGCAGCCAGTTTCCCCCCAAATGCAGCCAGTTTCCTCCCAAATGCAGCCAGTTTCCCCCCAAATGCAGCCAGTTTCCGCCAAATGCAGCCAGTTTCCCCACCAAATGCAGCCAGTTTCCCCATCAAATGCAGCCAGTTTCCCTATCAAATGCAGCCAGTTTCCCCCCAAATGCAGCCAGTTTCCCCATCAATACAGCCAGTTTCATCCCAAATGCAGCCAGTTTCCCCCCAAATGCAGCCAGTTTCCCCATCAAATGCAGCCAATTTACCCATCAAATGCAGCCAGTTTCCCGCCCAAATGCAGCCAGTTTCCCCCCAAATGCAGCCAGTTTCCCCCCAAATGCAGCCAGTTTCCCCATCAAATGCAGCCAATTTACCCATCAAATGCAGCCAGTTTCCCTATCAAATGCAGCCAGTCCCCCCCCACAAATACAGCCAGTTTCCCCCCAAATGCAGCCAGTTCCCCCTCAAATGCAGCCAGTTCCCCCCCCCAAATACAGCCAGTTTGTCCCCAAATGCATTTTTTTTTTTAATCATCGCTCTACTTTTTTATAGCGCAATAAATAAAAACTGCAGAGGTGATCAAATACCACCAAATAAAGCTCTTTTGTGGGGGGAAAAAAATATAAAAAAATTATAAAAAATATTGCTTTTTTTCAAAATTATCGCTCTATTATGGTTTACAGCGCAAAAAATAAAAACCGCAGAGGTGATCAAATACCACTAAAAGAAAGCTCTATTTGTGGGGGGGGGGGGGACGAAAAAAATATATAATTTTTATTTCTAAAAAATATATATATATTTTTTTTTTAAATGTCGCTCTATTTTTGTTTATAGCGCAAAAAATAAAAACCGCAGAGGTGATCAAATACCACCAAAAAAAAGCTCTATTTTTGGGGAAAAAAGGACGCCAATTTTATTTGGGAGCCACGTCGCACGACCGCGCAATTGTCAGTTAAAGCGACGCAGTGCCGAATCGCAGCAAAATGGTCCGGGGCTGAAGTGGTTAAAGAGTTTAGGCCTTTCTTTGTTGCTTCATGTAAATAATTTTCTGCAACGTTATTTTTTTTTAAATTATTTTCCTTAACCTATTTGTGTTTATTTAATGCTCGTTGCTTTGTTAGCCTCGGCTACACCAAATGATAACCATATTAAAAAATATAATTAAATCTAATGGATATCTAAATAAGCATTCTTCTACTCCTCTACTCTTAGTAATAAAAATGTCAATATTCCGCAGACGGATGATACAAATCTCTTTTAACATTTTTAATACCTTGTAATACCGTTCTGTTCAATAAATATTAGCCTCAAACAAAAGCCGTTTACTTTTCTTTTTTTTTTTTTTTTTTTTTTAAAGCCCAGGGGCAATATTCTGTGTATTAGGAGATATTCCTATTATCAGAGACTCCCTCGTCTCGTCCTTATCGGGAAGGATCTTGTGAGATGCGCAGGAAAATATCCTCCTTAATACCCATTTAATTTATTCTTTCTATTTTATTTTCTGTGACTGTTTCTTATCAGGGAAGCAGAATTTTTCAAACACCTGCGTGCTGAAATTAATCCATTCCAGATAACCGCCGCTGTATTAAGATTTACCAGTTAATTCTGGCAACGCAGCCGGATTATGTGAGAATAAGGCGAAAAAAAAAAAAAGAAAAAAAGAAAATGAAAATCAAACTCAATGTATATTCTAATAAAAAAAATAAAAAAAATAAAAATAAAAGTTTATTCAAAAGAAACTGAGTTTGACTTTTTTTTGATGGATTAACGATTTGTCTGAATTCTTAGCTGAAAGAACTCTTTTTAATCATCTTCAACTTGTTTTTTAGTCTTTTTTTTTTTGTCTGTCAATATTTTTCACGGGATTTTTTTTAAAATAAAATTATATATATATATTCAGGGCTTACAATTTCAAGTCCTGAGCTACGAGCCAGGCCTCAAGGGTTACTCGCTAACCAGTTGCCCCGCCCAACACCTACCATGTCCCACCCCTAGACACACCCTCATAAATGATCTCATGAAATGACACTTAAATGTTTTATGCAGAATTAGGTTATAAAAATAAATATTAACAACAACTTTATCCATGCCCAAAAATGCAGCCATGTCTACCAATGCTGCCACATGTCCCCTAGTGCAGATTTGTGTCCCCTAATGCAGCCACATGTCCCCATTGCAGCCATGTGTCCCCATTGCAGCCATGTGTCCCCATTGCAGCCTGTGTCCCCAGTGGAGCCTGTGTCCCCAGTGGAGCCTGTGTCCCCCAATGCAGCCATGTGCCCCCAATGCAGCCTGTGTCCCCATTGAAGCCATGTGTCCCCATTGCAGCCTGTGTCCCCATTGCAGTCTGTGTCCCCATTGCAGCCTGTGTCCCCATTGCAGCCATGTGTCCCCATTGCAGCCATGTGTCCCCATTGCAGCCATGTGTCCCCATTGCAGCCTGTGTCCCCATTGCAGCCATATGTCACTATTGCAGCCACCTGTCCCCATTGCAGCCTGTGTCCCCCAATGCAGCCATGTTTCCCCAATGCAGCCATGTGTCCCCATTGCAGCCTGTGTCCCCATTGCAGCCTGTGTCCCCATTGCAGCCATGTGTCCCCATTGCAGCCTGTGTCCCCATTGCAGCCATATGTCTCTATTGCAGCCACCTGTCCCCATTGCAGCCTGTGTCCCCCAATGCAGCCATGTTTCCCCATTGCAGCCATGTGTCCCCATTGCAGCCATGTGTCCCCATTGCAGCCATGTGTCCCCATTGCAGCCTGTGTCCCCAGTGCTCCCAGGCAGCCCACACTCGCCAGCCCTAAAAATGCACTCGCAAAATGCGAGCAGGCAAATGTAAATTTTGAGGGCTGTATATATCATTTTACCTTTTCCTGAGAAAACTATAAAACTTTGACTACCAAAATAAATATATATATATATATATATATATATATATATATATATATATATATAAAAAACTGTCAGATTATCAGAAGTTTTAACTCTTCTCTATGACATCCAATATATATATATATATAAATAGGCCCGGATTCACGTAGAGAGGCGTATCTTTGTGCGGGCGAAGCGTATCTTGTTTACGCTACGCCAACGCAACATTGAGAGGCAAGCATGGTATTCTCAAAGAATATCCGCTCAACCTTGCGCAGGGGTAGCGTATAGTTGTCGGCGTAAGCCGACGTAAGTCAAAGTAGGTGGAAGTGGGCGTGATATATTATAATGAAGTGTGACCCCATGCAAATGATGGCCACAGCTTCAAAAAACGAACTGCGCATGTGTCGTATCTTGGACGCATCCCAGTGCGCATGCTCACAGTTACGTCGAATTAGCTGCCTAAGATACGTCAAACACTGCCTACGACGTGAACGTAACCTACGCCCAGCCCTATTCACATAGTACTACGTAAACGGCGTACGCGACATAAATTTCGACAGCGTCCTTCCCTGGCCCATACATTTGCATGACTTACCCCTGCTTTATGTGGGGTAAGTTTACGCCGGACGTAAGCCTTACGCAAATCGCGTATATGAAGCGGCCGGGGCGCATCTACGTTCGTGAATCGGCGTATCTTACTTATTTGCATATTTAAAATGGGAACGCCAAATGCGTCCAGCGTAACTATGCGCCCACGATACGGCGGCGTAGGCAAGTTACGTCGGGCGGCTGAAGCCTTGTTTTACAACGTATCTAGCTTCGTGAATCGGCGTAACAATACGACGGCGCACATTTCTACTTAGGACGGCGTTTCTCTAGATACGCCGGCGTAAAACTTTCTTGAATCCGGGCCATAATCTGGAAGAAGTGTTAACCTTTCTGCACTATCCAAAAGAAAAAAAGAAAAAAAAAAAAAGAAAAAAGAAAACTGTCACAAATTGTAATCTTTTTCTACACTTCCCTAATTGGGGAATTTTTTATTGTATTTTTATTTTATTTTACAGTTGTTACTATTAAGTTTGCGCTTCTTGGGGAAGTCACAGACGGTGATAACACATCACCTGTCTGAATCCTACCTGTAGCCCCAATTACAAAGCCCCGTCCGGTTCCTGTCCGGGTGTACCGGCTCAATCTGTCAGAAGCTCCATAGGACAGACAGCACGGGGAGAATCGCTCGGAGCGATCGGCGATCAGTACAGGAAGAGATTTCTAAAACATTCGAAATGTCAAAATCAACATTTGGAACTTCATGAAAATAAATGATTTATTTTTTATTTTTGAATACCTGGGCCATTCCTCTAGACCTGAACCCCTCATTACCGGTAGATTGGATGTGTGACAGGTAGATTTTTTTTTTTTTACCATCTTCTTTTGTATTTCCTTCCTGACAGTTGACAGGAGCGAGAGGGGGAGGGGGAGGGGGGGGTCACATGACCAAACTACAACACTTTCCTTCCATGTCTAATAAGGCCGGAGTTGTATAAAAGCGGATTTCTAGTAAACCCGGATAGTGTCAGAGAAAGCCTCCGGCGTAATGAATAAAATATGAGCCGATCGCGGCCCAAACCAGGTCCTCTAATAGACTAAAGACCGAGGAAAAGAGAATTCCTCTTCTCAAATGAAAGGGCCATTCCAACAAAAGTACAATTCTAACTTTTTAACCATTGGCTGAAAAATTAAGAGAAATGACGTCTTGGATCAAAGAATTATTTTGCATAGTTTATACGTTTTTTAATTACTTAACCACCTCCATACCGCGCCTATTCTGGCACTTCTCTCCTACATGCAAAAATCGTAATTTTTTTGCTAGAAAATTACTCAGCACCCCCAAACATTATATATGTTTTTTTTTTTATCAGACACCCTAGGAAATAAAATGGCGGTCATTGCAACTTTTTATCACGCACGGTATTTGCGCAATCATTTTTCAAACGCCTTTTTTTGGGGGGGAATAGTTTCATGAATTAGAAAAATAACAAAACAGTAAAGTTAGCACCATTTTTTGTATAATGTGAAAGATGAAGTCACGCCGAGTAAATAGAGACCTAACATGTCACGCTTTAAAATTGCGCACACTCATGGAATGGCGCCAAACAGTACTTAAAAATCTCCATAGGCGTCGCTTATTTTTTATTTATTTTTTACAGGTTACCAGTTTAGTGTTACAGAGGAGGTCTAGTGCTAGATTTATTGCTCTCGCTCTAACGCACGCGGCGATACCTCACATGTTTGGTTTGAACGCCGTTAACATATGTGGGCGGGACTAATGTGTGTGTTCGCTTCTTAGCTCGAGCTACCGGGGACAGGGGCGTTTAAAAAAATATATTATATTATTTTTTTATTTTTACTTAATTTATTTTATTTTTACACTTTTTTTTACATTTTTTTATCACTTTTATTCCTATTACAAGGAATGTAAACATCGCTTGTAATAGGAAATGTGTGTGACAGGTCCTCTTTATGGAGAGATGCGGGGGGGGGGGGTCAATAAGGCCGAACACATTGTTCCGCCCGTCGAGGTTCTCTGCCGGCCATCAGATTCGGCGACCCGCCCGTCGGGAAAGGCAACCAGCCATTTATCCCGACGGGCCGTCGAGCAAATAGAGAACCTGCTCTCTATTTGCTCGACGGGTTTCCCGACGGGCGGGGCTCGCCAAAAGAGTACACACGGCCGAGGTTCTCGGCAGAATGCGGCTCCCAGCGAGGTTCTTGCTGGTTTCAGCCGAGAACCTCGGCCGTGTGTACGGGGCTTCAGACCTTCACATCTGTCCTCCAGGCTGGAAAGCATGAGATTGTGGGAAAAAAAATCATGGATCTCATGGTTTCAGCCACGATTGCGGCTGTGTTTACATTCCGCTACCCGGGCGTGACGTCACAACGTCGCGCCCAGGCCTCTGACGATCATAGAGATGATTGGTCACCATCTGGTCACCAGTCATCTCTATGCCTCTTATCCGGCGCCGGCAGATTGTTTCTCCGGGTCTCTGATGGCACGGGAGAGCCCGGAGAAGCACCGGATCGTGGCAGGAGGGGGGACGTCCCCTTCCCGCCGCCTATAAGAACGATCAAGGAGCGGAAATGCCACTATGATCGTTTTTATGGTGCACAGGATCGCCGGCTGAAGAGATGGATATCTGAATGACGCCTGTAGCTGCCCCAATCATTCAGATATCCCCACTGAAAGTCCAGGACGTCATATGACGTCCTTGGGCGGGAATTGGTTAAGGACCGAGTCTTATTTTCAGACTTTGGGCCAGATTCTTAAAGCGGTTACATCGGCGTATCTCGAGATACGATGCGTAACTTCTAGGATGCGCCGGCGTATCTGTTTTCTGTATTCTGAAAGCAAGATACGCCGTCATTTTGCTTAGATACGACCGGCGTAAGTCTCTTACACCGTCGTATCTTAGTTGCATATTTACGCTGGCCGCTAGGTAGCGCTTCTGCATTTTACGCGTCGAATCAGCTAGATACGCCAATTCCCGAACGTACTTGCGCCCGGCGCATTATTTTTACGTTGTTTGCGTAAGCGTAAGTCCGGCGTAAAGTTACCCCTGCTATATGAGGCGTAGGTAATGTTAAGTATGGACGTCGGGACAGCGTAGAATTTTCAGTGGTTTGCGTAAATCTTTCGCGAATAGGGCTTTGCATAAGTTACGTTCACGTCGAAACCAATGAGTATTTGCGGCGTAATTTTGAGCATGCGCGCATGGGCCGCTCGGAAGAAGCGTCAATTACATGGGGTCACGATTCATTTACATGGATCACGCCCCCTACCTGCCTATTTTGAATTAGGCGCGGTTACGTCGGCCCATTTACGCTACGCCGCCGTAACTTTGGGCGCAACTTCTTTGAGAATACTGAACCTGCGTCCAAAGTTGCGGCGGCGTAGCGTAAATGCGATACGCTACGCCCTGCTCGAGGTTACGCAGCCCTACGGGAATCTGGCCCTCTGTGTTTACAAGTTAAAATCAGGGCTTTTATTTTTGCTAGAAAATTACTTGCAACCCCCAAACATTATATCATATTTTTTTTTCAGATACCCTAGAGCAGTGATGGAGAACCTTGGCTCTCCAGATGTTTTGGAACTACATTTCCCATGGTGCTCATGCAATGTAGTGGGGCATCATGGGAAATGTAGTTCCAAAACATCTGGAGTGCCGAGGTTCTCCATCACTGCCCTAGAGCCGGGGGTCGTCAACTCCCGTGCCGCATCCCACTACCAGGCCATGGCTTTACTACACACGGGCCACGGATGCGGGCGGAGCGGTATGAGAGGGACGGGTGGCTGGGAAATAAGTGCCGGGTGTAAGAGATAAGTGAGAGATAAAGCAGAGGTGACATCATCTCTCACTGCCCCCCACATCACCACACGCCTTCACGGACTAGTGCTGCCACCAATGCAGTGACAATTCGCATCTGGCGACAGGCAATGTGGCAACTCGCTACTAGCAAGGGGAACCTAATAAAGGGGGTCCAACCTGCTACTAGCAAGGAGAACCTAATAAAGGGGGTCCAACCTATTACTAGCAAGGAGAACCTAATAAAGGGGGTCCAACCTGGTACTAGCAAGAGGGACCTAATAAAGGGGGTCCAACCTTCTACTAGCAAGGGGAACCTAATAAAGGGGGTCCAACCTGCTACTAGCAAGGAGAACCTAATAAAGGGGGTCCAACCTGTTACTAGCAAGGGGAACCTAATAAAGGGGGTCCAACCTGCTACTAGCAAGGAGAACCTAATAAAGGGGGTCCAACCTGGTACTAGCAAGAGGGACCTAATAAAGGGGGTCCAACCTTCTACTAGCAAGGGGAACCTAATAAAGGGGGTCCAACCTGCTACTAGCAAGGAGAACCTAATAAAGGGGGTCCAACCTGTTACTAGCAAGGGGAACCTAATAAAGGGGGTCCAACCTGCTACTAGCAAGGAGAACCTAATAAAGGGGGTCCAACCTGGTACTAGCAAGAGGGACCTAATAAAGGGGGTCCAACCTTCTACTAGCAAGGGGAACCTAATAAAGGGGGTCCAACCCGCTACTAGCAAGGAGAACCTAATAAAGGGGGTCCAACCCACTACTAGCAAGAGGGACCTAATAAAGGAGGTCCAACCCTCTACTAGCAAGGGGAACCTAATAAAGGTGGTCCAACCTGCTACTAGCAAGGGGAACCTAATAAAGGGGGTCCAACCTTCTACTAGCAAGGGGAACCTAATAAAGGGGGTCCAACCCGCTACTAGCAAGGGGGGCCTAATAAAGGGGGTCCAACCCGCTACTAGCAAAGAGGAACCTAAAAAAGGGGGGTCCAACCTGCTACTAGCAAGGGGGACCTAATAAAAGGGGTCCAACCCGCTACTAGCAAGGGGAACCTAATAAAGGGGGTCCAACCTGCTACTAGCAAGGGGGACCTAATAAAGGGGGTCCAACCCGCTACTAGCAAGGGGGGCCTAATAAAGGGGGTCCAACCCGCTACTAGCAAGGGGAACCTAATAAAGAGGGTCCAACCCACTACTAGCAAGGAGGACCTAATAAAGGGGGTCCAACCCTCTACTAGCAAGGGGAACCTAATAAAGGGGGTCCAACCTGCTACTAGCAAGGGGGGCCTAATAAAGGTGGTCCAACCTGGTACTAGCAAGAGGGACCTAATAAAGGGGGTACAACCTTCTACTAGCAAGGGGAACCTAATAAAGGGCGTCCAACCCGCTAGTAGCAAGGGGAACCTAATAAAGGGGGTCCAACCTGCTACTAGCAAGGAGGACCTAATAAAGGGGGTCCAACCCGCTTCTAGTAAGGGGGACCTAACAAAGGGGGTCCAACCTGCTACTAGCAAGGGGGACCTAATAAAGGGGGTCCAACCCGCTACTAGCAAGGGGGACCTAATAAAGTGGGTCCAACCCGCTACTAGCAAGGGGGCCCTAATTAATTCCTCTAAATAATGATCTCGGAGAAGCGTCACCTTTTATTTCCAAACCTTTTTTTGTTTTTTGTTTTTATTCCTCTAAACAACAGAAAGAGAATTTAATTTCTTCAGAAAACTTTGGGATCAGTGTCTGTTTGTTGTCAGATTTCATTGTAGACTTGTCTTGTTTATGTAAATAAAAACTGTTTGTGTCGCGCTAACTTCCATCCTGACTTTGATGTAAGATTGCGAGGAATGTGAAGAGACGTAGTCGCAGGGAAGAGATTGGGAAATTCGGAAAATGATAAGCTATTAATATGAAAAGCAAGTCATTCACAGTTACAGCAACACTTCGCTGTCCTCGGAGAACTTTTATGGCACCGTCATCAACCGTGGCGTGGTATGCAGGAGTGGATGGAAATAAAGGTAAAAAATACAAAGGGCAGCCTCTGTGCCCATTAAATACAGCCACTGTGCCCATGAAACACAGCCACTGTGCCCATCAAATGCAGCCACTGTGCCCATCGAACAAAGCCACTGTGCCCATCAAATGCAGCCACTGTGCCCATCAAACGCAGCCACTGTGCCCATCAAACGCAGCCACTGTACTAGTAATGGTGGTAATCAGTCATTTTTATTGTGACTGCGACATTATGGTGGACACCTCGGACACTTTTGACGCCATTTTGGGACCATTCACATTTATACAGCAAAAAGTGCTATAAAATGCACTGATTACTGTGTAAATGACACTGGCAGGGAAGGGGTTAACCAGTAGGGGGGGCGCTGAAGGGGTTAAGTGTGTCCTAGGGATGTGTTCTAACTGTGAAGGGGATAGGCTACGTGTGACACAACACTGATCACTGCTCCTGATTACAGGAAGCTGTGATCAGTGTCCTGTCACGAGGAAGAACGGGGAAATGCCTTGTTTACATCAGCATTTCCCCATTCTTCCTCTCCGGGAGACGATTGTGGGTATCGCTGTGGACATCAAGTCTGCGGGACCCGTGGTCGGACTCGCGGCGGGCGGGCACGCTGGTGGCGGCAGCGGCGCGCACCCACAATGCTGCATCTTAAAGCAGATAGGTACAGGTAGGTTCATCTGCCCAGCCGTGCCGTCGTGCCGACGTATATCATCGTGCGCTGGTCCTTAAGTGGTGAAATTAGAGCCTAATTTTGGGCAAGATTTTGGAAAAGTTAAAATTGGTATAAAAGAATAAAATAATTGTGAATGGAAGTGGCTTTTATAGCCCGACTAACAAGATCTCTTTTTTATATTAATATTAATGTATGTATATTGTAACGGTAAGGACCGTGGGACCCAGAGGCACTTGGAAGATGTGGGGTACTCCTGGTTCAGCTTCACCAATGACTCTTGTGTCTAGGGTCATCCTATGTCCACTAGGGGCATAGGATGACTGAGAAATGATATCTTGGATTACATGAGATGGAACAGTAATGA
Organism: Rana kukunoris; assembly: GCA_029574335.1. Classification (NCBI taxonomy): domain Eukaryota; kingdom Metazoa; phylum Chordata; class Amphibia; order Anura; family Ranidae; genus Rana; species Rana kukunoris. The sequence goes on from CM056057.1 coordinate 210,087,223, forward strand.
TGATTCACAATGTATTGCAGGATATCTTGAAATATTACAGGTGGTTAATTCTGAACCCAACAGGTCAATAGGACAGTGATTCATTCAATGTGGTACATAGGTAATTAAGTCTGCTACTGTCATGTAAATTAAGCTTAGTTTGGCTTCTAAAGACCTGTTCATTGTGTGATGCTAATTAACACTGTATTGTGTGAATTTCTATTGATGATAGATGTGGAATGTGAATAAGCACCCTCTAAAGGTCAGACGTCTGACTTATGTTTACTAAAGGAATGTGTATTGAATAGCAGCTGAAGTCATAACGTCTGCCTTGTCAGCTATAGTAATTAACTCCTGTAAATTCGGTGCCAGAAAGTCTACCCAAGATAATGTGTATCAGAGGCTCGTTAGGACCCATTGTATGATGTTGTGGTTGGAGTGTGTCATTGTCCATTTGATTACTGCAAGTATTTTTTTAACTGTTTGAAAGCCTGAGTTTTACCATTATTGGGCCAGATGCACAAAGAAATTACGCGGCGTATCTACTGATACGCAGACATAATTTCAATTTCCCGCCGGCGTATCTTTGTTTTGTATCCACAAAACAAGATACGCCGGAATTACGCTAAGAAACGACTGGTGTGACGTTATTACACCGTCGTCTCTTAGGTGCATATTTACGCTGGACACTAGGGGCGCTTCCATCTATTTCCAGCGTAAAATATGCAAATGAGCGTGATACGCAAATCCACGAACGTACGAGCCTCCGGCGCCTTCCCTTTACGACGTTTGCATAAGCGTATCTACGGCGTAAAGCTACCCCTGCTATATGGAGGCGCAGCCAATGTTAAGTATGGACGTCGGGACAGCGCCGCGTTGTACGTCGTTTGCGTATGCCGATCCAGAATGGGGCTGGGCGTAAGTTACGTTCACGTCGTTTTCATTGACTATTTGCGACGTGATTTCACGCATGCGCACTAGGATACGTCCACGGCCGGCGTAAAAAAAGCGGTGTTTGCGTCTGGTCATTCATAATTATAATAAAACACGCCCCCCACTAGTAAATTTGAATTACACCCGCGAACGCCGGCCCATTTTATGCTACGCGGCCGTAAGTTACAGCGGCATTTCTTTGAGGGTAAGGAAAACGCCGCTGTGACTTACAGCGGTGTAGCGTAAATGGGACACGCCGCGCGGGCGGCCAAGGTATGTGGATCTGGCCCAAAATATCTATCCGTTTGGAACCAGAGAACAGAGCTGTGTGTCTCGTTTCTGGGGAATCTCATGGGCCGTGTTCGTCTGCCGGATTGTGGAGTGTCGAGAATCTGTCTTGGGTTGGTGGAATGGAATATCGTAAACGGCATTAACCCCTGACCGTTACATATATATATAGCTGGCTGTGTATCGGCACATCTGAACCGCTCTAAGACCGAATAAAAAACATTGCAACTTTTACGGCTGAGTTAATATATATATATATATATATAAATATATATATACTCTGCATGGGGGTGTTAATGTTTGTTTTGCCCGTATAAATGTCCTATTTTTACATCTGCATCACCGTATTCCCTTTGGAAGACAAGCATTATCTTTCTTACTTTTATTGGGATTGGTGTGGTTTTCTTTTTCTTTTTTTCATTTTGTATTTTTGTAATTTAATATCCTGTAGCAATAAAGTAACATTATGAGAACAGAGCCGTGTTTCTCTGTTGTGACAGGTTTTTGTATATTTGATTTTTTTTAGCTACAATGTTTGCTTAGCCCAAACATTTTGTATTTGTTTTGGAAAGAATAGGAAGAGTTTAGAATGTTATTCTCTCTCTCTCTCTCTCTCTCTCTCTCTCTCTCTCTCTCTCTCTCTCTCTCTCTCTCTCTGTCTCTCTCTCTATACTATGCCATTAAAGCTGAGCTGCATTTAATGGCACATTAGCGGCAATTGATGGGTACAGTAGCTGCGTTTGATGGCACAGTGGCAACAATTTATGAGTACAGTTGCTGCTTTTGATGGGCACAGTGGCTGCATCTGATGGCACAGTAGCTGTGTTGTATGGCACAGTAGAGGTGTTTGATGGGCACAGTGGCTGCATTTGATGGGCACAGTGGCTGTGTTTGATGGGCACAGTGGCAGAAAATGATGGGCACAGTGGCGGCAATTGATGGGTACAGTAGCGACAATTGATGGGCACACTGGCAGCAATTGATGGGTACAGTAGCTGCATCTGATGGCACAGTAGCTGCCTTTTATGGCACAGTAGCAGCAATTGATGGGCACACTGGCAGCAATTGATGGGTACAGTAGCTGTGTTTGATGGCACAGTGGCAACAATTTATGAGTACAGTGGCTGCATCTGATGACACAGTAGCTGTCTTTTATGGCACAATCAGGGATGGACTGGCCATTGGGACTACAGGAAGTTTCCCGGTGGGCCGATGGCTCAGTGGGCCGGCTTCAGTGACACTGGACCGCCGCCCCCTCCACTCCTCTGTCTCTAAAGGCTAGTGAAGGGGGAGGAGGGGCTTGGGTGGACATCGGGGTTTGCCGGCCGGGGGGGGTTTGTCCAGGCGCTGAGACAAACGCAGAGACCTGTCAAAGTGGGCCGGTCTGGATGAAGTCCAGGGCCAAATTTTTGTCCCAGTCCAGCCCTGGGCACAATAGAGGCATTTGATTGGCACAGTGGCTGCATTTGATGGCACAGTAGAGGCATTTGATTTTCACAGTGGCTGCATTTGAAAGCAAAGTGGCAACAATTTATCAGTTCAGTGGCTGCATCTGATGGCACAGTAGCTGTGTTTTATGGCACAGTAGAGGCATTTGATGGGCACAGTGGCTGCATTTTATGGCACAGTAGAGGCATTTAATGGACACAGTGGCTGCGTTTTATGGCACACTAGAGGCGTTTGATGGGCACAGTGCCTGCATTTGATAGGCACAGTGGCTGTGTTTGATGGGCACAGTGGCAGCAATTGATGGGCAGAGTGGCGGCAATTAATGGGCTCAGTAGCGGCAATTGATGGGCACACTGGCAGCAATTGATAGGTGCGGTAGCTGCATTTGATGGCACAGCGGCAACAATTTATGGGTACAGTGGGTGCGTTTGATGGGCGCAATAGCTACGTTTGATGGGCACAGTGGCTGTGTTTGATGGCACAGAGGCTGCGATTGATGGGCACAGTGGCTGCGTTTGATGGCAACGTGGCTGCGTTTGATGGCACAGTGGCTGCGTTTGATTGGCACAGTGGCTGCATTTGATGGGCACAGTGGCTTCGTTTGATGGGCACAGTGGCTTCGTTTGATGGGCACAGTGGCTTCGTTTGATGGGCACAGTGGCTGCGTTTGATGGGCACAGTGGCTGCGTTTGATGGGCACAGTGGCTGCGTTTGATGGCACAGTGGTTATGTTTGATGGACACAGTGGCTGCGTTTGAAGGGGAAAAATGGCTGAATTTGATGGCACAGTAGCGGCAATTGATGGGCACACTGGCAGCAATTGATAAGTCCAGTAGCTGCGTTTGATGGGCACAGTGGCTGCAATTGATGTTTTTTTATTTTTCAGTGTGTGTAAAGGCAGGCATCCCAATACTTTTGACAACACAGCGTATGTCGCCCTCTCCCCCGGAATAAGCGAGGAATCAGTGGGCATCATTAGTTATTTAAATGGAAGAATGATTCTGAATGAAATCTTTGCCATCTGTCCCGGCTTGTAATTACAAATGCATGCATATTATTACTCACCAAAGTACAATAACTGCAAGATAGATTGTCGCCATTGTTGGGCGCCACGTTTGCCGGTGTAATAATAGTGGAGGATGATTGGAGAGCTCTCATTATCAAGGGCGATATCTTCGGGGACGGCAGATGATATACCGCCAAGGTTGTTACTTTTTGTATTTTTTTATTTTTTTTATTTTAATAATGCATAGCGTTGCAGCACTCGGCTAGACTCCTAACATGCATTATTACGGCGGGCACGGCTCTCAGGTGGCGGCTCTTTGCCGAGAATAATGAACAGAACGGGAGAGTTTTCTTCAGGTTTTAAGAAGGGTTTTTGCGAGGATTTATTCACAGAAAACTCGAAAAGGGAAGATTGCCAGACACAAGGAGGGCTGATGTGTGAGCATTCAATGTTATGATTTTATAACACAGGCCTACACATTCATGAATCAAGGGAAGAATACCACCTGATGAAGACTGGCGACACGATGCTCATCAGACCTCAGGTGACCCTTTCTTGGGTTGTTCGGTGTAGTAAAAGCATATCGGCCACCGATTCACTGCTGGATTGTAAACCCTTCCATAAGAATCACTCCTTAGGGAACACTTAACCCCTACAGCGCCACCAAGCGGTTAACCCCTTCACTGCCACTGTCATTTTCACAGTAATCAGTGCATTTTTTTTTTAGCACTGATCGCTGTATAGATGTCAATGGTCCCAAAAAGGTGTCAAAATTCTCCGATGTGTCCGCCATAATGTCGCAGTCACAATAAAAATTGCAGATCGCTGCCATTACTAGTAAAAAAAAAAATATTAATACAAATGCCGTAAATCTATCCCCTATTTTGTAGACGCTGTGGGCCAGATTCTCAAAAGAGATACGACGGTGTATCTCAGATCCAGCGTCGTATTGCAGTTTTTTTCAATGATTCTTAGAATCACTTACGCATAGATACACTAAAGATCTGACAGGTGTAAAGCAATTACACCGTCGGATCGTAGATGTAATGACAACGCCGGCCGCTAGGTGGCCTTTACATTGTTTTCTCATTTGCCTATGCAAAGGAGCCTAATACGCCGATTCCCGAACGTTTTTGCGACGCGGCGACGTAGTTTACGTAGGTTGCGTACGCGTAAGGTTACCCCTGCTGTATGAGGGGTATGTTTCCGAAGTGCCGTCGTTGCCATGTTAAGTATGGCGTCGGGTCAGCGTCGTCTTTTTTTTCGTCGGCTACGTCGTTTTACTAAGTCGTTCGCGAATAGGGAATTGCGTAAGTGACGATCACATCGTTTTGACGTCGGTTTCAACGACGCTTTCCGGCGTGAGCTGGAGCATGCGCACTGGGCTTTTTTCCCGGCCGGCGCATGCGCACTTCGTTTGACGCGGGGGCGCGCTTAATTTAAATACAGCACGCCCCCTCCTTCAGTATTTGAATTACGCGGCCTTACGACGCCGCATTTACGCTACGCCGCCGAAAATTACGGAGCAAGTGCTTTGAGAATACGGCACTTGCTCCAGTAATTTGCGTAGACGTAGTGTACATGCGATACGATACGCTGCGCCGCCAGATACGCAATTTTTTGAGAATCTGGCCCTAAAACTTTTCCACGAGCCGATCAATAAACACTTATTATGATTTTTTTTTGTTTTACCAAAAATGTGTAGAAGAATACGTATCGGCCTAAACTGAGGGGGGAAAAAAACTTTTTTTATATATATTTTTGGGAATATTTATTAAAGCAAAAAGTAAAAAATATTGCATTTTTTTCAGAATTGTCGCTCTATTTTTGTTCATAGCGCAAAGAATAAAAAACCCCCCAGAGGTGATCAAATACCAACAAAAGAAAGCTCTATTTGTGGGAGAATAAGGACGCCAATCTTGTTTGGGAGCCACGTCGCACGACCGCGCAATTGTCAGTTAAAGCGAGGCAGTGCCGAATCGCAAAAAGTGGCCCGGTCCTTTAGCTACAAAATGGTCCGGGGGTGAAGTGGTTAAATAAATAAAAAACATAGAAAAAAAATGTACTTATCAGAAACCTCTGTTGCTATGCAGTCTTCCTAATCTGCCTCTTCCTATTCCGCGGTGCTGTTCTGTTACTTCCTCCTCTTCGGCGAGCTCCTCCGTTGTCTTCTGTGTGTGTCCCCCCCAGAAGTTGACGGGGCCATTCACAAGACGCTGCGCGACAGCGCATGCACAGTAGGAAACGGGCAGTCAAGCCGCAAGGCTCCACTGCCAGATTCCTTAAGGTGCTTTGGCGGCGCCGGTGATGGACAGATCGGCCTTGAGGGGCCGACATCGCAGGCTCGCTGGACAGGTAAGTGCCTTTATAAACCACTTAAGCCCCCGACCATTATGCAGCTAAAGGACCAGGCCCCTTTTTGTGATTCAGCACTGCTTTGCTTTAACTGACAATTGCGCGGTCGTGCGACGTGATTGATCACCTCTGCGGTTTTAATTTTTTGCGCTATAAACAAAAATAGAGCAACAATTTAAAAAAAAAAAAAAAAATTTGCTATAATAAACATCCCCCAAAAAAAAAAATATATATATATAAAAACATTTTTTTCCTCAGTTTAGGCCGATACGTATTCGTCTACCTATTTTTCGTAAAAAAAAAAAAAAATGCAATAAGCATTTATTGATTGGTTTGCGCAAAAGTTATAGCGTCTAAAAAATAGTTTTATGGCATTATTACTAGTAACGGAGGCAATCAGGGATTTTTTTGTGACTGCGACATTATGGCGGACACATCGGACACTTTTGACGCTATCTTGGGACCATTGTAATTTATACAGCGATCAGTGCTATAAAAATGCACTGATTACTGTGAATATGACACTGGCAGTGAAGGAGTTAAGCTGTAGGGGCCTCTAAAGGGGTTAAGGTGTCCTAGGGAGTGATTCTTACTGTGTGGGGGCGTGGCTTGGTGTGTGACGTCACTGATTGTCTCCCCTATGACAGGGAACAGATGATCAGTGACAGGCTCACACTTACTTCTCCCCGTTCTTCAGCTCTGTGACCCGTTCGCGGGACACCGGCGGTGATCGGGTCCCGCGGGACGCAGTTATGGAGCACAGGGCCAGGTGACGAGCGCGCTGCCGGCGGCGCGCTCGCGACCCGTGGCTGGGCGCTTAAAGGCGAAGTACATGTACGTGTTTGTGCCCTTCTGCCGACGTATATCGGAGTGAAGGGGTCCTCAATGTTTGTAGTTGCTGACTTAACCACTTCAGACCCGAGCTATTGACAAAATACGTCAACAGCGCGGACCTGAGGTGCCAAGTGGACGTCTTTGGACGTCATTTTTAGTGCATTACACGCGCGCGCCACTGGGTAAACACTGTCCCGCCGCATCGCTGAAGAGCCGATGCATGTACCTGGCGGCCGCAAAGTCTGTCGGGTACATGCAATCGGCGGGAACACAGCAGGTGACAGAGCAGTGTGTGTAATGATGGGGTGTAAACACAGAGCTCCACGTCCTGTCAGGGAGAGAGGAGACCGATCTGTGTCCCTTGTACATAGGGGCACAGCATCGGTCACCTCCCCCAGTCACCCCCCCCTCCCCCCACACAGTTAGAACACACACAGGATACACATTTAACCCCTTCCTCACCCCCTAGTGTTAACCCCTTCCCTCCCAGTCACATTTATACAGTAATTAGTGCATTTTATTGCACTGATCGCTGTATAAATGTGAATGGTCCCAAATTTGTGTCAAAAGTGTCCGATGTGTCCGCCGCAATATCGCAGTCCCAATAAAAATCTCAGATCGCCGCCATTACTAGTAAAAAAAATAATAATAAAAAAAATCTAAATTCTGTTCCCCATTTTGTAGCCGCTATAAATTTTGCGCAAACCCGTCGCTTATTGCGTTTTTTGTTTTTTTTTTAAATACGTATCGGCCTTAACTGAGAAAAAAAAAATTGTTTAAAAAAAAAAAAAAAATTGGGATATTTATTATAGCAACAAGTAAAAAAAAAATATATATATTTTTTTAAATTGTCGCTCTTTTTTTGTTTATAACGCAAAAAATAAAAACCGCAGAGGTGATCAAATACCACCAAAAGAAAGCTCTATTTGTGGGGGAAAAAAGGACGTCAATTTTGTTTGGGAGCCACGTCGCACGACCGCGCAAATGTCAGTTAAAGCGACGCAGCGCCGGAAGCTGAAATTTCGCCTGGGCACGAAGGGGGTTTATGTGCCCGGTAAGGAAGTGGTTAAAAAAAAAAAATTGGGATATTTATTATAGCAACAAGTAAAAAAATATATATATATTTTTTAAGATTGTCGCTCTTTTTTTGTTTATAACGCAAAAAATAAAAACCGCAGAGGTGATCAAATACCACCAGAAGAAAGCTCTATTTGTGGGGGAAAAAGGACGTCAATTATGTTTGGGAGCCACGTCGCACGATCGCGCAAATGTCAGTTAAAGCGACGCAGCGCCGGAAGCTGAAATTTCGCCTGGGCACGAAGGGGTAAGCAAGTGGTTAAAAAAAAGCGCATCATCAAATGATTATAAATCTCCCCCATTTAGGAAGATTTAGGCGTCTATATTGATATTAATTGAATTCTGACATAAAGTGCAAAGCGGGCGCAAGCTATTTCCTCGCCTTTCCGCGCCGCGCTCTCGCCCTGCAATAACGTCAGAGCAACAAGTTTTATGTACTTCGGGTTTATGCGCCGTCACCTCGCGGAAACATAACAATATGTAACGATATCAATCTCCGCTTTGACGGGGACTTAAATTGGCACTTGGCGGACGCGGCTCCCCCCCCACCCCCCCCTGTGCGGAGTTACCTCCAAGATATAAAGCTTATTTAACTTCGAGGTGAGACGGGAAATATCCATCAAACGTTTTTTTACACGAGTCCGGGGCCAGTTAAGCGATGACATATCTAATTTGCCAGAGGACTTTCCGATACACAACACAACCCCGTACGGCCCGTCCTCTCGTGAGCCGAATGGATTTACTTCCATCAAAAAAAATAAACTCCTAACCTTTTGTAATCGGCGGACGGGACGGAAGGGGACTTTATTTATGGACCTGTTAACGGCTTGCGCTCGGTGTTACGCACCCGAGTCACATTTCATGGAAGCCACAGATGGAGAACGCGGTTTATGATATTAATCCCTCATATTACATAACGAGTTGTCCGGTGAACTCAAAATCTGAAAGTTGGCTGGAGAACAGAAAAAAAAAAAGTTTCCTCATTCAAAGGAGATGAAGAGTTGACTTTGACCCTTTTAATGTTGCTTTGCGGTGGCCCTTTAAGTGGACCCCTCAGACAATTTCTGCCTCGTGTAATCGAGGGGATTGGATATCACAGCAGTCACATGATCGGGAGCCCGTCCCGCGTCTTTCTGATTTTGAAGCTGTAACCGAGAGCTGTCATCAGACCCGGACTGGCCATAGGGCACACCAGGTATTTGCCCAGTGGGCCGCCGTCCCTGGGCTGCATGTTGCAGGAAGAGCGGCCTCTTGATGACTGGACCGTACAGCAAGAGGTAGGCGGCGACCGCAGTCAGGGTGCGGTTAGCACAGACCGCGGCTGCCGCTCACCTTCGGCTATACGGGCGTCTCTAAAGCAGGGCCGCCACCAGCACACAGGTGCAGAAAGAGGTGGAAGAGAAGGCTCCTGTGACAAATAGGAAGCACATGCACATGCTGTGCTGGAGAAATGGCTAGTGACACTGAGGGAGACAGCAGCCTCTCTCCCAAAGCCGGATGGGATGGCTGCATAGGGAGGATTTGGAGGGTGAGTGCAGTGGAAAAAAAAAAACGAATGTGCATCACATCCAAAGTCCCGCACTATAGTGGCGGGGAAAGGGAGTGGATTGGGGCTGTCTCATTGCTGCTATGGGGCTGTCTGATTACTGTTATGGGGGCTGTCTTGTTACTGTTATGGGAGAGCTGTCTCTTTGCTGGTCTGGGGCCGTCTCTTTGCTGGTCTGGGGTCATCTCTTTGCTGGTCTGGGGCCGTCTCTTTGCTGGTCTGGGGTCATCTCTCTGCTGGTCTAGGGTCGTCTCTCTGCTGGTCTGGGGCCGTCTCTTTGCTGGTCTGGGGTCATCTCTTTGCTGGTCTGGGGCCGTCTCTTTGCTGGTCTGGGGTCGTCTCATTGCTGGTCTGGGGCTGTCTCTTTGCTGGTCTGGGGTCGTCTCTCTGCTGGTCTGGGGTCGTCTCTCTGCTGGTCTGGGGCCGTCTCTTTGCTGGTCTGGGGCTGTCTCTTTGCTGGTCTGGGGTCGTCTCTCTGCTGGTCTGGGGCCGTCTCTTTGCTGGTCTGGGGCCGTCTCTTTGCTGGTCTGGGGTCGTCTCTCTGCTGGTCTGGGGTCGTCTCTCTGCTGGTCTGGGGTCATCTCTCTGCTGGTCTAGGGTCGTCTCTCTGCTGGTCTGGGGTCGTCTCATTGCTGGTCTGGGGCTGTCTCTTTGCTGGTCTGGGGATGTCTCTATGCTGTATTGGGATGGTTCTCGGGATGACTATCTGGTCACCAACCACCCCCACGAACGCCGGCCCCACATCTCCGACTTACTCCCCCCAGGGACTGGGCTGCCCAGTTTAAAATGCCGATTTCTTGTCCCATTCCGGGCCTGGCTGTCATTGACAGGTATGTCATTGTTCTGGGAGCATACTATCAGCAAACAACCTCAGGCCACTCTATAGGGTTGCCACCTGTCCAGGATTCACCCAAAGAGTTCGGGTTTTGAATATTATTCAGACAGGATTGTGGATCAGAACAGCGTCTGACCGGGGGTGGGGGGGGCACTATGTGAGCCACAATACTACTCTCTTTGGAGCACCCAAAGGTGTCCCAGTGTCTGGGTTGGGCTCAGCCGTCGGCTAATTGCCAGATCCTACCTGTTTAATAACAGAAACCCGGACACAATATTCAGACAAGAATGTGGCTCAGAACAGGGTCTGACCGAAGGGTGAGGGGGCACTATGTTTGCCAAAATACTGCTCTTTTTGGAGCACCATAAATGAAATTGGCTCAGCTCTTCCTTCTCTGAGCTGGACGCTCAGCTGTCAGGTAATTGCCAGCTCCTTCCTGTTTAACCACTTCGTTACCGAGCCTGTTTTTCAGATTCGGTGCTTACGAGACTAAAACTGTTTTTTTTGCTAGAAAATTATTTAAAACCCCCAAACATTATATATATTTTTTTTTCTAACACCCTAGAGAATAAAATGGCGGTCATTGCAATACTTTTTCTCACACCGTATTTGCGCAGCGGTCTTACAAGCGCACTTTTTTTGGAAAAAATTCACTTTCTTGAATTAAAAAATAAGACAACAATAAATTTGGCCCAATTTTTTTATATATTTTGAAAGATAATGTTACGCCGAGTAAAATGATACCCAACATGTCACGCTTAAAAATTGCGCCCGCTCGTGGCATGGCGTCAAACTTTTTACCCTTAAAAATCTCGATAGGCGACGTTTAAAAAATTCTACAGGTTGCATTTTTTGAGATGCAGAGGAGGTCTAGGGCTAGAATTATTGCTCTCGCTCTAACGATTGCGGCGATACCTCACTTGTGTGGTTTGAACACCGTTTTCATATGCGGGCGCTACTCGCGTATGCGTTTGCTTCTGCGCGCGAGCTCGTCGGGACGGGGCACTTTAAAAAAAAAATTTTTTCGTTTTCGTTTTTATTTCTATTTATTTTATAATGTTTAACACTGAAAAAAAAAAAAAAAAAAAAATTATCACTTTTATTCCTATTACAAGGAATGTAAACATCCCTTGTAATAGAAAAAAGCATGACAGGTCCTCTTATATATGAGATCTGGGGTCAAAAAGACCTCAGATCTCATATTCAGGCTTAAATGCAAAAAAAAAAAAGAAAAAAAAAAAAAAAAAAAAGTCAAAATGTAAACAAATTAAATGTCTCTTTAGAGGCTGGGCGGAAATGACGTTTTGACGTCACTTCCGCCCAGCAGAGGTATGGGGACGGCTGAGGGACATTTTTTTCCCCTCAGCCATCCCCGGACAGCCAGCAACAGGACCCGATCGCCTCCGCCGCTACCGACGGCTCGGTAAGCGGCGGAAGGCGCGGAGAGAGCGGCGGGAGGGGGGGGCACCCTCTCCCGCCGCCGGTAACGGCGATCTCGCGGCGAATCCGCCGCGATGACCGCCGTTATCGTAAACAGGACCGCCCCACGAAGAGATGGATATCTCGGTTGTGGCAGCAGCTGCTGCCGTTACCGAGATATCCATCTTCAAAAAGATGACGTCTTTGGACGTGGGGCGGAAATGAAGTGGTTAATAACAGAAACCCGGACACAATATTCAGTCAGGAATGTGGCTCAGAACAGGGCCTGACGGAAGGGTGAGGGGGGACCATGAGCGCCACAATACTGTTCTTTTTGGAGCCCCATGAATTGAATGGGCTCAGCTCTTCCTTCTCCGAGATGGCAGCTCAGCCGTCGGCTAATTGCCAGCTCCGATCAGTTTAATAACAGAAACCCGGACACAATATTCAGACAGGAATGTGGCTCAGAACAGTGCCTGACCGAAGGGTGAGGGGGCACTATGTGCGCCACAATACTATTCTTTTTTGGAGCACCCGAAGGTGTCCCAGTGTCAGGGCTGTGCTCAGTCCTTCCTTCTCTGAGCTGGCCGCCCAGCTGTCGGCTGATTGCCAGCTCCTATCTCTCCACAGTGACTCACCTATTAATGATTTCCTGCTCGTCAGTCCTGCCTACTTAAGTGGTCTAGCCCAGATGATCTCTGCCTTCGCCTTGGTCAACATCACAGAGACTTTCTCCTGCGTTCCTGTTAAAGACTTGCTTGGCTGATGTTCCTTCTGGCTCCAGATCCTGCTTGCTGTTCCACTTCGCTGATCCCTGACTTCCTGACTTTCTGACTTGTCTATCTATCCATTCCGGTTACCGAAATTTTAGCTATGTTTTGACTTTGTTTATCCTACTGTCTGATTTTACCGTACTTCTGTCTCGGTCTGATTCTTGGTTTCTGACACTCAGCTCTGCTACAATCCTATAGTGTACGTAAAAAAAAAAAAAAACAAGTGTTTGGGTTTGGCTTGAAGAAAAAGTGGCAACCCTACTACCCTATGTGTGGCAGGTGGGTATTAACCACTTCAATACACCCACCAGGGGGTGCATAGGAGCCACCATTCTGGGGGGAACGATTCCTTCTTTAAATGATTGATTTATAAGGGGGGTTATAGTGGGTGCTGATTGATTGCTGGGACCCACTAATCAGCAATTTTGTAATAAACCATAAAATGTGAACTGCTCCTTACTTATTGCTTAGTAGCACTTCCAGGGTAGTTGTATTATTCATATATGCACTCTGCTGGCGTAAAAGTGCGTCTGCTGGTCGGCCAGTGATTAACCCATCATTTCTGGACCTGCAAATTCATCTCCACCCTTTGGGACCAAGTCATGTCATTCATACATGGGATTACTCTGCTAAAACCCCCAAAAGATCCTCTGCCCCTTATCTTTGGTTATTGGGGAAATCAAGGCCATCTTAATAGCATCAGGGGCCCCTGGGAAAAGTAATGCTTGGGTGGAGATCCACATTAACTACATAAACAATCATTCTGTACAGCAAATAATACATACATAAAGTGACAAAGCTGCTAGATTGATGCCCCCCAGCACTTTGACCCCTCTACACCCCAGATATCCCCCCAGCACTCTGACCCCTCTACACACCAGATATCCCCCCAGCACTCTGACCCCTCTACACCCCAGATATCCCCTCAGCACTCTGACCCCTCTACACCCCCAGATATCCCCCCAGCACTCTGACCCCTCTACACCCCAGATATCCTCCCAGCACTCTGACCCCTCTACACCCCAGATATCCCCTCAGCACTATGACCCCTCTACACCCCAGATATCCCCTCAGCACTATGACCCCTCTACACCCCAGATATCCCCTCAGCACTCTGACCCCTCTACACCCCCAGATATCCCCCCAGCACTTTGACCCCTCAGATATCCCCCAGCACTCTGACCCCTCTACACCCCAGATATCCCCCCAGCACTCTGACCCCTCTACACCCCAGATATCCCCCCAGCACTCTGACCCCTCTACACCCCAGATATCCCCCCAGCACTCTGACCCCTCTACACCTCAGATACCCCCCCAGGACTCTGACCCCTCTACACCCCAGATATCCACCCAGCACTCTGACCCCTCTACACCACAGATATCCTCCCAGCACTCTGAACCCTCTACACCCTAGATATCTATGCTTTGGGAGAGTGCAGGGGCCCCCATGCAGCTGGGGCCCCTGGGCAGTGCCCAGGTGTGCCCTTTCATTAAGACAGCCCTGGGGGAAAGCAACTCCTGATGTGGTCCTGCAAACGTTGACACAAAGACTGGAGTCTGATCTGTCTCCTAGTGGCCCCCAGGAGATCCATTTTGAAAAATTGGACCCCTTCCCAGTGCCCAAAAATCTCACAGGTCAAACGGGAACTCCTCTTGCTACTATACAAGGACAAACTCAACACTGATTTTACCCACAACACCTATAGTAAACTTCTCTACTCAAGGTGGTGGGCTTTCATGGACCCAACATTATCCCATGAGGAACTTGAGATCTTTGAAAACCCCTTTTCATACTATAAGGGCCTCCTAACACATTACGACAAGGATGACACCTCCTGTGAATGATTATTTTCTATCAGGTCGTGTGGTCATAAACACAACAAACTTTTATCCCTCAACTATACCGGAGACCTGGTCCATAACACTCAGCTTTTGACTATAGACACAGGTCTAGGTGCCATCTTTGTTGTAGTACTGTAGGTGTATGCTCCCCCCGCTTCTTCTTATAGTTTAGAAACCCTGAAAAGAGGGTCCATTCAGTCACTTCTAAGTGCCCTCTAACCACCTCAATACCGGGCACTTTCACCCCTTTCCTTCCCAGACCAATTTTCAGCTTACTGTCCTTCAGACTTTACGAGGGCCGGACAGTGGTCAGTGAAAGGTCCCAACATTGAGAAAAAAAGTGATAGAAGGGGAAGGGAGAGGGAGAGAAGGGGAAGGGAGAGAAGGAGAAGGGAAAGGGAGAGAAGGGGAAGGGAAAAGGAAAGAAGGGAGAGGGATAGAAGGGAGAGGGATAGAAGGGGAAGGAAGGGAAGGGAAAGGGAAAGGGAGAGACGGGGAAGGGAGAAGGAGATAATGGGAAGGGAAAGAAGGGGAAGTGAGAGGAAGAGAAGGGGAAGGGAGAGAAGGGAAAGGGAGAGAAATGGAAGGGAGAGGAAGAGAAGGGGAAGGGAGAGAAGGGGAAGGGAGAGAATAGGAAGGGAGATGGAGAGAATGGGAAGGGAGAGAAGGGGAAGGGAAAGGGAGAGAAGGGGAAGGGAGAGGAAGAGAATGGGAAGGGAGAGGGAGAGAATGGGATGTGAAAGAAGGGGAAGGGAGAGGGAGAGAAGGGAAGGGAGAGAAGGGGAAGGGAGAGAAGGGGAAGCGAGAGGAGGGAAGGGAAAGGGAGGGAAGGGAAAGGGAGAGAAGGGGAAGGGAAAGGGAGAGAAGGGAAAGGGAGAGAAGGGGAAGGGAAAGGGAGAGAAGGGGAAGGGAGAGGGAGAGAAGGGGAAGGGAGAGGGAGAGAAAGGGAAGGGGAAGGGAGAGGGAGAGAAGGGGAAGGGAGAGGGAGAGAAGGGGAAGGGAGAAGGGGAAGGGAGAGGGAGAGAAAGGGAAGGGAGAGGGAGAGAAGGGAAGAGAGGGGAGGGAGAGAAGGGGAGGGAAGGGAAGAGGGAGGAGAGAAGGGGAAGGGAGAGGGAGAAAAGGGGAAGAGGGAGAGAAGGGGAAGGGAGACTAGAGAAAAGGGGAAGGGAGAGAAGGGGAAGCGAGAGGGAGAAAAGGGGTAGGGAGAGGGTGAGAAGGGGAAGGGAGAGGGAGAGAAGGGAGAGGGAGAGGAAGGGAGAGGGAGAGAAGGGGAAGGGAGAGGGAGAGAAGGGAGGAGAAAGAGGGTGCGGGGTTAATGTAAATTCCAGGTTGTGGGGCACCAAAACACGAAAAATTACAAGGGGGTGAATACTTTTGTAAGGCACTGTATATTGTATGTATCCAAATCTGCCAGTAAGTTATCGCTCTAGCTATCCAAAAATAAATACATATACACAGTAATATGTCGGAGTAGAGTACAAACTATGAAATATTTAAGGCGAGGAACTGAGACATCACCGGAATGTTAAAAATAAATAAAATGCTCTAGGGGATAAGGGGAATAAGGCCTGAGGACTCCGGTGGTTAAATGTGTAAACATCAGTGGAGTAAGTTGTCTTCACTACATCATCTCCCCGTCATGTCTCTGTCTTGTCTTTGTTCTGTAGATGAATTTACTAGTTTCCAGTCTACATAATTTAAAGAACGTAGGGGAAGGGAGAGGGAGAGGGAGAGAAGGGGAAGGGAGAGAAGGAAAAGGGAAAAGGAAAGAAGGGGAAGGGAGAGGGAGAGAAGGAGAAGGGAAAGGGAGAGAAGGGGAAGGGAAAAGGAAAGAAGGGAGAGGGAGAGGGATAGAAGGGAGAGGGATAGAAGGGGAAGGAAGGGAAGGGAAAGGGAAAGGGAGAGACAGGGAAGGGAGACGGGGAAGGGAGGGGAAGAGAGGGAAGGGGGGGAAGTGAGAGGAAGAGAAGGGAAGAAGAGAGAAGGGAAAGGGAGAGAAAGGGAAGGGAGAGGAAGAGAAGGGAAAGGGAGAGAAGGGGAAGGGAGAGAATGGGAAGGGAGATGGAGAGAATGGGAAGGGAGAGAAGGGGAAGGGAAAGGGAGAGAGAAGGGAGAAGGGGAAGGGAGAGAAGAGAATGGGAAGGGAGATGGAGATTGAGAGGGAGAGAAGGGGAAGGGAGAGAAGGGAAGGGAGGAAGGGGAAGGGAGAGATGGGGAAGGGAGAGGGAAGGGAGAGGGAATGGGAGTGGGAAGGGAGAAATGGGAAGAAGGGGAAGGGAGAGGGGGAGAGAGGGGAAGGGAGAGGGGGAAGGGAGAGAAGGGAAGGGAGAGGAAGACGGGGAAGGGAGAGGGAGAGAAGGGGAAGGGAGAGGGATTGGAAGGGGAGAGAGGAGAGAAGGGAAGAGGGAAGGCGGAGAAAGGGAGAGGAGATAATGGGAGGGGAAAGGGAAGGGAGAGGAAGAGAAGGGGAAGGGAGAGAAGGGAAAGGGAGAGGACTAGGGGAAGGGAAGGGGAAGGGAGAGAGGGAGAGATGGGAAGGGAGAAGGGGAGAAAGGGGAGAGAAGGGGAAGGGAGAGGAAGAGAATGGGAAGGGAGGGAGAGAATGGGATGGAAGGGAAGGGGAGGGAGAGAGAGAAGGGAGAGAAAGGGGAAGGGAAAGGGGGAGAGAGAAAGGAGAAGGGGAAGGGAGAGGGGGAGAGAGAAAGGGGAAGGGAGAGGGAGAGAAGGGAGAGGGAGAGGGGAATGAAGGGAGAGGGGAAGGGAGAGGGAGAGAAGGGAGAAAAGGGAAGGGAGGAGAGAGAAGGAAGAGGAGCGAGAGGGGAAGGGAGAGAAAGGGGGAAGGGAGAGAAGAGGGGGAAGGGAGAGGGAGAGAAGGGGTAGGGAGAGGGTGAGAAGGGAGAGGGAGAGAAGGGGAAGGGAGAGGGAGAGAAGGGAGGAGAAAGAGGGTGGGGGGTTAATGTAAATTCCAGGTTGTGAGGCACCAAAACACGAAAAATTACAAGGGGGTGAATACTTTTGTAAGGCACTGTATATTGTATGTATCCAAATCTGCCAGAAAGTTATCGCTCTAGCTATCCAAAAATAAATAAATATACACAGTAATATGTCGGAGTAGAGTACAAACTATGAAATATTTAAGGCGAGGAACTGAGACATCACCGGAATGTTAAAAATAAATAAAATGCTCTAGGGGATAAGGGGAATAAGGCCTGAGGACTCCGGTGGTTAAATGTGTAAACATCAGTGGAGTAAGTTGTCTTCACTACATCATCTCCCCGTCATGTCTCTGTCTTGTCTTTGTTCTGTAGATGAATTTACTAGTTTCCAGTCTACATAATTTGAAGAACGTATTTATAAAAATTGCATTTTTCTGCTGCGTGTCTTCCACAATGTCATCCTTTGTTAGGACGTCCCCCGGCGCTGCGGCGGCGTGTCGGCTCTTCATTGATGAAATAAAACTATTCTGCTTTTTTTTGAAGAATAATGGTCTCGGGATGATCCCTCGGAGAGCGCTCCCGCGAAATCTTTTATTAATGTCTGTCAATATGTTGCTTGTATACATTCACTGAT